>CM065592.1:361619050-361641934 GCA_033119425.1 Bufotes viridis | reverse complement strand
TATCACTACCTTTATATCTCAGGGGGCATGTGGCCAGCTAGGTGGCGGGGCCTGGTGCGGCTTGCCAAAGGGTCCCAGGAGTCTGAGCCCCATCTTTGTGTATAATTGCAAACATTAGAAGAGGAATCATTCTGGTTCAAGATAATGAAAGCTTTTTAGGCTACTTTCACACTAGCGTTAATATTTCCTGGTATTGAGATCCGTCATAGGGTCTCAATACCGAGCATCGCTTTAGTTTTATCCCCACTCATTGTCGATGGGGACAAAATGTAACTGAACAGAGCGGAATGCTCCAAAATGCATTCCGTTCCGTTCACATACCGGAGAGTAAACAGCGGCATGCTGCGGTTTGCTTTTCCGTCCTGGGATGCTGAGCAAGGCGGATCCGCCATGACCCACAATGCAAGTCAATGAGGATGGATCAGTTTTCTCTGACACCATAGAAACGGATCCATTCCCCATTTAAATTTTAGTGGAGTTCATGACGGATCTGTCTTGAGTATGTAAACGATAATACAACCGGATCTGTTAATAACTGATGCAAATTGTTTTTATCAGCAACGGAAGCATTTTTGCTGAACCCCTCCCGGATCCAGCAAAACGCCAGTGTGAAAGTAGCATTACTTGGGTTCTGCCAGTTTCAAAATCTGCCATATAAAGAAAACTGTATTTTGGATTAGTGTTCTATTAAATACAATCTGAAAGCAGCATGTTAGAGCAGGAAAAGCTAAGCAGATTGATATATGGTTTGTGTGAAAAGATTCAGTAAAACTTGTAATTTTTACATTTACATCTACAGCTCTGTGAAGAGCTATTGGTACAGGGAGGAGGTGTTATCAGTGATTGACAGCTATCTCTGTATACACACTTATATATATCTTGTTATTAATCACTAATAACACCTACCTCCTGTACCAATAGCTCTTTACAGAAAGTAGAAAAAGCAGATATATAAATGTATAAATTACGGGTTCTCCTACACAAAAAATATTAATCTTTTGAGCTTTTCCTGCTCTATAACATGGTGCATGGTCTATAACAGGTCCACTTTGAGTGGAATCTGTCAGCAGATCTGAGCATGCTAAAAACATACTTTGTGGAGCTTTTATTATCAAGAGTAGTGAGAATATGAACATTTATTCTGCCAGAGTCTGCTGCAAATGCTAGAAGGTGTTGCATCACTGTGAAGTGCTGTCTGCATTCAGCTGCTTCCTGACCCTCCCCTCTGAGTGACAGTGGTCCCCTGGTTGGATGCTACCACTGACACTCACAAAGGAGCAGGACTGCAAAGCTGCTCAATGCAGAGAGTAATTCACAATGAAGCTTCATCTCCAGTGCACTTGCAAGAGCAGAACCTGGCAGAATATAAGTTCATATTCACACTACTCCTGATAATAAAAAGATCAACAAAAAGTATATTTGTCCTGCTATTCCCAATGATGTCAGCAGTTTAGCATAGTAAAATCACTGACAGACTCCTTTTAACAAAAACTCTGCTTTTCTCCGCTTGTGTAGGCATGGAGCACAATCATCAGAGAAAACTCGCGGGCTGGTTACCAGTATTGCCGAGACAACTTTTTGTCCTCTAGAGTGCTTCAGGTAAATATTCTTTTAAGAAGCCTATTATTTCTTAGTTTCTGATATCTGATCACAATATGTGAAATAGAACTTCAGTGAATGAATGACTGTGTATAACCCATGTGAGAAGTAATTGGTGGCTGCACCTCTGTTTAGCATTATAAATTGTAACCAAATGCCAAGTGTCAGAATATTTTCCGTCCATTGCCTGGTATCGGGTGACCACAATAGCAACCATATAACGGTGTTGCTTTCTGACTGTGTAATACATTTTTGCTTACGTGCCACCCATGGTGCACCCATGCTTGATATATGGAGTTACTACAAAACCAATAGACCTGATGGTGGACATCCTAATTTATCATAGTAATTTCATATTTTTTTTTTTTTGTTTTGTTCCCCAATATATCCAAAGTGTCTTGAGTTTTGGTTGAGCCATTAAAGTTGGCTCTATAAAGGATTTTTTTAATGGAGCACTTATAAACAATCCTGTGGAGACTGTTAACTGATCACATTTTAAAGTCTACTCAGATGTAATTTTCACAAGGTGAGGTGATGTTCCCACAGGAGTTTGGTCCCGTTAATTAGTGATTTTGTTGTTTCTTCCGGTTTCCGTTTTTCCTTTTTTTTTTAAAAAAAGGTGATCTGATGGACCCATTATAAGTCAATGCAATCTGTTAAGGCTACTTTCAAACTAGCGGCAGGACGGATCCGACAGGCTGTTCACCCGACGAAACGTCCTGCTTCTAGTGAACGCGTGCCCCCGGACTACCGCTCCGGCCCCATTGACTATAATGGGGACGGGGCGGCCACACAGCGAGAGGCTGCCGGAATAAAACTACGACACGTCCGACGTTTAGTCCGGCTGCCTCTCGCCGTGTGCTGCCGTGCCTCCGCCCTGCCCCCATTATAGTCAATGGGACCGGAGCGGTAATCCGGGGGCACACATTCACTAGCGACAGAACGGATCAAACAGGCTGTTTACCTGACGAAACAGCCTGCCGGAGGTCCGTGCCGCTAGTGTGAAACTAGAAGTTAGAAAACGAGTCTGATTTATCCAACTCAGGACACCAGTGTGAACAGAGCCCTAAGGGTTAAAGTGGTTGACTCGGGCTGTCCACGTATTACACAAAGATCCCATTGATCTAATTTGCTTCATTTGTCTTATGGTTGCACTGCAGATGCATTGAATGCTTGCTGGGTCCAAGCAGCAGGACCACCTATTTTTTATTTATTTTTTGGAGGGGGGGGGGGGGGTTGTTAAAATCAACCAACCTCTTTAATTATGAAACCCCCTATTCATCTTTCTGTTAAAGCCCTAGGCCTGTTTTGCTAAATCTAAGAATTACCACATTCTGAGGCAATATTACATTATTTATTTTATATTTCAACTTTTATATATTGTAGGAAATAGCTAGTCTGAAACGCCAGTTTACAGAACTGCTGTCTGACATTGGCTTTGTGAGAGAAGGGATTAGGGCAAGAGATATGGAGAAGAGATGGTCTCAGAAGGGAGATGGAGTAGTGGAATCTACAGGGGAGGAGGTAAGTGCTTTTCTTATATAATGCAAAACTACCAAATATATAGAAATGAAAAGGAGAATTGGATAACATGATGCCTATAGATATAATACAAAAAAAATCTAATTGGTATCTCTGTAATCATACTGACAAGCAGAATAAAACAATGTTTTTGTTCCCACACATTGTACCCAAAAAGCAATGTCGGAATTCTGTGTGCGTTACAAAAAGCCAAATAAAAAAAAGTTGAATCTACCCCAAAATAGAACCAGTGATAATAGCAATTTGTACCGCAAAAAGGCACTCACACGGGTCATCGAGCTGTTTGTGCAGAGGTTTTTGTCCTGCCGATTCTCTGCATATTTGCTGGATTGCGGTCAGATCTCCATTGGTCCCCATTATCGTTAATGGGGCAGGCAGTGTCCAGCAATGCCGGAACCAGACAGCACTTTAATGCTAGAGTGAAAAAGAGCCTTACGTCCACATTTATGGCATTTCTGTACCCAGTAGAACCTTCCTATCGATTCAAGAAGTGTGGTGTGAGTCTCATATCTGCAGATTGCAGTTTTAATTTTGCACAGTCCACTGCTCAAAATACCTGTGGCGTCAAAATGCTCAATGCGCCCTAATACCTTAGAGGGTTATCCAAGTTATATTTATTGATGACCTATCCTCAGGATAGGTCATCAATATCAGATCGCGGGTCCGACACCCGGCACCCCGCCGATCAGCTGTTTGAAGAGAGGCGAGTGCCGTGCCAGCGCTGCCTCCTCGTCATTGTTTACATGCTGGCCGTTGCATCTGCAGCGGTGAGCATGTGTAATACACCCAAGCGTTCCATTCATTTCAATGGGACGACTCTGTAGTATACACAGAGCCGTCCCATTGAAATGAATGGAGCGGCTTGGGTAATTACACATGCTCACCGCTGCAGATGCAACGGCCAGCATGTAAACAATGACGAGGAGGCAGCGCTGGCACGGCGCCTCCTCTCTTCAAACAGCTGATCGGCGGGGTGCCGGGTGTCGACCCCCGCCGATCTGATATTGATGACCTATCCTGAGGATAGGTCATCAATAAATATAACTTAGATAACCCCTTTAAGGTCTGGCGTTACAAAAGGGGGTCACTTCTTGGGGATCCATTTATTTCCCCCCAGAGCCTCTACAGTTGTTAGCACAAGCTGCATAAATCACCACATTGGGCCTCAAAATATGCAATGTGCCCTTTTACATCTGAGCCCTCTCATACATTCAGTCAAAAGATTAGGGTCACATATACAGTATTTCTAATACAAGAAAGCACAGCATAACAATAAGAGGGCTTGCTTTTCGCAGTGGCATACACAGGGCACAACATATTGGGCACCGGAATGGTAAGGCCGTGTGAAAATTACAAAATTTCACTTTGCACTATCTGCTGGGAATTAATTTTTGCAAAACGGCTCTTGGGTCAATATGCTCACTACACCTCTTAGTAAATTCTGTAAGGGGTCTGGTTTCTGAAACGTGTTCCCTTCTTGGTTTCTTTTTTTTTTTTATTTCACCTCTGCTGTTGTTCGCCAGTGCTGTTTAAGGCAGGGTTCACAACTGCGTGTCCCGCTTTGCGCGTACAAAGCCCTATCTTTACTTTTATTTTCGCATCGTGAAAATGAAAGTAAAAATCGCGCATCTGCGCTATATATCCCTATGGGGGACGCGCGACAAAACGCCCTAAAGAAGCTCCTGTCCTTCTTTGGGTGTAGGGCGTTTTACAGCGCGTTCGTACGCGCTGTAAAACGCTCAGGTGAGAACCATGCCCATAGGGAAACATGGGTTTTCGCCTGTTGAGCGTTTTACAGCGCGTAGGAATGCTCTGTAAAACGCTCAAGTCTGAACCCAGCCTAAATCCCCAAGCTAGGCCTCAAATATACGGTGTTCTTTTCTTTTGAAACCTGCAGTGTGTCCAAAATGCAGCTTATGACCACATATTGGTCATACGTGGGGTTTCTATCAAAGCACTGTACAGCATTCCATAAATTATTTCGAAGGATGTAGGTTCCAAAATGGGGTCACTTTTTTGAGGGTTTCTACTGTAGGGGGTACCTCAGGGTTTCTTCAAATGTGACATTATGCCCGAAAACCAGTCCAGCAAAATCTGCCCTCTAAAAACCATATGGCGCTCCTTCCCTTGTGAGCTCTGCCTTGTGCCCATACAGCAGTTTACGAACACATATTGCATGTATTTGTAAACTGCAGAATCAGGGTAATAAATATTAAGTTTTCTTGTGATGTTAATCTTTTTACTGTAAAAAAAAAAAATATTTAATATAAAAAATTTGCAAAAAAAAATATTTTTTTAAATTTCTTCTCCTTTTTGCTTTAATTCCTGTGGAACACCTAAAGGTTTAACAGTTTCTAAAATAAGTTAGTTGGTTTCTATTATGTAAAGTCACTGCAGAACTGAATTGAAGTTGGGTAACTGGTCGGCACTGCTTTGGTAGCATAATATGCAAGTGCCGGTCTTTTCTTCTGAAGATGCAGAACTGAATTTGTCCTTAAAGTCTGTTTTGTCAATTTTTCTTGAAATTTTGAAAATTGCTTCTAAAATTCTAAGCCTTCTAATGTCTTAAAAAATTACATTTACAAAATGATGCAAACATAAAATTCGATATCTGATGAATGTTAACTATTTTGTAAGGTATCACTATCTGCCTTAAAGGGAATCCGTATCTTGGATATTTTTGAAAGTTCCATTGAAATGAATGGGAAGCGCACTGTGCGATCGCTTCCACCTCTCCATTCACTTCTATGGGGCTTACGGAAATTGCCAAGCCATCGCTCGGCTATTTTTGGCAGCGCATGTAACACTTTCCAGGCTTCATTCTAAGTATAGGTGTGGGTCCCAGAGGTGGGATCTGCACCTATCAGACATTGGGGTCATATCCTAGCGATATGACCCCAATGTCTAAGATGGGCGTAGCCCCTTTAGGCCAAAATGAGTAAAGTGCAAATATAAAAAATTGCCTGTACATTTTCCTTTAAATTCTGGATTTTTTTATATATATTTTTTTTAAATAAAGGTAAACGTTACGGACCCGAGTATGATGTGCCACAAAAAAACATTTTCACAATTACTTGGATCTGTAAAAGCATTCCAAACTTATTACCTCATAAAGTGGCCAAATTAGGCCTGGTCAGGAAGGTGAAAAATTGTCTCAGCCTTCAAGTGGTTAAACCTGTATCAGCCTTTTATGGTTTTGCATATAGTATTGCACTTTGCCTTTTATAAACAGGAATATGATGTTCACAAAGAATTAATTTGCTTGGGCATGAACAATCGCAGTAGTGATTGTTTATCTCCATAAGAGGGCATGATTGCTGCTTATAAATGTAGCTGTACTGTGGCTCAACAATCTGGCAATGATTGGGAATGAACAGTTTGTTCCCGATCATTGCTTTGTGCATCATCAGCCCATGGCAGTTAGGGCCACACACAGATAACTTAGAGATGGTAAATGATGACGTTTTCTGAACAATAATCAAATGTGCATGAGCTTCCCTAAGGGAACCTGTTAGCACGGTTTGCCATATTTATCCAATTTTATGGCTCTCTGGATCACATTGGTGTTTTTTTTTTTTTTTCAAAACTCTCTGCTTTGCAATTTTAATATAAATACTCTTTGAAATAGTATCTTTCCATGTGTAAATGAGAGGTCTCAAGTCATGGGGGTATCTCCTTAGGCCACCTGCACACATTGCGGAATACATGCAGTTTTTCTGGGCTGATTCCCGTGCAGATAAAACCCAGCGTATTACAGTATCAGCAAAGTGTTTTCTGTGCGGAAATTGGCCTGCTGTGTGGATTTCAAAATCTGCAGCAATTATGTTTGCGGTTTTAGCTGCTCGCTTTCACCCTTTTCAATGGAAGGGTGAGATCTGCAGCAAAACCGCATCAAATGCGCTCCAAAAACGCCATTAGAGATTGGGTTTTTGGTGCAGAAATGCACAGAACGAAGGCACAGAAGGAGTCACCACCACGAGCACGCCTATCTCACTTTTTCATCCCTGGTGCATCTGAAATCTCACACATTCCCGTACATCCTCAATTACATATCAAAACTTACTATTTTAAAGTGTAATTATATGGAAAAGGCAAAGCAGAGAGTTTTGTAAAAGGCTGCCGTGATGGATGAATATGGTAAACTGTGCTGACAGGTTTACTTTTAGGCTAGACGTATACACTTATATAAAATTTATTACATAAAGTTTTTTTTTTTATCTTGCACTTTGAAAACTTAGAGTAACAACATTTTTGTATGATTTTTTGGGAACATGTCCCTGATGCCCTAATAATAGTTTTTGTAATATACTTTATTAATGTATTTTGTATTTTGATTAGACTTTTACTCCCTAAAGTGCACCTTTCCCTGTGTGCTTAAAATTCACTTTCTCTGTACACCACTGACTGCTCAGCGGTATACGTAGTATGGACTGTATACATTTTATGAATAGGGCCGCAGCGCAGTAAGTACAGGCAGGAGCGCATATTGCTGCTCCTGCCCGTGCCCCCCAGAGGTTTACTTACTCCCAGAATAGCACACGGGTAGCATGTAACTACGTGCTGTGTCAGGATTAGCGGAGCGGCTACTGCCTGTGCCTACTTCGCTAAGCTAAGAGCTGCCATGCTTTAGGGGGTTAAAAGTGTAATAAAAATACATTAATAAAGAATATTACAAAAACTATTATTAGAGCATTAGGGACACGACACGTTTACAAAAAATCGTACAAAAGTTTAGTTGCGCTTTAATATATTGTGCCTACAATTCATGCTGTACATACATAGAAATGATGTTTTTATTTTATTTTACACAGGCAAATACCAATGCAGAGAACATCAAGCTAATGTCAGCAATGCTGTGCGCAGCTTTGTATCCCAATGTGGTCCAAGTAAGTTCACGGCTACTTGAAGAAGTTGTCCGAGTTATATAAAAACTCAGGCAACCACTGTAAATAACCCAAAATAACAAATAAATATACTCGCCTGTTTTCTCCTCTGCGTACACCTGCACTGCACTCTGGTCCTCAACGCTGCTATTTGTTTTTCTGGCTGCAGCAGTGACGCTCTGTGCACACAAGTCACCACTGCAGCTAATCACTAGATGCAGCAGAGACGTCCCGTGCACAGCTGAGTCCAGCGATGGAAGATGATACAATACATCAAAAGTCACGGTTATCCACCAATTACTACACTAGAACAGGGATGTCAAACTTGTGTCCATCATGGCCAGACCGCCTACAGCTATCAGTGGGAGTTGTAGTTTTGCAACAGCTGGAGAGCCACATTTTATCCCCCTGTTCTAGGATAATAATTTTTGCATAAACGTGACTTTTGATATATTGTGCCATTTTCCATAAATTTGTATTTCTAGAGGAAGGACTATTCCAGTCACCATTGCTTAAAACAACAATTGTAAAACATTCAATATATTTCTTTTTTTCCCCACACCTGATCAACCCTTTCTCTAAAGGAAGCGGTCCAACGATGAAATGGCGGTTGTAGCAGGTTGTAGCAGTCAGAATGGAAGCTATAGGTTATTAACAACCATTGACCACATAGTGGCACTGAATATATCTGAACAGTAGGGGCTCTCCTCTCAGGCTAGTAGAGGAGTATCCAAGCATCCATATGCTCTTTTGGATTAAAGTAATGTAAAGCAAACCTGTCGCCAGAATTTTGCCCACCCCAAATCTTTTGTCCGTTTCGGCAAACCGGCTAGATCATCACAAGCCCCTTGAAGTGGCGCAGTAAAAGAGAGCGTACTGGCCTCTCCTTCAGCTGCGCACTGCGTGTGAAAAAGCCTAGATCGGTGACCCATCTCCTGTAATCTAGTGCATATAGCTTAGCTTGTAATATTTTCACTCACAAGAAAGGTATCCAGGCCGCGTCAAAGTACTTTAACAAATCAACCGTTAGAATTAACCAAGAAGCACTTCTTTTTTTCTTTCTTATTTTGGTGTGGGAAGGGCAGTGACCTTGGCTTATTACAATGGTCGTCACTTTTTCTAGCTCATTTTAATGAAGTTGAATAGAGCCCACTATCCAGACAACCCACATAATGTCTGACTTTAATCTTACTTTAAAATCAAATCTTAGGTGAAATCCCCAGAAGGCAAGTATCAAGTGACAAGAGCGGGAGCCGTTAAAATGCAACCCAAAGCTGAGGAGCTGAAGTTTGTTACCAAGAATGATGGTTACGTTCACATCCATCCCTCATCCATCAATCATCAGGTTAGACACTGACACCGCTGTTCCTTGTGTTATCCCTTTTATAAGTTCATGTCATCTTTATCCTCGGCATGTGTTTTAGGTGCGACACTTTGACAGCCCGTACTTGGTGTATCATGAAAAGATTAAGACCAGCCGCGTGTTTGTGCGAGACTGCAGCATGGTGTCAGTGTACCCTTTGGTCCTCTTTGGGGGTGGACAAGTGAACGTTGAGCTTCACAAAGGAGAATTTCTCATCTCGCTGGATGATGGGTGGATCCGCTTTGCAGCTGCTTCACATCAGGTAAAACCACCACATATTACTATGAATACTAAACCTGACGAAGTCCAAAAATAAATAAATAGGTAAATCTAATAAATGACACTAATGAGTATACGTCCTCCCTTTGCCTTTAACTCTGGCCTTACAGATTAAAGTCCATTAAATCAGCATCTAATGTATAAAGGAGGCCAGATAGACCCTGATATCTACTGTCTGGGGAAAGATGGATTGAGCATGTTTGAGTTCAAAATGCTCAGTCCTTTTGTCCTTCAGGAAATCAGCATGTGCTTCAGATTTTGTGGTTTAGGTCTTGCACGTAGAGCAGATGTATGCAACTGTACGCCATACATCTTCCATTGTGATAGGAAAACAAACAAAGGGCGGTATATGTGTTTTTACAGGCTGCTGCTTCTACGATGCTGTCCAAAACAGTTAAAAAAGCTATCTTGATATATATTCTGCAAAGACCTATGCCAAAAGCGTGTTCTTTTGTAATTCTGACCCCTATAAGGGCTCATTTAGACGACAGTAGTGTTTTGCGGTCCGCAAATTGCGGATCCCAGCCCGTGTGCGCTCTGCGGACCACACATGGCCGCCACTATAATAGAAAATACTGATTCTTGACCGCAATTGCGGACAAGAATAAGACATGCTCTATCTTTTTGCTGGGGCCGCAGAACGGGACTATGGATGCGGACAGCACACGGTCTGCATCTTTTGCGGACCCGTTCATATGGTCATCTGAATGAGCCCTAAGGTTGACTATATGAACATGGCCTTAGCTGACTAAGTGCAGAAAGAATTTAGTGACCTAAAGGAGTATTTTACTGAGAAACTCCCTGACACCAGGCACAGCGTCTTTTTGGGCTAGATCAGATGAATGCAATGATGCCTTTTACTTGGCGGCCCATTCCTTAATTTTGGAGAAACAGTACATTTAATCTGCATTCAAATGAGCAGTTAAGTGCACTGAGGATGGGCCCAAGCCGCTTTGTGCACCATTGCTCGTCATGCTTCCTCTGCCAGCCCCTCCAGCTCCTTCTTGATTGATAGGTCCAGGTTCCTGCATAGTCACCTTGCCTGGCCCTGGGAAGGGAGGGGGAGGGGTTTACAAGCAGTGGAAGCAGGAAGAACAAGGGTGCACACAGTGGCTTGGGCTTGCCTTCAGTGCACTCAACTGCTCATTTGCATATGGATTAAAAGTACTCTATAGTTACAGTCAGCTGAGTTGGCCCTACAAAGCATTGTGCCCTGTTTAACAGTGACAATGAAGCTTCTATAACTGTAAATATGTAAAATGAACAAATCAATAGATATTTTTTTTTACATATTTGGGTAAAAAAAATATTGACCACATAAGGTTAGTTTCACACTAGCGGCAGGACGGATCCGACAGGCTGTTCAGCCACTATTTCGCCGTGCGGAGAGAGAGGACGCTGGACTAAAACTACAACATGTCCGACATTTAGTCCGGCGGCCTCTCTCTGTGCACTGTCGTGCTGCGCCGGAACTCCGCCCCCGCCCCCATTATATTCAACAGGGACGGAGCGGCAGTCTGGCTGCATGGCGAAATAGTGGCAGGACAGAGCTGTTCCGTCCTGCCGCTAGTGTGAAACTAACCTAAGTCAAAGTGAATGACCAGCCATCAATAATTTTATCTAAGGGTACTTTCACACTTGCGTTGTTTGATTCTGGCAGGCAGTTCTGTTGCCTGAACAGGCAAACTGTATGCAAGGATCCTGATCAGTCTGAAAAAAGCCTGACAAATCAGAAAAATGCATTCCAACCGGATCCGTTTTTCCGGTGTCATCCGGCAAAATAGATCCGGTATTTTTATGTTTTTCAGGAATGCCGGATACATCAATGCCGTAATTTTAATGCCGGATCCGGCACTAATACAATTCAATGGAAATTAATGCCGGATCCGGCATGTCTTCCGGAATTTTGGCCGGAGATAATACTGCAGCATGCTGGGGTATTATCCCCGTCCAAAACGCCGTTCAGTGACTGAACTGATGACATCCTGATGCATCCTGAACGGATTTCTCTCCATTCAGAATTATTAAGATATAACTGATCATTTTTTTTTCCGGTATTGAGCCCCGAGGATGGAACTCAATGGTGGAAAAGAATAACTCTAGTGTGGAAGTACCCTAAGTAGGTTCATAAGGCTACTTTCACACTTGCGGTGTGAGGATCCGGCAGGTAGTTCTGTCTTGATTTTTATTTTTTTTTCACAGTTTTAGGACAGAACCTTTGTTGCAGTATTTGTAACTAATACGGCACTAATACAAGTCAATGGGAATTAATGCCGGATCCGGCATTCCGTCATGTGTTCCGAATTTTTAACATGCTGCGGTATTATCTCCGTCCTGAAATGTCAAAAAGACTGAACTGATGACATCCTGAACGGATTTCTCTCCATTCAGAATGCATGGGGATAATACTGACGACGGAACTCTATACCGGAAAAGAAAAACACTAGTGTGAAAGTCCCCTAAGAGTGTGCAGATTATTTTCTTCATATAATCTTTACAGTGGGCAGAGCTTTAATCATTCATCCAGCAGTACTAGTCCCTGAACAGACATAGATTTAAAACATCGCCTGCTGCATCCTGCAGTCACCAGTAGAGGGAGCTTACTGCATTCAAAGCAATAATAAACAGGAAGCTCATCGGGTCATGTCTATGCTGGGGATCTGAGGCACTGCAGAAGGAAAACAGAGCTTCTGTTTCTTTAAAGATATTTTCAGAAATTGACACTGAAATTTGTGCCTAAATTGAAATGATGACAGGCGGAGATTTATCTTAAGGCAGAATTTTGGTCATGTTCATAGTAGATTTTCCTGCAGTGTTGTAGGTTGACAATATCTACCTGAAGGCACAACTAAACATTGCACATACATTGTCTTTTCACAGGTAGCCGAATTGGTGAAAGAGATGCGCAGTGAACTTGATCAGCTGCTGCAGGATAAAATCAAGAACCCAACAATGGACCTGTGCACCTGCCCCGGGGCTCTGTATTATTGCAATGATTGTAAAACTGGTGACAACACAGTGACGCAACATAAAAATGAAAATTCCCAGATTGAAGTCATTTTTGTCACCTTGTGAGACATTACCAACTATCCCCAGGATCAGAGATAACTGTTGGGTTAGTGGAGATCTGACCTATGGGACCCCCACCATTCCTGCATCAGTGCTCGATTTATTTTGTATTATGTAGCCCTTATGATTAGTGGTGGTCCCAGCAGTCAGAACCCCACAGATCTAATACGTATTCCCTGTCCTGTAGATTGGGGATAACTTTTTATAACCAGAATACCCCTTTAATCATGTTATAAAAGTAACTGTGTAATATAAATAATCTTCTTTTTTGTACCATGCTCCAGTGTCAACTGCAATGGTTTTCATTCTGCTCACCATGTAAATGACTGTACTGTAAAGCTGGATTCACTACCACATTGCAAAACGGTGGGAAAGCTGTATATCAAATCTTGCAGATGCAGTTACTTTAGGTCCTGGGTGTCACTGGATTGATATGATAATAGTGATGCAAGACCGGCACTCCAAACGGCTTGTATAGTTATTCATTTATTGTCACCCTGTGATGCGTTTCGGCACGTATAGTGCCTGTTTGACAAAGGCACTATACGTGCCGAAACACGTCACAGGGTGACAATAAAAGAATACCTATATAAGCTGTTTGGAGTGGGGGTCTTGCATCACTATTATTATCGTTGGGATACCATCCCCAAGACCGCGCACCCTCGTATCTTCACACAGTGCCGACTGATCTACACAATATACCTTCTGGATTGATATGATGTGACCTCCCAGGACAGCCGTGTGATTGCCATGACACGTGACAAGATTTGTCCTATATTCCATCATGAGTAATGAGAAGATTTTCCTCTTGTGCTTTCTATAAGGTCATTACTGATCGCCTATTCTCAGGATTGGCCAATATGTGATCTGTGGGGGTCCACCTCCTGCCACCCCCGCCAATCAACTGTCTGAAGAGGCCATGGTAGTGGCTGCCTCTTCCTAGGCCTGTGATGTCATGTTCATTGATCACATGGCCTATTTACAGCTCAGTCTTATTGAAGTGAATAGGCCTGGGCTGCCATAACGAGCACAGCCCCTATACAATGTACAGTGCTGTTCTTGGTATGCTGTGAGGGAAAAACAGCTGATGGTCTGGGGCAGGGATGGGTAGACTGCGGCCCTCCAGCTGTTGTAAAATCACAATCCCCACCATGCCCTGCTGTAGGCTGATAGCTGTAAACAGTCTTTGCATGCTGGGAGGTGTAGTTTTGCAACAGCTGAAGAGCCGCAGTTTGCCCATCCCTGGTTTGGGGTACTAAAAGTTGGACCCCCAAAAATCTGATATTGATTACCTATGGCAGCACTTTTTTCACTTCGAAACCTATATGAAAAGACTGTGCCAATCTATTTTATTCTCAGTTGGTTTGCTTCCTACCATTTAGAAATGTACACTTTTATTTAACGCCCAAGAGAACAGCTACAAAGTAATAATGGCGCAAATCATGTTAAAGCGCTCATGCCTAGCGGTATACTGCAGCCCCTGGTAAACTCCGCCTTCATATTTTCCAAAAGGTGAAGGGGACATAATATCCTGTAATATTTCAGAATATTGTTACAAATATTGCAAAGTAACACAACCTACAAAAATGTGTGCTAAATCCTTGCAATAATCGACAAAATAAATGGTTCATAAGCAATTTTATTAAATCTACTCCATAAATCCATAGATGACATATAATAGACATAAAAAAACACATCCAATGAGGGAACATATACAATATGGAGAGATGTACTGGAGAAAAACCCCAGTGGAGGAGGGACACAACCCAGTGTGCATACAGTGCTATCAAATCAGCTAGTACTAATCCGGTACCGGAAGTATAAATAAAATCCCGGTCCAGATATGCACGTGCTGAAGGATCTGTTTCAGACTATGACAGTATTTCCTCACAAAAAAATTTGTCAGGTCTATATGTATACACAGATATAGTATCACATCAGTAGAAGCAAAAGTACCTAAGCAGACCCCTAGTAATGGAAGATCCTAAAGCAAGAGCATGTAAATAGGTTAGAAAGTGTTGTAGCCCTCCGTCTCAGGACCCCATCTGCACCTGCCTTGTGCATTTCGCAGCATCTTAGCTTCGTCAGGGGTTACCCCCTGACGAAGCTAAGTGCGGACACGCTGCAGGTTGAGATGGGTCTGAGACGTGAGGGCTACAGCACGCTTTCTAACCTATTTACATGCTCTTGCTTTAGATCTTCCATTACTAGGGGTCTGCTTAGGTACTTTTAGCTTCTACTGATGTGATACTATATCTGTGTATACATATAGACCTGACAAAATTTTTTTGTGAGGAAATACTGTCATAGTCTGAAACAGATCCTTCAGCATCGTAGCATATCTGGACCGATTTTATTTATACTTCCCGGTACCGATTAGTACTAGCTGATTTGATAGCACTGCATGCACACTGGGTTGTGTCCCTCCTCCACTGGGGTTTTTCTCCAGTACATCTCTCCATATTGTATATGTTCCCTCATTGGATGTGTTTTTTTATGTCTATTATATGTCATCTATGGATTTTATGGAGTAAGATTTAATAAAATTGCTTATGAACCATTTATTTTTGTCGATTATTGCAAGGGATTTAGCACACATTTTTGTAGGTTGTATTGTATAGTGTGTCCCAGTTAGGTCTCTGGTTTTTTTGGTGTATAAATATTGCAAAGTGTAAAAAAGTAACCAACTGTATAAATAAAGATTATGTCTCTAAGAGCGTTCAGAGTTTTTGGACTACTTTTACTTGAGGCATTTTAATATTTTGAGTACTGAAAAACTTTACACGGCTACGAAAAAGTACTTGCCCCTTCTATTTTTCAGATCAGCCAACGAATTTTAAGATTCATGTAAATGATCATCCCATTGATTGTAGACAGAGATTTATTCAAAACCTGTATCATCTGCATGAAATTTGTCCCCCTAAAACGGGTTGTGCCATCCGTGGCAGTAACAACTGCACTCAGACGTTTTTGTGATAACTTGCGATAAGTCTTTTACACCGCTGTGGAGGAATTGTTTTAATTTGGCTATATTGGAGGGTTTACCAGTTAAGGCCCCTTTCACATCTGCATTTTTCCTTTCCGTCCTAGAGTTCCGTCCTCGGGGCTCTAGGACGGAAAGATACTGATCAGGATTTCCCTAATGCATTCTGGAATGGAGAGAAATCTGTTCAGGATGCATCAGGATGTCTTCCCGCTCAGTACGTGAAAGTTTTTGGACGTTGACAAAACCGCAGCATGCTGCGGCTTTGTCTCCGTCCAAAAATCCGTAAGACATGCCGGATCCGGAATTAATGCCCATTGAAGAGCATTAATCCGGATCTGGCATTAAGCTAAACGTCGCTTCGGCGCATCGCCGGATCCAACGCTTAGCTGCTTTTCATCAATGGTTACCATGGCAGCCAGGACGCTAAAGTCCCGGCTGCCATGGTAAAGTGAGTGGGGAGCAGTATACTCACCATCTGTGCGGCTCCCGGGCGCTCCAGAGTGACCTCAGTGCGCCTCATGCGCATGGATCACGTGATCCATGTGCATGGGGCGTTCTGATGTCATTCAGGAGTACCCGGAGCCGCACGGATGGTAAGTATACTGCTCCCCCGCTCCCCACTACTTCTATGGCAACCAGGACTTTAATAGCGTCCTGGCTGCCATAGTAACACTGAAAGCATTTTGAAGACTGATCAGTCTTCAAATGCTTTCAGTTCACTTGCGTTGTTACGGATCCGGCGGGCATTTCCGGCGACGGAAGTGCACGCCGGATTCTAACAACGCAAGTGTGAAAGAGGCCTAAGGGTACTTTCACACTTGCGGTAGTGTAATCCGGCAAGCAGTTCAGTTGCCTGAACTGCCTGCCTGATCAGGCAAACTGTATACAAAAACGCATGTCATTTTTTCTGACTGATCAGGCATTTTTCAGGCTGATCAGGTCTGGAAAATGCATTGCAATACTGGATCTGTTTTTACGGTGTCATCAGGCAAAACGGATCCGGTATTTATTTTTTCACATTTTTAAAGGTCTGCACATGCGCAGACCAAAATGCCGGATCCGTTATTGCGGTATTTTTATTTTTAAATCGGGTTCAAATTTATTGAAAATAAACAAAAGTGGTGAACATGACATGTACTGAAGTAATAAAGCGAGCTCCATTTCAAATACAGCTTACAATAGACAGGTAGCATATATGGCATCTGGAATGAAGGTTGTACAAAACACCAGCCAAATAAAAACAGTACAGTGCCTGTAAATATTACATCAATAACAAAGCCCACACGTGGGCAAGAAATGAAAAGGAGAAGGACCCACTAATAACACAGAAACAGAATGGACCCGGCCAAGCTGACATAGTCAGGCCCGATAAGGACATAGACATGATAGTACAGTAGCTCAAGATAAGACAGACAGCTGACCCCGTATACAATCCCTGGTCAAGGCTGATGAAGCCAGATTACCCGATGCCAACCACCCCTGCCAGATGAACAGAAATTTTTGAGGGCATTTACATTTGACATATACCCCCTTTCCAAACGTAACACATCATTCATCCTATGCACATATTCTTCTTTAGAAGGAGGAGTGTCCCGAATCCAATACTTAGCTATCAACACCCGAGCTTGAAACAACATCCTCTGGATACAGATTGATTGTAAGTCGTTAAGATCTATAGGATCAAGCAAACCTAAAATACATATTCGCGGATCATCCGGCAGTGCAATCTGAGTGACCTCAGCAATAATCCTCCGTATGTCCTCCCAAAACCCCGTAAGGCTGGGACAAGACCACATCATGTGCATCAAAGTGGCATCTAAAAAGCCACATCGAGGACAAGAGGAGTCAGACTGCACGCCAATTTTAAACAGGAGTTTGGGGGTTCTATACACTGTGTATAAGGTATACCTGAGAGATTCTATGGGATTCAGAAAGCTATTGCGGTATTTTTAATGCCGGATCCGGCACTAATACATTTCGATGTAAATTAATGCCGGATCAGGCATTTTGGACGGAGATAATACCACAGCATGCTGCGGTATTTCCTCCGTCCAAAACGCCTGACAGTGACTGAACTGAAGACATCCTGATGCATCCTGAACGGATTTCTCTCCATTCAGAATGCATTAGGATAAAACTGATCAGTTCTTTTCTGGTATTGAGCTCGAGGACAGAACTCAATGCCGGAAAAGAAAAACGCTAGTGTGAAAGTACCCTAAAGTCTTGCTAAAGCATCTCAAATGGATTCAGGTCAGGCCCCTCCAAAAATTTTATTGAATTGAAGTGGATATTCTCCTTTTTTTTTTTTTTTTTTTTTTTTTAAGAGAACTGAATTCATTGTTCCATCAATTATAACAGAAGCAAATCAGCCCCAGACCATCACCCTACCACCATGTTTGACTGTCGGTATAATGTTCTTAGGTGCCTTTCACACTGGCGAGTATTCCGCGTGCACGCATTGCACCCGCACTGAATCCGGACGCATTCACTTCAATAGGGCTATGCAGATGAGCGGTGATTTTCACGCATCGCTTGTTCATGAAACGCAGGCGCCATAGAAATGAATGGGGCTGTTTGAAAATCGCAAGCAAGTGCAGATGTGGTGCGATTTTCACGCATGGTTACTGGGAGATGATAGGGATGAGCAATCCCGAACCCCATTAAAGTCTATTCACTGTATTATTTTCCCTTATAACATGGTTATAAGGGAAAATAATAAATTTACTCCTCTTCGTCCACTTGATCGCGCAGCCGGGCATCATCATCTTTCAGGACCTGCAAACGGACCTTTGATGACATAATCGTAGGTCCTGCTGAATGAAGATAGATTCTATCTTCATTCAGTAGGACCTGCGCTGCAGTCAGCGCGCTCACCACGTGGTGAGCGCAATTTATGTCATCAAATGTCCTTTTGCAGGTCCTGAAAGAAGACAAGGCCGGCTGCGTGATCAAGTGGATGAGGAGAGTTAATTTATTTTTATTTTTTTAACCCCTCAAGGCACATTTTACTAAGCATTCTCCATTAAGAATGCTATTATTTTCCCTTATAACCATGTTATAAGGGAAAATAATAAAATCTACACAACACCGAACCCGAACTTCAGTTGAAATAGTTCGGGTCTGGGTACCACATTCAGATTATCACGCGCGTGCAAAATGCATTGCACTCAAGCAGAAGAAAAAATGGACGCAAATGCAGTCAAAACTGACTGAAATTGCGTGCGCACTTGCGCGGGTTTCCCGGGACGCATCCGGAGCAAATCCAGGACGCCCATCCGAAAGAGGCCTTATGGTAGAATGCAGCCTGCGGGAAATATTTAAAATGGCTGCCAGCAACCTCTCCTAGAATGTGAGCAGGACTGGCTGCCTCACTACACTGACACGTGCATATACAGTACTACATATTGGTGAGTTTTCCCGTCAGGCTGCTCAGCCATGATGGCATATTGTAGGTAATATTGCATCATTACTATCTATGCTAGAGCTGTGTAGTGAGGCCCCAGTGCCTCTCCCACCTAGGCACCTCTGCAAGTGGTAGCCACCAGTCCTGCTCACATTCTAGGACAGATTGCTGGTGGCCATTTTAAATCTTTCCCAGAGAACCTCTTTAAAGGGATTTTCTGGTAATAATTACATTTCATTTAACACCCGTAGCCTGCCTGAAACAGAGGATTCATACTAGGGGTGGGACGATATGGCGATATAGACGATATGCGATATGAATTTGTGCCACGATATCGATTTCGTCTATATTGCCATAGAACATGGTATGCGCCGCTCTCGGTGCATACCATGTTCTCCTGAGCCGGCACAGTGGGAGAAGGAGGAGTCCCTCCCTCCCCACTGAGAGCCACCAATGAGAGCGGAGGAGGGGAGGGACTGTGGCCACTGCCACCAATGAGAGCGGGCAGTGCAGAACGTCACAGGCAAGGGAGAAGGAACGCCCAGGAGAGAAGCTGATGTCTCCTCCTGGTGTTCCCACCATGTGACGGGGGCCAGAGCGGACGAACGGAGCCCCGCACAGATATAATAGTAAGTGCTGAGTGCTCCCTATGTGCTGCCACCTAATGAAAGGTCCTTACAGCCTGTATGTGCAAGCCATATCCCATACCCGGCTTCTATGACTGCCTGCTGCGATCCGCCGCAATTAACCCCTCAGAACCTGAGGGGTTAATTGCGGTGGATCGCAGAGTGCAGTCACAGAGGCCCAGTATGGTATATGGCCGGCACATGCAGGCTACGTTCTATTCACTCATTGGTGGCACAGTGGGCCCCCGATCATTGGTGGCAGTTGTGATCGGAGCCCCAGCAGTGTAATGCTGGGGCTCTGATCGAGTTACCATGGCAGCCAGGACACTACTGATGTCCTGGCTGCTATGGTCAGCTCCCTGCTGCTGTGTGCACAGAGCACAGGGTCAGTGTCAAGTCCCTATTTACCCTGACAGAGATCTATCAGGGTGAATAGGACAAGGGTTCTAGCGCCTAAGGAGGCTAAATAGTTATTAAATAAAAAGTTGAAGGAAAAAAAAACACAAAAAGTTTAACAACCCTCCCTCCAATATAGAAAATAAATATTGCGATATATATCACATATCGCACATGCTTCATATTATATCGCAATATAAATTTTAGGCCATATCACCCACCCCTAATTCATACTTACCTGCTCCATGCCACTCCAGTCCTCCTGGCTGCCTTCGCTGTCATGCTGTTTGTGGCCACATCACCATTGAAACCAGTTATTTGCCTATGTACGACCGCATGTAAACAGTGCAGGAGACTGGAGCAGACTGGTTTCAGGAGGCAGGCTGTGGGTATTACATTAATGTGTTTTCTGGTAATTACATTTTAAGCTTCCCTTCACTTCTTATGTACATTATGTCCATCAAGGACTAGAAAAGACCAGTATTAAAAAAAAACATACAAAGGGTTGGGAGGGACAGTCCCTTTTATTGGCTAGTTATATAACCCTGTATAAGTCCTTGTACTCGAGATAATATAATTTCATTAGCGCTGTTGCAGTTTTCTGGGCCATACGGCGGATCAATGGTTAATACACCCGCAACACACAATGTCCTCGTAGTCTCCCCCTGTTCAGTAACTGGAATGTTGTTCTGCTGCAGCCAGGTTTTCAGATTGAGCTTTTGGTCTCCAGATCCTCCTTGTTGTAGGTGGTGCTGCTGCTTTCCTGAAGGTTGAAGAGACTTGTAAGTTTCTCTTTGGTGGCCTCATCCGATTCTTTCAGTATTTCCACTTTCTGTACTGCGTGCCCCATGACTATGCGAACAGATGTCTTCTGATCATCATCAAAGGTAACGATGACAACACTAAAAGAGAAAGTCACCATGAGACACCACTGGTTCAGGAAGTCTACTCTGGAAAGTCACTGACGTTGCCACCATGTGCAGTTTTCAAATGCAACATGAAAACCCCTTTTCTTGTTGGTCTGTTTTTTGCAGGTCAGCAATGATTCATCCATGTACCTCCCTCTCTGACGTTGGACATGGTGAGAAGTTCCCTGTCTAACCTCTTTCCATGAAAACAACTCCCCATTCTGGAAGACTCAAGTTTTCCATGTGTTACCAGGACAGCCAATAGTCTGAATGGCGGCCATGTAACACTATATCTCCTGGTTAGACATGGCTTCCCCTGGTACCTCTTTTCTGAAAAGGGATCTACCTAATGAAACAGCTGTAATCTTGAACTAAAAGCAGTTTTTTGCCTACTCTATACTCTGATGGTTAGCTGACCACATGATGTCTCTCTGCTGGAACCCCCAGTGATCAGATGTAATCTACGGGGAAGCCTAGCAGCCAGGGGTGTAGCTAAAGGCTCACGGGCCCTGGTGTAAGAGTTCAGCTTGCGCCCCCTTTCCTCCCTCAGTGCTTTGTGGTCAGGGGAGAACATAGCCTTCATTGGGCCCAGTAGTGACTGCTACCTCTGTACCCCTATAGCTACACCCCTACTGGCAGCTCATCCGAAGCGTTGCATAGTGCCCATAACCACACTCTGGCTAACAAAAAATGTTTCTGAGCAGGTTTCCCTAACATTGTATTTCAATAACAGACAACTCCCTTAAATATGCTTTGTCCTTAAAGGATAACTGTCACATTTAGACTCTAATTTCAGTTTTCATATAGGTAGTTACTAATATGATAATATTCCTGAATCAATAACTATTAGACTTACTTACCCCTTATTTAATAAGATTCAGCCCTTAGCAACCAGTCTGCATAAAACTACAACTTCACTATTCTGTTAAGATGGCCGCCCTCAGCCCTGAGGCTAATCCATAGGACACCTGCAGTGAAGTTAGTGAAGACCGGCTCTGTATAGGGGGTCTTGCAGTGAAGTTCCCAGGTCTGGCTGAAGCCTGTAGTCCTCCTACAACACTAAGGGGTTGCCCAAGCTCTCCTCTTACCACATGATGTTCTCATTTATACACTGAGCAGGCCGCAGATCTCCCTTCCCCGGCTGCTCCAGCCACATTCTCCAGCACTGCTGAGGAGTGTCTGCCAAGCGCAGGGATGTGGAGAAGTGCACACAGCCCAGGCACGGTTATCAGCTGCCAGGGAGGACCTGGCTTTTTATCCATTCCCTTACAACGTTTACTCTAGCTGTCCCTGCTTGTGCATCCTCCATCTACCTCTGAGCAAACTGATAGATGGAAGAAGCCTAGCACCCCGATTTTAATCTCAGGTAACAATAGCCAATACCGGGGACAAAAATGTGGCTTTTAGGGGTTATTTATTAAACAATCAAAAATTAAAACAGGGCCAACAAGGTGATATTAATCACCAAAATCCAATAGTCAAAAAAAAAAATGCAACACTTATCCTTTAAAGTTAAAAGTGCCATGTTGGAAAGAGTTTATGAAATCTGGTTCACTACCATGTAAGATCTTGTCAGTACAGTAAAACTGACGCAGTGGCCAAACTGCACAGGAGGAGTATACTTTCAATGTATCCCTAATCTTATCCAACAGCTCCCAAACAAGGCACCCTTAAAGGAGTTTTCCGAGACCCACATACCGATGAATGTTCAAGAAGGCAGCGGCACTTGCAGTAGTGCCGAAGCCTTCTCGCTGCTTTCCTACCACCCTTCATCGGTCACGTGGTCTCAGGCGCAGCTCAGCCCCATTGAAGTGAATGGGCCTGAGTGCG
>CM065592.1:359815468-360283069 GCA_033119425.1 Bufotes viridis | reverse complement strand
ATCTAGTATATTGAACGCCAGAAAAACTAACTTGGCCGTTTTTAAATAAAAAAAAAATTCCCTCACTGGAATACTTTCAGTCTTTTGACTGTATGGATTACAGGTGGACTGGTATTAGTAGGGGTGACACAAGCACACCCAAGTCCCTGATGTAGGATTTCTATGGCACAGACCACTATTACAAGTGATTAATGGACGTTGGGAGAGATTGTGCTGCAGCACTTGTCCCAAGATGGCCACCGCCTATCAGCCCAGTAACATGTGCCACAAAATGGTCTGCACAACCTTTAAAAAAATAGCCTTGGACTGTGCTGCTAAATCGCTATTGGTCTGAATCCCAGGTGTAGATGTCTGACTTGTTTGGAGCTTTGGAATGCACACTGTGGCAGCTTCTGCTGCAGCACTACAAGTCGCAAAATGGCGACGGCGGTCAGCCCAGGTACATGTGGATGGAAAAATCACTCTGGCCACTCTAAAAATAGCCAATCCCTATCAAAAAAGCAGCTCAGCTGCAGTTGTTCAGATGAATCACAGGTGGAGGAGAGAAATTTGCTTCCAGTTATTCAATTATCCCTGCCTATTCTCGCCCTAGCATCAGCTGCGTCTATCCCTGTTCTATTCACATCGGGAGTGAGCACGTCCCGACGTGCGCACAAGCTTATAAAGAGGCTGAGTCACATGCTGCACTCGGCCAATCACAGCCTTGCCAATAGTAGGCATGGCTGCGATGGCATCTTAGGGCAAGTAGTATGATGCATGTTGATTGGCTGCTTTGCAGCCTTTCAAAATGCGCCTAAATACATGCCGAACGACGAACCCGAACCCGAACTTTTTGAAAATGTCCGGGTTCGGGTCCGGGTCCCGGACACCCCAAAATTCGGTACGAACCCGAACGATGCTCGAACTGTTCGCTCAACACTAATCCCAACAAGTTTGCAAGGTTGGCAGATGACGGGAATGTCAGTTTAGGGAGAGCACTGCTGCAGTCCACACTTCCTCTGCCAGTCAGGGGAATTTCAGCTCCAGTAAGCAGGGGACCAGGAGAGCAGGGCAGGCCAGACAGGTGCTGGTACCGGGAGACTTAATTATTAGGGGTACAGATAGGGCGATCTGTCACAAAGACTGGGATCGTTGAACGGTGTGTTGTCTTACTGGCCCTCGAATTTGACAAATCGCGGATCGGGTTTACAGATTACTGGAAGGGTCTGGACAAGATCCAACAGTCATGGTCTATATCAGAACTAGTGACAAAATTAGAGGTAGGCGGAGCGTCCTTAAAAATGATTTTAGGGATTTAGGTCACAAGCTTGGGGCAAGGACCTCAAAGGTAGTGTTTTTCAAAATACTACCTGTACCACGAGCCACACAAGAAAGGCAGCGGGAGATTAGGGAGGAAGTGGCTCAAGAACTGGTGTAGGAAGGAGAGGTTTGGGTTCCTGGAGAACTGGACTGACTTATCTGTCGGCTACAGACTCTATCATAGGGATGGGCTGCACCTCAATGGGGAAGGGCAGTTTTTTGGGGGGAGAAGATGGCTAAAAGGTTGAAGCAGTGTTTAAACTATGGACTGGAATTGAGGGAAATTACATTATAGGAGGGGAATATAGTGCAGATAGAGACCTGGGAAAAGGTAATAGAATCGGGAGAGGAATGGAAGGAGGGACTAGAACAGTTCAGAAGGAAAGGTGTAGGGTAAAAAATATACATAAACCTCTTAATTGTAGGTTCGCTAATGCCAGAAGCCTGACTAATAAAACTGGTGAACTGGAATTAGTGATGTGTGAGGAGGACTATGACATAGTGGTAATAACTGAGATATGGCTGGATGATAGCTATGATATGACTGGGCAGTTAACATACAGGGTTACAGTCTGTTTAGAAAGGATCGTCAAAACTAGGGTTTGCCTTTATGTAAAGTCTTGTCTAAAGCTCACACTCCGGGAAGATATAAGTGAGGGACATGAACATGTGGAGTCACTGTGGGTAGAAATACCTGGAGGAAAAAACAATAATAAGATAATAATAGGCGTTTATTAGAAGCCAAGCCACCTAAAATCTACTACTAAACGTAATGAGGTCGTTATTATGGGGGACTTCAACTACCCAGCATAGATTGGGAAAATGAAACCTGTACATTTTATAAAGGAAACAGGTTCTTGGCAATAACCAAAGACAATTACCTTTACCAACTGGTTCAGAACCCGACCAGAGGGATGGTCATACTGGACTTAGTATTAACCAATAAATCTGAAAAAACAACAGATGTGCAGGTTGGGAGACACCATGGGAAATAGTGACCATACAGTTACAACCTTCCAATTGTCATTCAACAGAGTGTTTCTTCAGGGTGGAACCAAAATACCAAACTTCTAAAAAGCAAAATTTAGGCTTGACTAACTGGGAAAAAGTCCTCAAAAATAAAAATACAGCCCCAAAATGGGATATTTTTAAAAGCATCCTAAAATCTAATTCTGAGAGGTACATACCTTATTAGAATAAAAGGGTAAAGAACAAGAAAAAAACAATGTGGATAAATAGAAATGTAAAGAAAGCAATAAATGACAAAAATAAAGCATTTAAATCACTAAAACAGGAGGGTAGCGATGAAGCATTAAAAAAATATAAGGAAAAAAATAGAATATGTAAATGACAAAAACAGCCAAACTAGAGACCGAGAGATTAATTGCCAAAGAGAGTAAAGCTAACCCTAAAATATTCTTTAATTATATAAGTAGTAGGCAAATTTATTTGCCGTATTTGTGGGAGGGGAGGCTCATTCTTGTCCCTATTTAAGCAGCATACTCAGGGCATCACGTCACGTCAGCACGCTGGGTTTCATTTCCGGGCCGCTGTGAGCAGATAGGCCGATTTCCCTAACAACGCGGCAGCGTCGTCTCGAGTGTGGAGTCATTAAGAGAAAGCCTTCCAGCTGAACAACTACTTTGGTAGGATTGGGGCCAAGTTTAATAGTGTCCGTCAAAGGATATATTATTTTCCGGGATGAAATTCAGTTGCAAAAATAGAAATACTGTGAATCTGGTGTTCCAGCTTTGACTGCTCAAATTTCATAGTGTCCGTCAAAGGATATAATATTTTCTGTGGTGAAATTCAGTTGCAAAAATAGAAATACCGTAAATCTGGTGTTCCAGCTGTGACTGGACAAGTTTCATAGTGTCTGTCAAAGGATATATTATTTTTTGGGGTGAAATTCAGTTGCCAAAATAGAAATACCGTAAATCTGGTGTTCCAGTTATGACTGGACAAGTTTCATAGTGTCCGTGAAAGGATATATTATTTTCTGGGGTGAAAAACAGTTGCAAAAATATCAATACCGTAAATCTGGTGTTCCAGCTGTGACTGGACAAGTTTCATAGTGTCCGTCAAAGGATATATTATTTTCTGGGGTGAAATTGAGTTGCAAAAATAGAAATACCGTAAATCTGGTGTTCCAGCTGTGACTGGATAAGTTTAATAGAGTGCGTCAAAGGATATATTATTTTCTGGGGTCAAATTCAATTGCCAAAATAGCAATACCGTAAATCGGTGGTTTCAGCTGTGGCTGGCCAAGTTTAATAGTGTCCGGCAAAGGGTAGATTTTGTTCTGGGGTGAAATTATATTGCCAAAATAGCAATCTCCTAAATCTGGTGTCCCAGCAGTGGCTGGCCAAGTTTAATAGTGTCCAGCAAAGGATAGATTTTGTTCTGGCGTGAAAATATTACCATTTTTGCCAGGTACAAACCCTTTCACTGCATAACTGATAGGGAACTTACAATTGGTGGTTATATTCTTGCGTGAAATAAAGCCTTTTTGGGCTTAGAAGCCAAAGGTGGTCGCCAATAACTGTTTTTTTATTTTTTATTTTTTTAAATAAATTAGTGTAGACCCCAAAACATTGGAAAAATATAAAAAATAAAACAAAGTGTAAGTGCACGGTAGTATAACAGTGGTTGGGTGAGGCCGGTATACATGTCTATTCTGCATAAGGTACAAACAAGTCCTGTGGGATCCATGCCTGGTTCTTTTTAATAAACGAAAGCTTGCCCACATTGTCTGCGGACAGGCGGCTGCGCTTGTCTGTGATAATGCCACCAGCCATGCTAAACACACGTTCAGACAATACAGTGGCTGCAGGGTAGGCCAGCACCTCCAAGGCGTAAAGGACAACCTCAGGACATGTGCCTAATTTGATGACCCAGAAGTTGAATAGGGCAGACCCAGGTGGTGCAGGTTGTTGTGGCATGATGACAAAGCTTTGTCACATTTCGCCAATGCTAACCCAGCCTTCTGAGGTGCTGATGGTGACCCAACTGCCCGTGAGCTGGCTTGGGTGCCACCCTGCTGAGAACACGGTTCCTCCTCATCCTCCTCATCCTACTTATCCTCCTCATCCTCCAGAACTGTGCCCTGGTGGGACAATTGTGTTCAAGGCCATGGCCTATGTTGGTGCAGGAACCCACCCTTCGAGCCACTTGGATGTCACTGGCCTTAAGTTAAGCATAAGGCGTGTATATAGTTTTGTTTGTTTATATAGTAAGTTTAGCTGCATTATAGTTATTTTAATATGTTTTTAAGTAAATTTGTAAATAGTTTGTTAATGGTTTGAGTGAAAGGGGGGGGGGGGTGTTGTGTATGTTTGATTAACAGAATTGATTTTCACTGTCTGGTGTTTAGGAATTTCTGCACCCCAAATTCAGCACATGTGGCAATCAATGTGTGTCAAACCGGCTAGGCCCAGACCTGCTAGTGTATTTCGCCCATTATCGCACAACACAAGGCCGGGCTGGAGGCTCAGTGGCACCAACCAATTGTCGGTCTGTTGTTTCATGCCTGTCCACAGCTCCTGCGCGGTGTGGGGTTTGTCCCACAAACACACAAGTTTTAAAACGAACTGCTGTCGTTTCCCCCTGGCTGTGCTGCTGTGGGTGGTGAAGGTGTTACGCTAAGTGGATAAGGAGGAGGTAGAGGAGGAGGAAGCCGAGTAGGAGGAGGTAACAGGATACAAAAAGAAATGCCCAGCAATCCTCGGGGGAGGGGGGGGGGACATTCGCAAAAATGCTATCCGCCTTTGGGCAAGCCGCTACATTTACCCACTCTGTTGTTGGTTATGTGGACGTTGCCACAGATAGCGTTGCGCTGTGCACACTTGATTTTGTCCGCCACTTGGTTGTGCAGGGAAGGGATGGCTCGCCTGCAAAAGTACCGGGATACACGTTCTGTGGGATAGCCACTGCCATAAGGTTTTTAAAACTGTCCACCAGACAGAATGACAGCATTTCAAAGGAGCCATTCAGAGCCATGGGTAGGGGGGTACTTCCTCTTTCTATTTCTTTTTCTCTCCAGTGTTTGGGAGATGGACAGCTGATAGCTGAACACTTCCATGGGATTTGGTGGAGATGCTTGGTGACAATGACAGATGTGGTGGCGTTGCTGCCAGATCCTCTGTTTGCTGGGTGACAGGTGCTACTGTCATTCACTTGGGCTCAAGTTTAAAATGTTTATTTATTATTTTTCTGTATTTTATTTTAAGTCATTCCCCTATTCACATATGTTTGCAGGGCATTTACCTACATTTTGCTGCCTTTTGCAGCTCTCTAGCCCTTCCCAGGGCTATTTTACAGCCATTTAAGTGCCCAAAAGTTGGGTTCCCCTTTGACTTCAATGGGGTTCGGGGTGAAGTTCGGGTCGAGTTCGGATCCCGAACCCGAACATTTTCGTGAAGTTCAGCCGAACTTCACGAACCCGAACATCCAGGTGTTCTCTCTACTCTAGTCACGACTTCAGGCACGATATTACGCAGTCTGTCACGGCTACAGGCACGATGTTTCAATCCTGTCACATCTACAGGCAAAACATTAAGAAGTCTGTCACGACTACAGGCATGAGCTTACGTGTCCTGTCACGACTACAGGCAAGAGCGTTCGAGTCTTGTCATGACTACAGGCACAAGCTTACGAGTCCTGTCACGACTACAGGCACGAGGTTACGAGTCTTGTCAGGACTATAGGTACGATATTTCACGATATCTTTTACGGCTTCAGGTACGAGGTTTATAGATAAGCCTGTTGTGGCTACAAGCACTATGTTTACGATGGTCCGCTTATAACTACAATGTTCAACACAGGACTGATGTAGTGTGTTATGACTGGCCATGATTGATAGGTGATTGGTGGTGGATATAGGTATAATATTCGATATCCACGTTATATCTACTGGCACGCTTCTACTGGCACACTTACGGATGCTGGTCACGTTACAGGCTGTGGGTGGCACAGGCTAGTTAGAAGTGTCACAATTAATATTCTGGTTAAGGTCAGTTATCTTTCATTTATGTTGTTCATCTTTATTTTAGTGACACAATGTCACATGCTTCCGACATCGAGGGAACACCTTCGTTACATGGAAGTGTTGATTTCCAGTCTGAACAGAGCGCTGTTCTTTCATTGAGATCCTGGACTATTCCTAAGTTGACGGCAGAACTGTTGAAGAGGGGAATACCTTTCCCAGCAACCGCTAGGAAAGCAGAACTTTTCTGCCTCCTCTATTTGCTGACTGCAGGTCCTAGTCAGGAGACGGTGTCCATAAGCACGATACAGACATGTCCGAACTTGGTGCAGTGATTAACTCTATGACTACTTCCATTTCAGACATTCAAGCTAGGCTGGAGGCAGTAGAAAGTAGAAATGTGTCGTCTAGATTAGTGGTCCAGTGGCCTCAACGTCACAAGTTAGTGTTCCTGGTGGTTCAGCTAATTGTCCCAGCATAGCACCGTCGCATTTTAACCCAGCTAACATCCGTCAGGACATCCTGGAGGGTAAGGACGTTAATTTAGCCTCTCTACTTATAGCTATGCATGAGGTCCCTGACAATAACACAATAGCCTGTGGGGAAGTTTCCATTATTCTTAAATCCAAAGATGTTAGGCTTAATAGGAAGTTGAATGTTTCTGAATTCGTCCTAACATTTAGTTTATTTCATGATGTCATATGTTCAGTTAGCCCACATAGGAGAGAAGAGTTGGACATTTATTTATACAAGGTGGTGGATTTAGGTCACAATTTCCAGTGGTATCGTTTTTTATGACTACCACCGTTCATTCTCAGCCAAAGCAGTACTCTTCTGTTGACAAAGCAATTTTACCTCTTTTAGGTAAAGGTGCTTGGTTGTCAAAAGCGGATATTACAGACGCGTTTAAGTTACTCCCGTTACAATCTGAGCTATGGCAGTGGCCCCGTATTAAGTGGGAAGGTCGATATTATTTTTCCAGTAAGTTAACCTTCGGTTCAAAATCTAACCCATGGTTGTTTTATTAACTTGCTAGGACCCTGCACTGGATCTTGGCCAATGGTTGCTATGTCAATCATGTCACTCATTACTTGGAAGATTTTTTGTTAATCAAATCTCTGTCACAAGGCCCTCGAGACCTACATACCCTGATTTCGGTGTTCAGTGATCTTAGAGTACTAGTGGCATCTAATAAAGTGGAGGGCCCAAGCACTTCAATTAGTTTTCTGGGTTTGCAGCTAGATGCAATGGAAATGCAGGCTAGTCTTCCACAAGATAAATTGGACAGGATCAGAGATGTAGTACACAGGTTAGCACATGTTAGGTACACCACAAGGGCAAATCTCCAATCCCTTCTGGGCATGTTGAATTTTGCGATACGTATTATTCCTCAAGGAAGGGTGTTTATATCTAGGCTACTGAAGCTGCTTCCTTCAGCCCCTGATCAAGATAGGTCAGTGTATCTAGATCAACAAGCAATGGCCGATTTACTCATGTGGGATAACTTTTTAGCGCAATGGAATGGTATTTCTTTATTTGTTCCTACAGTGTCAGAACAGTCCCCCTGTGTCTATACAGACGCGGCGTCATCAGTTGGGTTTGCTGCGATATATGGGAAACATTGGTTAGCGAGTCCTTGGCCACCTGAGGTAGTAAACATTCCAGGTTTCGTCTCCGTTATTCGAGATCTATCCCATAGTAGCGGTGGCATAGGCCTGGGGGAAGTTATGGAAGAATCGTACAGTTTTGTTTTTGACAGATAATGCTGTTACTGCAGACATCCTTATGAAGGGGAGATCAGGTTCCCTAGAAATTATGGCGTTTGTTAAAAGGTTTGTTTGGCTGGCATCACAGCATGGGTTTAATTTCGTTTGTACACATATTAGTGGTGAAAAGAATATTGCAGCGGATGCTCTTTCCAGGCTTAGTTTTCAGCTTTTCTTCCAGGCATTCCCAATTTTCAGCTCTTCTTCCAGGTATTCCCAGAGGCAGACACCTTCCCAACACCAACTCCTTGTCACAACCTACTGGTGATGCATTAGCATCATACCTCGCCACGGCCAGGAGTCTTGTGGCTAAGTCGTTACCCAGCAACTCTGTTAAAGCATATAAGACCGCTTGGGTGTTATTCAACAACTTTAAGGCAGCATACCCACCTGGTGACATGGGACGCATATCCTATTTAATGGCTTTTTTAGCTTTTTGCCACTCTGAACTTAAGCTAGCACATAGTACGATTAAAGTATACCTTGCTGGCATACAGCATTACTATTATGTTCATCATCACGATCAGCCTTCTCTTTTTCCAGCCCATCCGATCAGGGCATTGTTGAAAGATATTCAAAAAATGACTGCCAAAAGTCAGACTACTCGTCAGCCAGTGTCAGGGCAGATGCTCAGGTCATTTTCTGACTCATTACAGAACGAAACCTTCGGCCATAATTTTAGTTTGTTAATCGAAACAGCTATGTATTTTAGTTTCTATGGTTTCCTTAGGCCAAGTGAATTTACCCGTTCAGCATTATCAAAAACTTTCCTACGCAAAGGTCAGCTTGTGTGGCGAGACCCCTGTTATATTTTAATCTTGGAATCATTAAAGACGCCTCAGGGGTTCCTGGGGAACTGGTAGAGGTAAAACACTATACCACAGGTAATAATTGGTGACCGATCAGGGTCTTCCATAAATGGTTAGAAAGGGTGTTCAGGAGGAGTTGCAGTTGTTAACCGTTAATGGTGCTCCCCTTAGTACTCAGACATTCATGAAGTACATTTGCATTTTGCTAGTCAATATGGGGGTGGATCCTATGTCAATATCTGGCCACTGTTTCAGAATTGGAGCGGCTTCCGCTGCTTCTAAAAACAATATTCGGGTGCATATCTATAAGAGGTTGGGTAGATGGAAATCATCTTGCTATGTAAGATATATCCCAGACCCTTATCATGAGATGTCTCTGGATTTTCAGAAACTGGTAATGTAATAATTGTAAATAAATTTTCTGTTCCTACGGTCAGATCTTTTTTTCCCCCTTTAGGTTACTCTACTTCAGCAGGCATGGATAACTCTACTGCTAGGCATAGTTAGGGTGCGGTAGATCAGGTATGGTTCTGATAGCTGATCCGATCACAAGTAATAGGCAAATTTATTTGCTGTATTTGTGGGAGGGGAGGCTTATTCTCGGCCCTATTCCATAGCCACCCAATTATTACCGGACAGAAGTAAATAGCAAATTGTTGACTCACGATACATAAAGCCATATATATCACCCAAAAATTGGACCACAATTTTCAGTGAATGAAAATCAAAAAAACTTTATTAGCAATGATAAATACATACATGTTAAAACAAGGCAGCACAAAGGCAGGACACAAGGATGAGGAAAAGGAACCAAGGGGGGGGGGGGGGGCTGGGAGGTCAGCACACCAAAAAGCAGGGAGAGAAAAAATTGCTAATAGAGCAGAAATTAATAAATGAAACTCCAAGGCTCCAATAAGCAATAAACACCAGGCAAATATTGCAGCAAAGATAAATGTAGGAGGAAAAACTTGGAGTTTGGAAAAAGATAAGTAGTCATACCCTGGATGATGTGTCGATCTCTCCCCGGAAGAAGCCAGGTTTCTGGTGAAACGGTGTTGGGTCAGGAGGCGGCTGAGAGATCGACACACCATCCAGGGTATGACTACTAATCTTTTTCCAAACTCCAAGTTTTTGCTCCTACATTTACCTTTGCTGCAATGTTTGCCCGGGGTTTATTGCTTAATGGAGCCTTGGAGTTTAATTTATTCATTTCTGCTCTATTAGCAATTTTTTCTCTCCCTGCTTTTTGGTGTGCTGACCTCCCAGCCCCCCTTGGTTCCTGTTCCTCATCCTTGTGTCCCACCTTTGTGCTGCCTTGTTTTAACATGTATGGATTTATCATTGTTAATAAAGTTTTTTCGATTTTCATTCGCTGAAAATTGTGGTCCAATTTTTGGGTGATATAGCGGCCCAATTCATGCAGCATACTCAGGGCATCACGTCACGTCAGCACGCTGGGTTTCACCCACCCGCCCACACCATATTATAGTTATTTTCACATTAGGGTTGCCTCCTTTAGGTTACCTCACTTCAGCAGGCATGGCATAACTGCTAGGCATAGTTAGGGTGTGGTATATCAGGTACGTTTCTGATAGCCAATCTGATCACAAATGGTAAAAAATATAAATCTGAAAGTGTCGGCCCTTTACAGAGTAATGAAGGGGCAGTCAAAGAGAGTGATGAGGAGAAAGCAAAGCTATTAAATATTTTTTTCTCCACTGTATTTACTGAGGAAAATAAACTGTCAGATGAAATGCAGAATGTAAAAGTAAATTCCCCATTAAAAGTGCGCTGTCTGACTCAGGAAGAAGTACAGCGGCATCTTAAAAAGATTAAAATAGACAAATCACTGGGACCAGATGGCATACACCCCCGTATACTAAAAGAATTAAGTAATTTCATAGCCAGACCCTTATTTCTGATATTTAAGACTCTATACTGACAGGGAGTGTTCCACAGGATTGTCGTATAGCAAATGTGGTTTCAATATTCAAACAGAGTCTAAAAGCAGAGCCTGGAAACTAAAGGTCGGTAAGTTTAACATCTGTTGTGGGTAAACTGCTTGAAGGTTTTCTAAGAGATGCTATCTTGGAGTACCTCAATGAAAATAAGCAAATAACGCCATATCAGCATGGCTTCGTAAGGAATCAGTCATGTCAAACTAATTTAATCAGTTTCTAAGAGGAGCTAAGTCCTAGACTTAAACGTAGTGAATCAATGGATGTTCTATATATTGACTTCTCCAAAGCATTTGATACTGTACCACTTAAAATGTCAATATATAAAATAAGAATGCTTGGAGTGAAAATATCTGTATGTGGGTAAGTAACTGGCTCGTTATAGAAAACAGAGGATGGTTATTGATGGTAAAAACCCAGATTGGGTCACTGTCATTAGTGGGACACCACATGGGTCAGTATTGGGACCTGTTCTGGTCAATATATTTATTATTGATCCTATAGAAGGCTTGCACAGTAAAATATCAATTTTTGCAGATGACACTAAACTGTGTAAAGTAATTAACTCGGAGGAGGACGGTATACTTGATTGAAGGCTTGGGCAGATAAGTGGCAGATGAGGTTTAACACTGACAAATGTAAGGTTATGCACAAGGGAAGGAATAATGCAAGTCACCAGTACATACTAAATGGTAAAAAACTGGGTAACGGTGATATGGAAGAGGAGCTAGGAATTCTAGTGAACAGCAAACTAAGCTGTAGAAACCAGTGTCAGACAGCTGCTGCCAAGGCCAATAAGATAATGGGTTGCATCAAAAGTGGCATAGGTGCCCATGATGAGAACATAGTCCTACTACTTTACAAATCACTAGTCAGACCACACATGGAGTACTGTGTACAGTTCTGGGCTCCTGTGACCAAAGTAGACATAGCAGAGCTGGAGAGGGTTCAGAGGAGGGCAACTAAAGTAATAACTGGAATGGGTGGACAACAGTACCCTGACAGAATATCAAAATTAGGGTTATTCACTTTTAAAAAAAGCCGACTGAGGGGAGATCTAATAATTATGTATAAATATATCAGGGGTCAGTACAGAGATCTCTCCCTTTATCCCCAAGACTGTGACTGTGACGAGGGTAATGTAATACAAAAGGACCAAAGTCAAGGAGGGTTCATTAGAAGGAAATGGACCCAGAATGACAGGTTAAGAGAAAGCCCCAATAGAAAGTGCCAGATTCCTTATAGTGAAAGTAAGGAATAAAGAATTTATGTTAATTCAGTAAGGGTGATGGTGCTCAAAGCATTAATTCCAATATCGATATCAGAAAAACCCAAGGGTTGGACTGATATATGAGTAGATAACACCTGCTGAAAACGTGTCACGTGTCGACACTGTAGAAATGGCAGACGTCTGTTTGGTAGGTTATAGCAGAATGACATGAGATCAAATAAGAAATTGATACATAAAATGGAGGATTACTTATTTCACAGGGAGGTGGTCCACTGGATAAAGCTCAAGACACCAGTAGGACCCAATACCCCCCTAGCTGGAATCACTAATAGAATCTCAGGTACCGACGGTTGCCCAGTGTAGAATAAGGCTTCAGGTCAGTCCTTTGCTGGAGAAAATGGCTCTTTATTGGCGTAGAACAGGCTCAACGCGTTTCGGTGTATGTATAAAACCCCTTCATCAGGAGCATAAGTATCAATGACAATACATACAAACACAATTAAAACATATATATATAGGGTTCCATGTACTCGTATAGGCTAATCTAAGGGCTGGGTTAAGGGTGGGCGGGTTTCCTAGTTCATTGCGCTTCCTCAATTGGAGTGCAAGCCGAACTTTCGGGTATGTTCTCAAATGAGAGCGACGGGTTGCCTGAGTGGCCTTCAAACACGTGGCCATGGATGTCAATGCGCTCCCCAAATGGAGGTAAACTAACCAGAAATGTGGACCGGGGAGCGTGACCCATCCATGGAGTGCGCACCGGAACTTTCACTTCAGAAACTAAGTGCTTCCGGCGTCGTGCGCTCCAATCACGCATAGTATACCACGTCACTTTGCTACCACCCATGACGGGGATCCATCTGGCCTCAAAGTCACCCCTGTAGAACAGGTGCCTTCATCTTTCCAACAACTCTGCTTGAAAGAGATATTTTGGATCTATCAGCTCAATACACTTGCACCGTTTGGACTCAATGAGTCGCTTGAATATGTAAATTATTGAGGTATCTTAATCTGTCTAACACTCTTAGCCATTAACCCCCATGATCCTGTTTTAGAAAGGTGGATCTCAGATATACGTCCTACTACCTTCTGAGAGGTTCCCATCATTATATATATCTCTCTATGCACCCATATAGATATTTTATCTGGATATATTTAATTTAATTCTATTTTGCATAATTTATACAAATATTATTTAATCTGAATCAGTTTTATACTTTCATTGTGTGCACATTCCTGATGGATATACAGTATCCACAGTATTTGTATACGTTAACACCTACATTTTTTGGTAGATATAATGTTTTTATATATATATATTGTATAGATATAATGTTTTTATATACTATTTAGTTTTTCTATTATTATTTATTTTTCATAAGATCCATTATAGACTTATGGATACCGCATATTAATTTTAGCTATAATTTTAGTTTTCTTTAATATCACTATTATTAAAATCCACATATATGCATGCATTAGGCTATTTATAAAATAAATTGCTATCTCTAATAGCCAGTACTCTGCCCTTACATCACCCAGGCATACCCCGCCCCCTGGAAGCTTATAGTGTCCTCATTCGCAGACTCCCGTAGATGCGTTCCAGTTTGGAGCGCACCCCCATCGGAAATCGAGCATACGTTCCACCCTTGGAGCGCCCGACGCCGGAAGCACTTCGTTTCTGAAGAGGAAGTACCCGTGCGCACTCCATGGATGGGGCACGCTCCCTGACCCACATTCCTGGTTAGTTTACCTCCATTGGGAGATGCGGCGTTCTTTCCACCAGTGGCATTGCCCGCCCATGGCCACGTGTTTGAAGGCCCAGCGTGCGCTCCACTCAGGCAACCCATCACTCTCATTTGAGAACATACCCGGAAGTTCAGCTTGCACTCCAATTGAGGAAGCTCAATGAACTAGGAAACCCGCCCACCCTTAACCCAGCCCTCAGATTAGCCTATCCGAGTACATGGAACCCTATATATATGTTTTAATTGTGTTTGTATGTATTTTCATTGATACTTATGCTCCTGATGAAGGGGTTTTATATATACCCCGAAACGCGTTGAGCCTGTTCTACTCCAATAAAAAGTCGTTTTCTCCAGCAAAGGACTGACCTGAAGCCTTATTCTACACTGGTTAACCGTCGGTACCTGAGATTCTATAAGCGATTCCGGCTAGGGGGGTATTGGGTCCTACTGGTGTCTTGAGCTTTATCCAGTGGACCACCTCCCTGTTAAGTGAGTAATCATCCATTTTATGTATCAATTTCTTATTTGATCTCATGTCATTCTGCTATAACCTACCAAACAGACGTCTGCCATTTCTACAGTGTCGACACCTACTAACCCTACAGTACTAACCTCAGTATCTGAGGAAAGGGATTTAGGGGTCATTATATCAGACGACCTAAAGGTGGGCAGACAATGTCATAGAGCAGCAGGTAATGCCAGCAGAATGCTTGGGTGTATAGGGAGAGGCATTAACAGTAGAAAGAGGGAGGTGCTCATGCCGCTCTACAGAGCACTAGTGAGACCTCATTTGGAGTATTGTGTGCAGTACTGGAGACCATATCTGCAGAAGGATATTGAAACTTTGGAGAGAGTTCAGAGAAGAGCTACTAAATTAGTACATGGATTGCAGGACAAAACTTACCAGGAAAGGTTAAAGGACCTTAACATGTATAGCTTGGAAGTAAGAAGAGACAGAGGGGATATGATAGAAACTTTTAAATACATAAAGGGAATCATCACGGTAAAAGAGGAGAGAATATTTAAAAGAAGACAAACTGCTACAAGAGGACATAGTTTTAAATTAGAGGGGCAAAGGTTTAAAAGTAATATCAGGAAGAATTACTTTACTGAGAGAGTAGTGGACGCATGGAATAGCCTTCCTGCAGAAGTGGTAGCTGCAAATACAGTGAAGAAGTTTAAGCATGCATGGGATAGGCATAAGGCCATCCTTCATATAAGATAGGGCCTGGGGCTATCCATAGTATTCAGCATATTGGGCAGACTAGATGGGCCAAATGGTTCTTATCTGCCGACACATTCTATGTTTCTATGTTTCTATGACATGTGGCACGTTTTCTGCAGGTGTTATCGACTCATATATCAGTCCAACCCTTTGGTTTTTCTGATATCGATATTGGAATTAATGCTTTGAGCACCATCACCCTTACTGAATTAACATACATTTTTTATTCCTTCCTTTCACCATAAGGAATCTGGCGCTTTCTATTGGGGCTTTCTATTAACCTGTCATTCTGGGTCCACTTCCCTCTAATGAACCCTCCTTGACTTTGGTCCTTTTGTACTACATTTTATTTACACGCAGACCTGTTCTTGCGTGGCGACCCCACATCAGCCTCTTGCTGCCTTATACCATCGGTTGATTTATTCCCTCTCCTGTCTTTTATTTTATTTCTTCCCACTCCACTGGCACCTCTTGTCTGTCAGATCTTTTGGACATAGTTCCTTAGGATTCGACTAACCCTCGCCTTTTTTCCCCCTGTTTCTACATACCACTGTGATGAGGGGACATCTTCCGCGTCTGGAGTAAAGAAGGTTTGTTCACAAACATAGAAGAGATTTCTTTACGGTAAGAGCAGTGAGACTGTGGAACTCTCTGCCTGAGGAGGTGGTGATGGTGAGTTTACTAAAAGAGTTCAAGAAGGGCCTGGATGTACTTCTGGGGTATAATAATATTACAGTATATAGCTACTAGAGATGGGTTGTTGATTCAGGGAGTTATTCTGATTGCCTGATTGGAGTCAGGAAGTACTTTTTGCCCCTAGAGAAAAATTGGCTTCTACCTCACAAAGTTTTTTTTGCCTTCCTCTGGATCAATTTGCAGGATAACAGGCTGAACTAGATGAACAGATGTCTTTTTTTAGGCTTATAAACTATGTTACTAAGTTACCAAAACACTGGACTGGTGCCATATACCGCTGAGGCCCTGGCTGCAACTGCAGAGTTGATTGGAGTGGCAGCATTGGAGTGTAGGTGGATTTGAACCTGTAACTTTTTATTATTACTTAAACCCTTTTCAAATATTTTTAACTTGGGCAACCCCTTTAATAAGGAGGGGTTCTATATTCTGGATCCTCCTTTTGGCTGCCCAGGAGGAGGGTAGTTACAATGAGTTTTTCTTGCTCTGGAGGACCTGTCATATCTTGCATTACACAGACATTCATTGACGTGAATAGAAATGGGATTTTTAATTTCCCCTGTGGTGGAGCTGCACGGAAAATTAACATTTACTGCCAGGTTTCTGCAATGTTTACAGCTGGTCCTTGAGGGTCAAGGCAGGAGCATGCTTTAAGATCTGCTTATCTTCAAAGGACTTGGGATTATTATAAAATAAAGAACCCTATTAATGGCTATTATTGTAGAACTTTTAACATACCATTTTGTCACAGTAATGATGTGTTGATATGTCGATTATATTTTATCCATAGAAGGAGCTAGTCAAATACATTAACATGAATTCACCTTTTCAGAATATAAAGGGATTAGTTGTGTCCCTGCACCCTTCAGTTTAGCAGTGATTGTTCCTTAGCAATAAAACTGATTAAAAGATGGTAATTAGAAAACCTGTGGAGCATAAAGTTGACTTTCTAAATGAAATGTGATCTTACTTTTATTTGTCCTGATGCCTCGATTACTCAGGTTCATTATTTTTTGTGTTATTTTTTTTTTAGAATGCATTTAAATGAAAGATACTTAGGGGAATATTTATAAATACAGTTTTTTAATTTGCCAGTCTTAAAGGGGTTGTTCAAAATATCTCCCCATGCTTCACCAGTATGGTGTTTGGAATATATTTTATGTGAGGGATACAGATTTTCTACTAGAAGACCACCTACTATGAGTAGCATTCTTTCTCCCAGTATGATTAATAGAGGAGTTTAAAATAAAACCTGATTCACCCAGAGCGGTTTTTATACAGTGCATTTGAGACCCTTTTCACATTCTATGAACAAGCATAATGGTAACAATCAGGACTCTTTCTAGAACTGGCCTTCAAACAATGTAATCGGGGGAGAGGAGCGTTGGTGAGACAGGTGACCAAGATCCCAATGATCACTCTGGCTGTGGAAGGTGAACCATCAGTGTAACTCTCCACCAATCTGTGCTCAATGGCAGAGTACCAAAAAAAAAGCCTCTCCTCAGTAAAAGACACATGAACTAAACTAAACACATCATTTAAAGCACTCTCAGACTGTGAGAAACAGGATTCTCTGGTCTGATAAAACCAAGATTGAATTCTTAGCCTCATGTTTGGAGGAAACCAGGCGCTACCCAATAACATCCCTGCAATGAATGCATGGTGGTGACAGCGTCATGATGTGCGGGTGTTTTTCAGCAGCTGGGACAGCGAGACTGGTCAGAGTTGAGAAAAAGCTGAATGGAGCAAAGTACAGAGATATCCTTAAAGGGGTTATCTTGGAAAGACAGGTCATCCTCATGACAGGTCATCATTATCACATTAGCGGGTTTAGTGGGTTTATCACAAATGAAGAAAAGCTGATGGCACCAGGCCTCTCACCTGAATGTTCGCAATATGAAAATCGGCCTCAACGATCCAACGGAATCACGGGGTGCAAGGCTCCAAAAGGATAAACTGATGAGCAGAGAGTAAAGATGAGCCGCACTCACCATCCGTAGAAGAAATGACACTTTATTTAATCAAATCTTCAGGTCTGCAAAGCCTAGGGCAAAAAATAGCATGGGTGGGGGGTAGAACTCACATGGATTCAATAACCACGGCGACCGCTGTTTCGCGGCGTCCCGCTTCTTCCGGCTGTTACATAACATTAAAAGATCGCGCGCAGCTTATGAGCGTCATAGGGGGAGTGAGGTGGAACGACACCATCACCTAGCAACCACCGATGCTAGACAAGCAGCACGCATTACAAATCGCGCGCAGCTTGAAAGCGTCATGGGGGAGGGAGGTGGAACCATAACAACACCTAACAACCACCGACGCTAAGCAAGCAGCACGTGTTACAATAAAGGATAAATCTACAGCTGAGCAACAAAGGCCCTAGCTGAATGAATAGTCGCAAGGATCAAATCATAATACAATAATATGCAGAAAACATACAAGTTACACTAGAAATTTAGACATTAAAAAGGAAAGTAACAATACGACCGTTTATGTGAATACAAACAGATCATTCCGTTCATTCAGGCCTAACGGACCAGTAGCATCTGTCTTGATAATTAGGCAGGCTTCTTTTTGAAGCAGGAGGCGATAGCGATCTCCTCCCTGCGACATAGGGGGGATGAACTCGACCCCTGCAAACTTTAACACATTAGTATCACCTCCATGTTGGATACGTACATGCTCAATGAGGCGCGTGTGCCCTTTTCCTGTTATTACAGAATTACGATGCTCACGGATACGTTCTATTAAAAGGCCTCTTCGTTTTACCTACATAAAAGGCTCCACACGAGCAGATCAACACATAAACCACAAACGCTGTTCTGCAAGTGATCAGATGAACCACATGGTGCTCAAAACCTCCAAAGAAAAGATGACGGCCCTGTATGATGAAACAGCGCGCGCAATCATTTAATGTTATGTAGCTGCCGGAGGAAGCGGGACGCCGCAAAATGGCCGTCGCTGTGGTTATTGCATCCATGTGAGTTCTGCCCCCCACCCATGCTATTTTTTGCCCTGGGCTTTGCAGCCCTGAAGATTTGATTAAATAAAGTGACATTTCTTCTACGGATGGCTCATCTTTAGTGGGTTTATGTCTGGGGATGAACCCATGCAATTAGGGGAGCTGCTCCTTGGTCTGCTTTTAAGCGTATTAGTCATAGGAAGGGAGTGTGTTTTTTCTGCGAACAAAAGGGAAATTTTATCGATGTATGTCCATGCATTCAGTATCAAAAATAGAAAAAAAGGGATGTCTAATTCCATCTGACTCTTGGAGGCGTGAGAGGAGAGTTAGAGAACGTGTATTTGTCTTTGACTGGTAGTACCCGATTTCTCCTGACTGCCGAGGTGGCGCTAGAGTCTAAGACTGTGGGGATTGAGGTGTTTATCGACAGTGGTGAACCTGATTGATGCTCAGTTCGTCCGTATGCACTGGTTGTCTCCAAGTACATTAGAGAAAAAAAATTCCATTTTTGCTATTGATTCTGCACCTCTAACTCAGAAGTGTTTATCTCAGATGGTGCATGACATCCGATTAAGAGTGGGTGACTTTGATCAGAAATTTATATCGGATTTTGTGTTGGAGGGTCTCCCTGCTCCGTTGGTTCTGGGTTTACAGTGGTTAAGCAAGCACAATCCAGCAAACAAGCTAGACAGATTCTGGATTGGGGTGATTATTGTATTGACAATTGTATGAATATATATTTTTCTGCTTTAACCACTAATACATTACCCTCTTTTATATCTGATTTTATGTACATGTATTTTCTGAAAGTGGATGCCAGGATTTACCTCCGCATCGGGAATATGATTGTCCTATCAACCTTAATTCCAGAGCTAAGTTTCCAAAATCAAGGTTGTATAACCTTTCTGGACCTGAAAGAATGTCCATGAGAGAGTATATTACTGACAGTTTGGCTAAAGGACACATAAGACCTTCCAAATCTCCAGTAGCAGAACCGTTTTTCTTTGTTAAAAAAAAGGGACGGAACTCTTTGGCCATGTCTGGATTTCTCTGAGCTTGATCGGATTACTATACATGATCATTACCCCCTTCCTTTGATTCCTGATTTGTTTAACCAGATTGTTGATGCCAAGGTGTGCTTCAAGTTGGACTTAAGAGGGGGATACTGTATAATCTGGTCAGGATCAAGAAGGGGGATGAATGGAAGACGGATTTTAATACCCCAGAGAGTCACTTTGAGAACCTGGTCATGCCTTTTGGGTTGACAAATGCTCCTGCGGTTTTCCATCATTTTCTGTCATTTTTCATCACCTGGTGGAGAGGTTTGTTGTGTATTTAGATGACTAATTTATTCTCCAGACATGGAGACTTATCAGTATCACATTAGACAGGTGTTACAGATCCTAGGCGATAATGAAAGTTGTGATACATCCAGCTGCACCAATATAGTGGCAGAAGCGAAGCATTCCTTAAATGCAGAAAAGGCTCGCAACGCCAAATCAGACCACACGGAAGCATCCGTTCCATTCTTAGTCATGTCCGTTAAGGGTTTTACCACTTTCAAATAGTTCTGAATACATTTTCGGTAATAGTTGGTGAACCCCAAAAACCACATAAGAGCCTTCAGATTTTCGGGTGAATTCCATCTGGATCCATTTGAAAATATGAAGATGACAGCAGATAGCCCAAGAGTTGCACCTCATGTACAGCAAAAACACATGTCTCTAATTTTGCATAAATTTATTGTGGAAGTTGACGCGTCTGATGGGGGGGGGGGGGGGCCCAGAAGCAGTCTTATCGCAGGGCCCTTCACCTGTTAAATGGCGCCCATGTGCATTTTTCTCTAAAAAAACTCTCTGCCACAGAGAGAAATTACTATGTGGGTAACAAAGAGTTTCTGGCCATTAAGTTGGCTTTTGAGGAGCGGCGTCATTGGTTGGCTTATCTGGAGTCAGCTAAAAGACTGAACCTGAGGCAGGCCAGATGGTCTTTGTTTTTCACCACATTTAATTTAATTGTCACTTATCATCCTGGTAAAGGTAAAGGTGTTAAAGGCTCAGGGAGACGCACTGGAGTCTTGCCCCTCTGGGAAATTGTTTGTTTCATTAGAATTGCATCATATGGTGTTTGAGAAACATCATTGTACGGTTCATAAGGGACATCCTGGGAGTAGATCAAATGCCGACCTAATCTTTCATAGATTCTGGTGGCCGGGGTTGCGTAAGTGTGTTGAGGACTATGTGTCGGCCTGTAGTATCTGTGCACATGCTAAGGGGACACATACTCGACCTTCTGGATCTCTACTTCCGTTGCCCATACCGTCCAGACCATGAACTCACTTGTCTATAAATTTTATTACTGATCTGCCTAATTTGTCTGGAAAGTCAGCTATTCTGGTGGTAGTTGATCGTTTTAGTAAAATGGTCCAATTTATAGCATTAGCTGGCCTACCTAATGCTAAAACACTTGCGCCAATGTTTGTTGACAACATTGTAAAACTTCATGGCATTCCTTCTGACTTGGTCTCGGATCGTGGAACTCAGTTTGTGTCCAGATTCTGGAAGGCGTTCTGTACTCAGCTGGGGGTACAACTGTTTTTCCTTCTGCTTTTCATCCTCAAACAAATGGACAGACAGAGCTCACTAATCAGAGTCTGGAGACTTGCTTAAGATGTTTTGTCTCTGAGAACCAGGAGGAATGGTCCTCGTCTTTGTCTTTGGTAGTGATAAGCGGGAGGTGTCATATTCGATTTCGCGATATTTCGCGAATATTCGATTGAATATTCGTCATATATTCACCAACATCGAATATTCGTCATTATTCTATATATTGCGAATGTTACGCGAATTTATATTCGCATTGCGAATTAAACATAGAGCTGAGTTCCTAATGGTTGTAACTTGTATTGCTAGAATTGACGAAGATAACGAATATTACAAATATAGCACTATATTCTCAATCTTCGTTATATTCTAGCAACAACCATTAGGAACTCAGCTCTAAGTTGAATTCGCAATGCAAGTATATGTTCACATTGCGAAATCAACTTAGAGTTGCGATTCTAATGGTTGTTGCTAGAATATAACGAAGATTGAGAATATAGTGCTATATTCGTGATATTCGTTATTTTCTAGCAATACAACCATTAGGAACCCAGCTCTAAGTTGAATTCGCAATGCGAACATATACTCGCATTGCGAATTCAACTTAGAGCTGAGTTCCTAATGGCTGGCTTGCTAGAATATAACGAAGATTGAGAATATAGTGCTATATTCGTGAATTCGTGATATTCGTTATATTCTAGCAATACAACCATTAGGGACCCAGCTCTAAGTTGAATTCGCAATGCAAGTAATTCAGTTATATTAATCGCATTGCGATTACAACTTGGGCAAATTTATGAGATTGTGATTCTCACATCCGACAGTACATTTTAGCATGGAGGCATTCCCATGCACACGGGAAGTCAGCAGAAGCGGCAACGGGCATTGACTGGTGCGGGCAGGGAGCCAAGAATCCTCCGGACAGGTAAGAACAGCTTTTGGGAAGTGGCAAGACAGCCAGAGAGCAACAAGGATTAAGAACTTAAAAAAAAGAATATTCTAAAAAGCAAATATATAGCTCTATATTCGTAATATTCGCAAATTTGCGAAGTGCCGATATTCGCTAGAAAAATTTGCTATTTAAATATTCGCACTTAACACTTGTCTTTGCAGAATTTGCCATAAACAATTGTAGACAGGAGTCTACTTCTAAGTCATTTTTTGGGGCATATGGGTTTCACCCACAATTTGGCACATTTTCTGGTACGGGAGCTTCCGGTATCCATGAAGAGGAACGTTTTTCGTCATCATTGTTTTCTATATGGCAGAAAATGATGAATATGGGCAACAAGTATAAACATGTGGCTGACAGAAAATGTATGAATGGTCCAGACCTAAATGTGGCTGTTCACAAGAAATATTGAAGTTGAAAAGTTTAAGGTTCCTTCTTGGAAGTCGGGTCCAAGGTTTATTGGTCCATATAAGATCACTGCCATTATTAATCCCGTAGCTTTTCGTCTTGAACTTCCTCCTGCTCTGAAAATTCATAATGTGTTTCACAAATCTTTGTTGTAGAGACACCAGCCTCTTCTGACAGCTGATCTGCAAGGGTCCCAGGTGTCGGACCCCCGCAGATCTGATAATGATGATGACCTATTCAGTGGATAGGCCATTAATATCTGTTCCCCAAATAGCCCCTTTAATGAAAAGCTGATCCATTGATTTCTGGACTTCAGACTGGGCTGAAGGTCAACTTGTAACAAGACAATGACAACAAGCACACAGGCAAGGCAACCTATTCAAACATCTCTGGAGAGACCTAAACATGGCAGTCAACCAACTGCGCCTATCCAACCTGACAGAGCTTGAGAGAATATGCCAAAAAGAATGGCAGAAAATCCCCAAATCTAGGTGTGCAAACCTTGTGGCATCATACATAAGAAGACTGGAGGCTGTAATTACTGCCAAAAGTGCTCCAACTACATGTAAGTCCCGAGTAAAGAGTCTGATTACTAAATACAATATTTTAGTTTTTCCTTTTCAATAAATTAGCAGACATTTCAAACGTTGTCATTATGGGGTATTTAGTAGTGTTGGGCGAGCATGATCGTCCGAACACCATTTTGACTCGAGCGTGATGCTCGAGTCTTTTCCCCGCACGTTTGTTGACTGTTACACAGCCAATAAAAGTGCGGGTAAGTACTGGCAATCAATGTAATGTCGTAGCCATGTTGGTTACTGGCTTTACAGTGATTGGCTGACCTAAATGTGATGACACATGGTTCGGGATCAGTCTTAGTCAGGGAGAGCTGCATCAGAAGGGACAGATAGTGTAGGGACAGGTATTGTTGTTTTTTTTTAGGCAGGGTTTAGTCTTGTAAGGTGTAAGAGACCCAAAAGTCCTTTTAAGGACTATTGTTTTATCTGGCTGCAATATATATTATTAGCGCAACCTGCGTTAAATTGCGTGCAATTGTTTGGCCGCTGCTGACAGTGACACAACCTTTGCTACATCTGTTGTGTTACATTTGGGCATCCTAAATATCTTTGACTTTCAGTGCAATTGTTTGGCGGCTGCTGCTGACAGCGACATTACCTGCACAACATCTCCTGTATAACGTTTGCACATCCTAAATATCTGTGACATTCAGTCTAATTTTTTCTTAGCCACTGGTGACAGCGACATTACCTGCGCACCATCTTCTGTATAACGTTTGAGCATTCTAAATGTCTGTGACATTCAGTGTAATTTTTTATTAGCCGCTGGTGACAGCAACATTACCTTCACTACATCTCCTGTATATCGTTTGCGCATCCTAAATATCTGTGACATTCCGTCTAATTTTTTCTTAGCCCCTGGTGACAGTGACATTAACAGCGCTACATCTCCTGTATAACATTTGTGCATCCTAAATATCTGTGACATTCAGTGTAATTAATTTGTGCATACACTTACAAAACCTGCACTACTGTATGTGTGACATACTTGCAAGCATATATACCATTTTATATGCTCAAGGCGAGCAGTAAGGGAAAGGGAAGTGGCTGTGCTGCTGATCGTGCATGCAGAGGCCGTGGCTTTGGGCGCGGTGAAGCTGTGCCTGCTGCCAGAGCACAAGAAACACACTCATCCACGATACCTAGCTTCATGTTTACAGGGCAGCGCAGGACACCACTCTTGAAGTCACACCAGTGCGACCAGGGGGTCGGTTTGATTGCAGCAGATAATGCTTCCAGTCGGTTAAGCACCACCCTGTCTTCCACAAATTACAGTCTCAGTAGTCAAGAGTCTGGTCAACAAAATCCTCACCCTAATCCTCTCTCCTCCCACCATGGAGAGTCTTGGCAAACAAGTGATCCCACACTTGGATATTCCACGGAGCTATTTTCATCGCCATTCCTTGATTTGGCCCTCTTGCCAAGCCCGCTTGAAGAGGGACATGAGGCAATCTTGTGCACTGATTCCCAAACTCTTGAGCATCCACAGTCAGAAAATGATGACGATGGGGAACGGCAATTAGTGTTTCATGAGATGGATAATGATGATGAGACACAGTTGCCAATAAGTCTACGGCAATTAGTGTCTCAAGAGGTTCATAATAAGGATGAGACACAGTTGTCAAAAAGTGAGGTTCTTGTTAGGTCAACAAGTCAGGAGGATAACCAGAGTGAGGAAGTGGAAGAGGAGGTGGTGGACGATGAAATCACTGACTCAACCTGGGAAGGTGGCAAGCCGATCGAGTACAGCAGCACAGAGGGGTAGGGATCCGCAGCACCGCAAAAGTCTGGAAGAGGCAGTGGGGTGGCAAAAGGGAGAAGGTGGGCCACACTAAACAGGCCCGCAATTTTTCCCCAGAGCACCCTCTTGCTAATCTCACTTGCCAAAGGTTAGGTGTTCCGCAGTCTGGCTCTCTTTTGAGGAAAGTGCGGTCGATAAAAGAATTGTCATTTGCAACCTGTGCTGTACCAAAATTAGCAGGGGCGTGAACACTAGCAACTAGTGATGTTGCGAACATAAAATTTTCCGTTCGCGAACGTGCGAACAGTGTGAAGCGCCATAGACTTCAATAGACAGGCGAATTTTAAAAACCAAATGGACTCCTTCTGGCCACAATAGTGATGGAAAAGTTGTTTTAAGGGGACTAACACCTGGACTGTGGCATGCCGGAGGGGGATCCATGGCAAAACTCCCATGGAAAAGTACCTAGTTGACGCAGAGTGTGGTAGTTGTAATCGCAATGCGATTAATACAGGTTATATTAATCGCATTGCGAATTCAACTTAGAGCTGGGTTGCTAATGGTTGTATTGCTAGAAATTCTAGCAATACAACCATTAGGAACCGAGCTCTAAGTTAAATTCGCAATGCGATTAATATAACCTGTATTAATCGCATTGGGATTACAATTTTGACCTTTTCCTAATGGTTGTATTGCTAGAATATAACGAAGATTGCGAATATAGCACTATATTCTCAATCTTCGTTATATTCTAGCAATACAACCATTAAGAACTCAGCTCTAAGTTGTAATCGCAATGCGATTAATACAGGTTATATTAATCGCATTGCGAATTGAACTTAGAGCTGGGTTCCTAATCGTTGTTGTATTGCTAGAATATAACGAAGATTGAGAATATAGCGCTATATTCGCAATCTTCGTTATATTCTACCAATACAACCATTAGGAACAGATCTAAATTGTAATCCCAATGCGATTAATACAGGTTATATTAATCGCACTGCGATTACAACTACTATCACTGCAGCTTCAGAATGAATCTAAGATGGATGCTGTCCTTGCTTTTTGATAAGAGGTGGGAGGGTCTGGGAGGGAGACTGATGTACTAGCCCTAAAAAGGGCTTTTTGGGGTGCTGTCAGGATGCTGTCCTTACAGCAGAGATCAGATGGGTCTTTCAGGACTGGAGTGGACACTGAATACACTAGCCTAGGTATCGATTTCCCTATTAAATCAGTAGCAACTACACTGTCCCTCCTTTCACTAAGACTGCAGCTTCCGAATGAATCTAAAATGGATGCTGTCCAGGAGATGGGAGGGTCTGGGAGGAGGGTATGCTAATTGGCTGGAATGTGTCTGCTGACTGAGGTACAGGGTCAAAGTTTACTCAATAATAGAGGGTGGACCTAACATCGCATATGTTCGCCCGCTGCGACGATCGCGCACAAACTATGTTCGCCGGGAACTATTCGCCGGTGAATAGTTTGGGACATCTTATTTGCGAATTCAACTTAGAGATGGGTTCCTAATGGTTGTATTGCTAGAATATAACGAAGATTGACAATTTAGCGCTATATTCTCAATCTTTGTTATATAATTCTAGCAATACAACCATTAGGAACCCAGCTCTAAGTCGAATTCGCAATGCGATAATATAACCTGCATTAATCATAATGCTTGTATTGCTAGAATATACGTTATATTCTAGCAATACAACCATTAGGAACTCAGGTCTAAGTTGTAATTGCAATGCGAATAATACTTACAATTATTAATCACTTTGCGAATCCATTTGATGCCTCTATTTGATTGTATATGACAGTTGACTATGACTACCACCAACGTTCTGCTGCCTCCAAAGCAAGATATCTGAACCCCCAGGGGCCATTTGGGCATTTTTGATAGAAAACGCATCAAAAACGCATCTGCGTTTTATAATTTTTCATTTTTAGTTTATTTTTGTGTATTTTGCCACATTTGGTTGCATATTTACATTTGGTATAGGCAAATATGGTAGTCTAGATCATGTGTCTATACCAAAACCTAGGATCATTCTTTGACAGCATATTTTCTAAGCCATGTAGCTAAATATAGATTTGGGCAGAGTAATGATCTAGACTACCATATTAATTGTAGTATTATTCGCATTGCGATTACAACTTAGACCTGAGTTCTAATGGTTGTATTGCTAGAATATAACGTATATTCTAAGCAATACAACAACTATTAGGAACTCAGCTTTAAGTTGAATTCAGCAATGCGATTAATACAGGTTATATTAATCGCATTGCGAATTGAACTTAGAGCTGGGTTCCTAATCGTTGTTGTATTGCTAGAATATAACGAAGATTGAGAATATAGTGCTATATTCGCAATCTTCATTATATTCTACCAATACAACCATTAGGAACTAGATCTAAATTGTAATCCCAATGCGATTAATACAGGTTATATTAATCGCATTGCGATTACAACTACTATTACTGCAGCTTCAGAATGAATCTAAGATGGATGCTGTCCTTGCTTTTTGATAAGAGGTGGGAGGGTCTGGGAGGGAGACTGATGTACTAGCCCTAAAAAGGGCTTTTTGGGGTGCTGTCAGGATGCTGTCCTTACAGCAGAGATCAGATGGGTCTTTCAGGACTGGAGTGGACACTGAATACACTAGCCTAGGTATCGATTTCCCTATTAAATCAGTAGCAACTACACTGTCCCTCCTTTCACTAAGACTGCAGCTTCCGAATGAATCTAAAATGGATGCTGTCCAGGAGATGGGAGGGAGGGTATGCTAATTGGCTGGAATGTGTCTGCTGACTGAGGTACAGGGTCAAAGTTTACTCAATAATAGAGGGTGGACCTAACATCGCATATGTTCGCCCGCTGCGACGATCGCGCACAAACTATGTTCGCCGGGAACTATTCGCCGGTGAATAGTTTGGGACATCTTATTTGCGAATTCAACTTAGAGATGGGTTCCTAATGGTTGTATTGCTAGAATATAACGAAGATTGACAATTTAGCGCTATATTCTCAATCTTTGTTATATAATTCTAGCAATACAACCATTAGGAACCCAGCTCTAAGTCGAATTCGCAATGCGATTAATATAACCTGCATTAATCATAATGCTTGTATTGCTAGAATATACGTTATATTCTAGCAATACAACCATTAGGAACTCAGGTCTAAGTTGTAATTGCAATGCGAATAATACTTACAATTATTAATCACTTTGCGAATCCATTTGATGCCTCTATTTGATTGTATATGACAGTTGACTATGACTACCACCAATGTTCTGCTGCCTCCAAAGCAAGATATCTGAACCCCCCAGGGGCCATTTGGGCATTTTTGATAGAAAACGCATCAAAAACGCATCTGCGTTTTTATAATTTTTTCATTTTTTAGTTTATTTTTTTGTGTATTTTGCCACATTTGGTTGCATATTTACATTTGGTATAGGCAAATATGGTAGTCTAGATCATGTGTCTATACCAAAACCTAGGATCATTCTTTGACAGCATATTTTCTAAGCCATGTAGCTAAATATAGATTTGGGCAGAGTAATGATCTAGACTACCATATTAATTGTAAGTATTATTCGCATTGCGATTACAACTTAGACCTGAGTTCCTAATGGTTGTATTGCTAGAATATAACGTATATTCTAGCAATACAACAACTATTAGGAACTCAGTTTTAAGTTGAATTCGCAATGCGATTAATGCAGGTTATATTAATCGCATTGAGAATTCAACTTAGATCTGAGTTCCTAATGGTTGTTGTATTGCTAGAATATAACGAAGATTGAGAATATAGTGCTATATTCGTTATCTTCATTATATTATAGCAATACAACCGTTAGGAACTCAGATCTAAGTTGTAATCGCAATGCGAATAATACAGGTTATATTAATCGCATTGCGATTTACAATTACTATTACTGCAGCTTCAGAATGAATGTAAGATGGATGCTGTCCTTGCGTTTAGATAAGAGGTGGGAGGGTCTGGGAGGGAGGGTATGCTGATTGGCTGGAATGTGTCTGCTGACTGTGAGGTACAGGGTCAAAGTTTGCTCAATGATAAAGTATAGGGGCGAACGCGAACATCGAATATGTTCGCCCGCCGCGGCGGACGCGAACAAGCTATGTTCGCCGGGAACTGTTCGCTGGCGAATAGTTCGGGCCATCTCTACTAGCAACCTCACCACCACCAGCATGATCTCCCACATGGCATCAAAGCTCCCTAATAGGGGGGCCAAATGCCTGGGTTCACAATCAGTGTCTGCGGGTCAAACCACTGCCTCCTCTTCCCATGTGTTATGTGCTGGCCAATCCCCTGTCCAAAACGCAGGCCCGGATGCCTCCTGCCCTGCACCTGGACCTTCGTAAGCAGCAAAATCTAGCACAACCACTTCTGAGTCCCAGCGCTGCGTACAGATGTCCATACCCCAGGCTTTTAAACAAAAGTGCAAATACCCAGCCACCCACCCACAGGCCATAGCACTAAATGGGCACCTTTCCAAATTGCTGGCCCTGGAAATGTTGGCATTTAGACTTGTGCACACTGAGGCCTTCCACCATCTGATGGCGGTGGCCATCCCTCATTACTAAGTCCCCAACCGCCACTATTTTTCCCGGTGTGCCGTCCCCGCCTTATACCAGTATATGTCCCGTAACATCACCCATTCCCCAACAAACGTAGTTATTGGAAAGGTCCACTTAACAACGGACACATGGACAAGTGCTTTTGGCCAGGGACGCTACATTTCCCTGATGGCACACTGGGTGAACATTGTGGAGGCCGGGAGCGAGTCGTACCCTGGGATGGCACAGGTGCTACCGACGCCAAGCATTGCAGGCCCTACTTCGATCAGGATTTACGCCACCACCTACATTAGTGGCTGCAACCTCCCCTTCTCCTCCTCCACCTCCTCCTCCACTTCCACCTTTGAATTCTCATCTTGCAGCACCAGTCAGCCATCAGTCAGTAGCTGGAAGCAGTGTAGTTCTGCAGTGGGGAAACAGCAACAGGCCATGCTGAAACGAATTTGCTTAGGTGACAAACAGCACACCGCCACAGAGCTGTGGCAGGGTATAAGGGACCAGACTGAGCTGTGGCTCTCGCCACTCAACCTACAACCAGGCATGGTTGTGTCTGATAATGGCCGTAGCTTGGTGGCGGCTTTGGAGCTTAGCAAGCTCACACACATACCATGCCTAGCCCACTCATTCAACTTAGTGGTTCAGAGGTTTCTCAAAACCTACCCCAATTTGGCTGAGCTACTGGTGAAGGTGTGCCGCTTTTGTGCCCATTTCTGAAAGTTATCTACAGCTGCCGCCGGTCTGGCAACGTTGCAGCTGTGCTTGCATTTGCCAGCTCACCGACTGTTGTGCGACGTGAGCACGTGCTGGAAGTCGACGTTCCACATCTTGGCCAGGCTTTGTGAGCAACAGAGGGCAGTAGTGGAATACCAGCTGCAACATGGTCATCGCCTTTCCAGTCAGCTTCTGCTCTTCAATAGGGCCGAGTGGGCATGGATGTCTCACCTCTGTGAGGTTTTACGCAACTTTGAGGAATCAACACAGATGGTGAGCGGCGATGATTTATATAGTTTCCAATGGGAGCAATATAAAAGTGTTAAAAAAAATTAAAATATAAAATAAAAAAAAAAAAATTCAAATCACCCCCACATCCCCCCAAAATAAAATAAAAGAATAAAAAAATGTAAAAAAATACACATCATGGGTGTCGCAATGTGCGAAAACGCCCATAGTATAAAAATATAAAAATATATTCCCCATACGGTAAACAGAAAAACTGAAAAAAGCGCCCAAATGGCCCAGTCGCTGTTTTTGGATGCTTCATTTCCTCCAAAAAAAGAAAATATAAAGTGATCAAAAAGATAAACACACCCTATAACGGTATCATTTAAAAGTTCAGATTGTCCCACAAAAAATCAGCGCCCATACAACTCCGTATACACAAATACAAAAAAGTTATAGGGGTCAAAATATGCGACAAAAAAAATAAATAAAAAATTTCCCACTTGAATTTTTTTTCACTATCAAAACACAAGAAAAACTATACATATTAGGTATTGCCAAATTCGTACTGACCTGTACAATAAGACTAACTGATCAGTGTTATCACACATCGAACGTCGGAATTTAAAAACCCATAAAACTGTGGTGGAATTGCTTTTTTTTGCAATTTCACTCCATTTGAATTTTTTTTACCGCTTCCCACTATATTGTATGCAATATTAAATGGTGGCGTTGGAAATTACAACTTGTCCTACAAAAATCAAGCCCTCATATGGCTATGTGAATGAAAAAATAAAAAAGTTATGGCTCTCGGAAGGCAGGAAGCGCAAAATGAAAACACAAAAATGAAAAAAAACCTCTGTCCTTAAGGGGTTAATGCTCTGGTTCTCCCATTGACTTCCATTATGCTCTGGTGCTCTGTAGAGCACCCAAGCATCCCAAAGTGTTCTACTCTAGCACCAGAGCACCCGAGCACTTTGGTGCTTGATGAACACTATTATTTAGTGCGAAATGATGGAGAAAAACTAGATTTTTTTAATTTTAGCACAAGGCTGTAATATAACAAAATGGTAAAAACTCAAGACTTTCTGAATGCACTGTAAATGGAACAGCAGAAAATGCATGTTTGTAAATTTACCTAAAAAAAAATAATATTTTGTTAGTTCCACGGACAAAATAATCTTATGAAGTCAGACATTTCATAAACTGCAATTCCACATATGTGATATATGCAGTTCAAAGTACAGTGTGTGATTTTTGTTTTGTTTTTTGTACCGTATGTTAATTGATTGACAGAATTAGGGAACATTTGTGATTCGGATAATGTGGATACCCATAATCCATCCAATGTTACAAAGCATTTCTGTAAAATATATGCAGGTTATTTGACAAATTTTTGCTTGGTAATTGATTCTAATAAATGTTTCATGCACTCTAAAAATGTTTTTATAGATTGTGTGCTACTCTGCTGTTTCCATATGTAAGTGGGAGTCGCCTGCTTTTTAGCTCTATCAGGTTATGAGTAAGGTCAAGTTTACAGTCTGAAACGCGCGATTTCAGAAAGCGTTTTCTCCATCTGCACAAGTGGATTGTTGATGTGCCGTGTGCCTGTTTTTATATTGGATTGCTAATAAAACTACTTTTTTTTATATTAAATGAGGTTTCCTGGTAAAAATACTGAAACAGACGATTAATTCTTACCTGCTCCCTTCTGCTCCGATGTTCCACACTACTGCCTCTGCTCTCTCCATTTTCTGGTCTCGGCACTGTTAACATCCAGCTGGCTATGGGCATGGTCACGCTCATTGCAGTTATAGGCTGGAGAGGTGCATATGACCACTCCCGTAGCCAGTCGGTGTAAACAGTGCCAGGACCGGAAGATGGAGAGAGCGGAGGTAGTGTGTACCACTGGAGTGGCATGGAGCAGGTAAATATTAATCTTCAGGAGTTTAAGGAGCCATGCTGCAGGAACTTGCTAAAAAAAAACATTTTCACCGGAATACCCCTTTAAGTGGAAGGGAAGTGAAGAAGTGCTTAGCTTCTGTTGGAGTTTACTTAGTTATAGGAGGCATCATTGCTTCCGCACCATGGTCAGGTGAGCTGAATATACATATCCCTAGGTTGTTATAAGCACAAACAGTGTTTTGGGAAGCATGAACTCTACCCCATTTTTAGACTGCTTTCCCCATAACCCATATACTGCAGTCAATAGTTTTGAGTGCTCAAAGTGAGAGAATCATTTTAAACTTCTATCACCTGACTTCTATCCACCTTAATAAAGGTGGGGTATTTAATTTAATTTGACCTCACCAAAAACTTGGTGACTGTTATATCATTGTGTACCTCACAATAGCTTGAAGAACATTTCTATTATAAAATAAATACAAATTTGTTCTATGAAAATCTTGACCATCTGGATGAAAATTTAACGATGTTGAAACAAATTGTTGACATTGAAATTGGTCACTCTTAGCCAGCTAACTGTAAAACCTGTGTCAGATTAAATTGTGTTATTTCCATTTATTTCCCAAGATGCTGACACTGTAAGAACAAAGCAGTCTGGAGCAAATTTTGAAACCAAAAAATATCAATACTTTGCACCTGGTTCCTGCTACTATATCACTCATCGATGCCAACCAACTGTGCAACTCATTTAGCTGAAATAATCAACCATATACTTGTCCATATTCCTGTATTCCTAAATGTTTCTAAGGCATTATGTTGGAATATACACACTAAAATAACAGCAGAACAGCGTAATAAACACATTTTATGTGATGTTAGTTTGTTGGGAGCTGACAAAAACTGAATATTTATATTATGGCAAAAATAACGCCCTAGAATTATGATGTCTAGTTCCATGCCACAATAAGAATTCAATAATAAAGTTGAGCGAACACCTGGATGTTCGGGTTCGAGAAGTTCAGCCGAACTTCACAAAAATGTTCGGTTTCGGGATCCGAACTCAACCCGAACTTCACCCCAAACCTGAACCCCATTGAAGTCAATGGGGACCCGAACTTTTGGGCACTTAAATGGCTGTAAAATAGCCCTGGAAAGGCAGCAAAATGTAGGTAAATGCCCTGCAAACATATGTGAATAGGGAAATGACTTAAAATAAAATAAAATACAGAAAAATAATAAATAAACATTCTAAACTTGAGCCCAAGTGAGTGACAGTGGCACCTGTCACCCAGCAAACAGAGGATGTGGCAGCAACGCCACCACATCTGTCATTGTCACCAAGCATCTCCACCAAATCCCATGGAAGTGTTCAGCTATCAGCTGTCCATCTCCCAAACACTGGAGAGAAAAATAAATAGAAAGAGGAAGTACCCCCTACCCATGGCTCTGAATGCCTTATTTCAAACTTCCTGGTCCATTGAAATGCTGTCATTCTGTCTGGTGGACAGTTTTAAAAACCTTATGGCGGTGGCTACCCCACAGTACGTGTATCCCAGCCGCCGCTACTTTTGCAGGCGGGCCATCCCTTCCCTGCACAACTAAGTGGCGGACAAAATCAAGTGTGCACTGCGCAACGCTATCTGTGGCAACGTCCACATAACCAACAATACAGTGGGTAAATGTAGCGGCTGGCCCAAAGGCGGATAGAATTTTTGCGAATGTCCTTCCGCCCCCGAGGATTGCTGGGCATTTCTAATTGTATCCTGTTACCTCCTACTCCTCCTCCTACTCGGCTTTCTCCTCCTCTACCCCCTCCTCATCCACTCAGCGTAACACCTTCACCACCCACAGCAGCACAGCCAGGGGGAAACGACTGCAGTTTGTTTTAAAACTTGTGTGTTTGTGGGACAAATCCCGCACCGCACAGGAGCTGTGGACAGGCATGAAACAACAGACCGACCATTGGTTGGTGCCACTGAGCCTCCAGCCCGGCCTGGTGTTGTGCGCTAATGGGCGAAATATTCTAGCAGGTCTGGGCCTAGCCGATTTGACACTCATCCCCTGCCTGCCACGTGCTGAATTTGGGGTGCAGAAATTCCTAAACACCAGACAGTGAAAATCAATTCAGGTAATCGAACACACAAAACACCCCCACCCCCCCTTTCACTCAAACCATTAACAAACTATTTACAAATTTTCTTAAAAACATATTAAAATAACTATAATGCAGCTAAACTTACTATATAAACAAACAAAACTATATACACACCTTATCCCTAACTTAAGGCCAGTGACATCCAAGTGGCTCGAAGGGTGGGTTCCTGCACCAACATAGTCCCTGGCCTGGAACACAATTGTCCAGCTAGGGCACAGTTCTGGAGGATGAGGAGGATAAGTAGGATGAGGAGGATGAGAAGCAACTGTGTTCTCAGCAGGGTGGCACCCAAGCCAGCTCACGGGCAGCTGGGTCACCATCAGCACCTCAGAAGGCTGGGTTAGCATTGGCGAAAGCTTTGTCATCACGCAACAACAACCTGCACCACCAGCAGATCTGGAACGTCTTAGCAGGAGGCAGCATTTCTGCAACATGGTGGAACAGTACACGTACTGACTGATGGGTCTGCCTAGTAAAATAGCTACAAGGGAAGAAGGGGAAGCAACTGCTTTGGGGCCGTGACCTAGAAAGGGCCCATCCAGGAGGAGGAGGACTATCAGTATTATACAATGAAATTATATATAGTGGCAGTATAGACAGTGTAGAAAGCGAATGGAACAGCTGCTGGGCCTAGTCTGAGAGAGCGATCTTTAATAGCCACAGGCATGGCGGCATGAAAGGAAGGAGTTTGTGCAAAAATTACTGGGGGAGGGGGGCCCCATTCAAAAATTTTGCTGTCAATCATTTCTAGCTACGCCACTGGGTCTGCCCCATTTAACTTTTGGGTCATCAAATTGGGCACATGTCCTGAGGTTGAGCTTTACGCCTTGGAGGTGCTGGGCTACCCTGCAGCCACTGTATTGTCTGAACGTGTGTTTAGCATGGCTGGTGACATTATCACAGACAAGTGCAGTCGCCTGTCTGCAGACAATATGGGCAAGCTTTTGTTTATTAAAAAGAACCAGGCATGGATCCCACAGGACTTGTTTGTACCTTATGCAGAATAGACATGTATACCGGCCTCATCCCACCACTGCTATACTACCGTGCAGTTACACTTTGTTTTATTTTTTATATTTTCCCAATGTTTTGGGGTCTACACTGATTTTTTAAAAAAAATTAAAAATAAGAAAACAGCTATTGGCGACTACCTTTGGCTTCACAGCCCAAAAAGGCTTTATTTCATGCAAGAATGTAACCACCAATTGTAAGTTCCCTGTCAGTTATGTAGTGCAGGGGTTTGTACCTGGCAAAAATGGTAATATTTCACCCAACAATTTAAAATCTATACTTTGCTGGACAGTATTAAACTTGGCCAGTAGTGTTGAGCGAACAGTTCGAGCATAGTTCGGGTTCGTACCAAATTTTGGGGTGTTCGGGACCCGGACCCGAACATTTTCAAAAAAGTTCGGGTTCGGGTTCGTTGTTCGGCGATTTCTTCCCGCTTTCTGAAGGGCTGCACAGCAGCCAATCAGCTAGCGTTTTACTTCTTGCCCTAAGAGCCCATCACAGCCATGCCTACTAATGGCATGGCTGTGATTGTCCAAGTGCAGCATGTGACCCAGCCTCTATTTAAGCTGGAGTCACGTAGCGCCGCACGTCACACTGCTCTGATTAGTGTAGGGAGAGGACGCAGCTGCTGTGAGGGTGAGATTAGGCAGGGAAAAGTCTGCAAAAGCACCTAATGAAATGATCGATCTACAGCTGTGAATGATTGAATGTTCTGCTAGTTACTTGCTCACTGGTTTTTAGGCTGCACAGAGCGTTTTTCTGTCACTTATTTTCTGGGGGGATCGGCGGCCATTTTGTGACTTGTGGTGCACCAGAACAAGCTGCCACCAAGTCCATCAAGCCATCAATACTAGTTTTTTTTTGCTATATCCTACATCAGGGGCTTGGCTGTGCTAATTGTCACCCCTAGAAACTCAGGATAGCAATTTCTATATTTTATTACGGGGTTAAATACAATTGCCAAAATACCAATCCCCTAAATCTGGTGTTTCAGCTTTGGCTAGCCAAGTATAATACTGTCTGCTGTTTGGTAAAGGATAGATTATTTTCTGTGGTGAAATTCAATTGTCAAAATAGCAATCCCCTAAATCTGGTGTCCCAGCACTGGCTAGCAAAATATAATGGTGTCCGCCAAAACATATATTTTGTTCTGGGGTGAAATTCAATTGCCAAAATAGCATCACCATAAATCTGGTGTCACAGCTGTGGCTGGCAAACTATAATAGTGTCCGCCAAAACATATATTTTGTTCTGGGGTGAAATTCAATTGCCAAAATAGCAATCCCCTAAATCTGGTGTCCCAGCACTGGCTGGCAAACTATAATAGTGTCCGCAAAAACATATATTTTGTTCTGGGGTGAAATTCAATTGCCAAAATAGCAATACCATAAATCAGTGGTTTCAGCTGTGGCTGGCCAAGTTTCATAGTGTCCTGCAAAGGATATATTTTGTTCTGGGGTGAAATTCAACTGCCAAAATAGCAATCCCCTAAATCTGGTGTCCCACCACTGGCTGGCAAACTATAATAGTATCTGCCAAAACATATATTTTGTTCTGGGGTGAAATTCAATTGCCAAAATAGCAATACCATAAATCAGTGGTTTCAGCTGTGGCTGGCCAAGTTTCATAGTGTCCAACAAATTATATATTTTGTTCTGGGGTGAAATTCAATTGCCAAAATAGCAATACCCTGAATCTGGTGTTCCAGCTGTTGCAGGCCTAGTTTAAATCTGTCCATAAAAGGATACCTTTCATCCAGGGCCTAAATACTAGCCCTAAAAGAGATATTCCCCTAAATCAGTGGTTACTGCTGTGCCTGGATTAGTGTAATACGCTACATAAATAAATAGGCAGATAGTGTTAGGTGCCTGTAAAAAAAGGCCTGAATTTGAAATCAATACATTGGGCCAAATATTTTTTTTCTTATTGTGGTGCTTGGTGAACGGTAACAATGAGGAAAACATCTAGTAAGGGACGCGGTCGTGGTGGTGTTAGTGTACCCTCTGGTGCTGGGAGAGGACGTGGCCATTCTGCCACAGCCACACGTCCTAGTGAACCAACTACCTCAGGTTCCAGTACCCGCCAGAAGTTACAGCGATACTTGGTGGGGCCCAATGCCGTTCTAAGGATGGTAAGGCCTGAGTAGGTATATGCGCTAGTCAATTGGGTGGCCGACAGTGGATACAGCACGTTCACAACATTATCTCTCACCCAGTCTTCTGCAGAAAGCGCACAGGTGGCGCCTGAAAACCAAGCCCATCAGTCTGTCACATCACCCCCATGCATATCAGGGAAACTCTCTGAGCCTCAAGTTATGCAGCAGTCTCTTATGCTGTTTGAAGACTCTGCTGGCAGGGTTTTTCCAAGGGAATCCACCTAGCCCTTCCCCAGTGGTGGAAGACATAGAATGCACTGATGCACAACTACTGATGTTTCCTGATGATGAGGACATGGGAATACCATCTCATCACAGTCCGCACGTCTCTGATGATGACGAAACACAAGTGCCAACTGCTGCGTCTTTCTGCAGTGTGAAGACCGAACAGGAGGTCAGGGAGGAAGACTGTGTGGAAGACGATGCAGGGGACGATGAGGTCCTAGACCCCACATGGAATGAAGGTCGTGCCACTGACTTTCATAGTTCAGAGGAAGAGGCAGTGGTGAGACCAACAGCGTTGCAAAAGAGGGAGCAGGGGGCAAAAGCAGAACAGCCGCCTCCAAGAGAGTTCGCCTGCTACTGGCCACCGCCACCAGGGACCGAGCACCCCAAAGGCAGCTTCAAGGAGTTCCCTGGCATGGCACTTCTTTAACCAATGTGCTGACGACAAGACCCGAGTGGTTTGCACGCTGTGCCATCAGAGCCTGACAAACGCAGCCACCTGTCCACAGCCAACGTGGACAAGCTGACGTTCATAAAAATGAACCAGGCATGGATCCCACAGGACCTGTGCCTCCCTTGTGCAGAATAGACATTTATAACTGCCTCCCCCTCAACCATGTATTCTTGTACTCCGGGGCACTTCTTTATTGAATCCTCATTTTTTTAACTTTACCATGATCTTGCGGTGCAACCCAAAGTTGAATGAACCTCTCCTCTGTCTGGGTGCTGGGGCCTAAATATCTGGAAGTGGCCTTCTCCAGTGGTGGGTGATATGATGCCTTATTCCTTGCTGTGGGACCTCTCTCCTCTGCCTGGGTGATGGGGCCTAAATAACTGAAAGATAAAAAAACAATAAAACAATATACTTTGAAGCAAGATACGGTTGCCGGGATTTCTTCACAGAGTAGAGAGGATGTCAGCAGTAAGTTTATGTTAACGTCACTGTTTATTTTTCCCTTCTTCTCATCTATCATAAAAATAATCCCCAAAAAACGGATACTGTCTTTTGAGCATCCTCCTTCACATGGTCAGTAATCCATCAATATTGCTAAGGACAAAAAAAACTGAAGTGGATCCAAAACAGATATGACACGTGAATGGAATATTTGCATGTCTTCTGTATTTTGTACCCACTCCTGCTTTCGGCTTCCAAATCATGATCCAATCCTGATACAAAATATGGACCATGTAATACAGGCGTTACGGCTGCTCCAAAGGCAGGATCTCATTTTTCCATCCTTCTGATAAATTGTGATGTCATCAAGGCCAAACAGGGACAATAGCGGCCCTTTTAAAGAGTAGGGAGGTGGCAAAAGCATGGGGAGTCAACACAGTGGCCCAGTCACAGAGTGGTGAGGTGGCAACAGCATGGGGAGTCAACACAGTGGCCCAGTCAGAGTGGTGAGGTGGCAACGGCATGAGGAGTCAACACAGTGGCCCAGTCACAGAAAGGTGTGGTGGTGACAAAGTTTGGGTGTGGCACCCAGAATCATCTAGTTTGATGCATCAGGCACTGTCATGTGGAAATCCTGGCTGATCCACGCCTGATTCATCTTCACAAAGGTCAGTCTCTCCACATTTTGGGTGGAAAGGTGAATTCTCCTTGGGGTAACTATACCCCCAGCCACAATAAAACACCCGCTCTAATGACACACTACTGGCTGGGCAGGAAAGCTTTTGTTTTGAGCGCGAGTATTTCGATTATAGCGATATATATTCATAAAAACGAATATTGTTCTTTTTTGTTTTTTTTTGTTCTTTCATCTGAACCCATTACTTAATATACCTACCTGCTTCTTGCTTGTGGGCCAATGTGAGAAGGCTCCAATATTGTAGTCTGTGGTGAATTAGAATATTCTTCATTATTACATTTTTTTTTCTCCCATGCGAAAAATTGGCAATGTAATATTCGCGTAATGGTAATATTCTAACACCCGAATATATAGCACTATAGAATATATTGCTTTATATTCGTTTTTTCGACTATTCGTCATTTTTTCCAATTTAATGTGAACAGTCATTGGCCCAAAAGCAACTTACGCAGGGGTGATTAATGACTTCAGCATAGTGCTATATATTAGGGTTTTAGAATATTCGCATTACGCGAATATTTCATTGTCGATTTTTCGCAATCAATAGAATAATCTCGAATACAAATATTCGCAAATATATGACGAATATTTAAACAAATATTCGCAAAATAGCGCGAATCCGAATATTGCCCCTGCCGCTCATCACTAGAAAGCTTGTCCAGGGAAAATTCAGCCAGTTGCGGCCACAAGTCAAGTTTGGCTACCCAGTAGTCCAGGGGGTCTTCAATGTGGGATGGCAGAGTGCAGTCCAAGTATGCAACCAACTGCTGGTTCATGTTCTGCTCCATGCCTTGCTGCTGCTGGTGGGTGGTTTCTTCATTAGGCAGGTGAAGAAAAGTGTTCATTAGAGACTCTAGACTTAGGTTGCTGCTGATGGAGCTGGTACTGCTCCTGTCACCCCACCTCCGCTCCAGCAGCCATTCAGACCATCATGAGGATGGGTGATGGCACAGATAGGCAGTGACCAACTGACTACATAGTATGTCTGGATGGGAGTTCAGTTTTTCCTTCCTCTCAGCGGGTATAAAAAAGGCCCCATTTTGGACCAGTCGTGAGGGTCTAACATGGTGGAGAGCCAGTAGTCATCCCTCTGCCAAATTGTGACATTTCGGCTGTCACTACGCAAGCAACTGAGCATGCATCGGGCCATTTGTGCAAGGGAGACGGAGGGACTCCCTGCCTCCATCTCCACTGCATGCTGCCACTGTGTTTTGCCTGGTCTTCCTCATCACCCTCTACCTCCTCCTCTCCTGTCAACTGTGCAGAAAAACCACCCATTTCTGCATACATTGCTTGTGCATGAATGTTATGCTCCTCCTTCTCCAGTTCAGCCCCCACAAGGCTCAGGTGGCCATGAGATGTAGGCTCCACGTCTCCTGTCCCCTGGCCAGACAGATTTAGCAGCATCTGTTCCAGGACATGAAGCAGTGGAATGATGTTGTTCATCCCGTAGTCCTGGCGACTGACAAATAAAGTGGCCTCCTCAATGTGCCCGAGCAAACGGCAGGTGTTACGCATGACCTGTGACTGGCTAATGTCAAAGTTACACGGGGGAGTGCTGCTGTCTGCCTGCATCATCAAGAAATCATTTATGGTCTTCCTCTGCTCAAATAGTCAGTCCAACATGTGGAGGGTGGAGTTCCAATGGGTGGAAAATTTGCATATGAGGTGATGTTGGGGAATGCCATTCTGCCTTTGCAGTTCAAGAACGGTGTGCATCGCAGTATAAGAGTGGCTGAAGTGCATGCACAGTTTCCTGGCCATTTTCAGGATGTCAGGATTCAATTTCTTGATAGAGGACGTGGAGCAGTTCCTCCCCTGTGTGACTCCGTTCACCCAGGCAAACTAGGTATAGACTAGTGTGACACCGCTGTGCCTTGCACATGTGGTATGCTGGAGGAGCACTCCGAATTGTGCCTGCAGTAGAGGCTGAGGACAAGGTGAAGGATGAGGAGGAAGAGGAGCACATTGGCCTAGGACCCACAGCTTGAGATCGTTGAGGGGACAGTGCGATCACCTGGCCAAGTTGTTGGTGTGGCTGGGCAGGAACTCAATTTACCCAGTTGGCTGTAAAGGACATATATTGTCCTTGACCGTTGTTAAAGCTCCACAAGTCAGCGCTGCCATGACAGGCTCAAGGACTGGCCCACCTCCTGTTCAACATATGTGTGCAGGCCTGGTACTGCCTTTTTAGAGACTCCGCCACATGGAATACTGTAGCACCAGCAACTTGGCCAAGCGCACTTTCAGCTTCTGCGCCGTTGGATGAGTGCACACATACTGTTGTCTTTTTACAATAGCCTCTGGGATTGATTGCTGTTGAAATGACTGACAAGAAGTAGGAGGAGCATGAGCATTAGGACCAGTAGGTGATAGAAAGGAAACACATCTCTCTTCTGCTGAGGTGATTGAGCCTTAATTTGCAGAAAAGGGGTCCGGGCCACTGGGTGATGCAGTTGTTGCCATCAGTTCTCTGAAAAGGTCAGAGATAAATCGCGTGGAAAGGGAGGGATTGTAGTACCAGCAACTTGGCCTGGAGCAGGTTCAGCTTCTGCATGGTTGGATCAGTGCACGCAAACTTTTGTCTCTTTGCAATTGCCTTGTGATCGATTGCTGGCGAAACGCATGATGAGGAGTAGGTGGAGAAGGAAGAAAATCAGAAACAGTAGATGATGGGAAGGAAACACAGCTCCCTTCTGCTGAGGTGGTGGAGTCATGACTGCTGTAGAAGGGGTATGGGGGCTGCTGGAAGATGCCTCAGGCTGTACCACTACATTAGAACCACAGTTTTCCCAGGCCACTTTATGGTGACGCTACATGTGTTGACGCAGGGCCGTGGTACCAACATTGGCACCTTGGCCACGCTTCACCTTCTGCCCACAGATTGTGCAAATGGCCATGCTGACGTCCTCTGGTTGCTTAATGAAAAATTTAACAATAGCAAAGACAGGTGCACTCTTCGGTAATACTAAACCCTCACACTGATGATAAAATTGAGAGGTTAGTTCGAAATATCCTACTAGGAGGACATGTCTTAAGCTCGGGCACCGCGCCAAGGTCTCTCAAGTAGCCCGAGGCCCTACCTGTGCCGTATGGGCGATACCAGGGGCCAGTGGGCAAATTATGGGAGCATAAGGCCTGACTCACAAACAGTTTACCAGTAACCTCCAGCATGTAGCCATGCTTGCAATGGGAGGTGGGAGGTGCCTGTGAGCCCCACCTGAGACTGGCTGATATGGCCCAGGGCCTAACAGGTGCACCTAAATGTAGCCTGTAGATGAAAAACAGGCACATTTAAATTGGAGTTTATACACCTCCAAACATAAGAATATACAAACCATTAGAAAACGTGGTGTTAAAGTATAACTGTCAAATTTATTTATTTTTTTTACTATTGGATTCTGGTGATTAATATCACCTTGTTGGCCCTGTTTTAATTTCTGATTCTTAAGTAAATAACCCCTAGTCCCCAGTATTGGCTATTGTTACCTAAAATAAAATCAGGTTGCTATGCTCCTTCCGTCTATCAGACATGAGGACGGAGCACGCTGCGTGCACTGGGAACTGATAGTGAGTCAGCATTGTAAGGGAATGTATAAAAAGCCAGGTTCTTCCTGACAGGAGATAACAGTGCTGGGCTGTGTGTGTGAACTTCTCCACATGCCTTTGCTTGGCAGACACTCCCTTAGCAGTTCTGGACAATGTGGCTGCTCAGTGTATAAATGAAAGCCTTATCTGATAAGAGGAGAGCTTGTAGAAGGACTACAGGCTTCAACCAGACCTGGGAACTTCACTGCAAGACCCCCCTATACAGAGCTGGTCTTCACTAACTTCACTGCAGGTGTCCTATGTATTAGCCTCAGGGCTGAGGGCGGCCATCTTAACAGAATAGTGAAATTGCAGTTTTATGCAGACTGGTTGCTAAGGGCTGAATCTTATTAAATAAGGGGTAAGTAAGTCTAATAGTTATTGATTCAGGAATATTATCATATTAGTAACTACATATATGAAAACTGAAATTTGGGTCTAAATGTGACAGTTATCCTTTAAACAGGCCAGTGGGAAAATTATGGGAGCATAAGGCCTGACTCACAAACAGCTTACCAGTAACCTCCAGCATGTAAAAAAAATTGCCACACCGCCGAGTATTGCATTCCCCCCCCCTACCACTCTGTGCTGACTGCTTGCTACCTCTGCCTCTGTGAACCCCTGCGCCACTACTTCTTTCTGGACAGGTATGCTCCTGCATAGCGGGCAGTCTAACCCGCGCACGTTTGGCTCCCGACCTCCCACTGCTACCACCCTGCTGGCTCAGCCCCTCTCTCATGCGCAAGCTGACACCCGCTTCTCCTGATGATAATGAAGCCCCCTCTTCATCCGGCTCCCATGTGCGATCGGCTACATCATCGTCCACTACTGTTTGCACGTCACTGATACAACCCTCACGTACCTGACCACTTGCATAACACCACTCGCATAGATCCCATGTGACTCTCATTATTAACTATTTGCCCGCCTACCGGAGGAAGCAAAGCATCTCTCCTCCAGATCTTGGCTGGGCAGTAGCTGCTGACTGTCCTCCAGAATCTTGCTTTCTCTGAAAAGTAGAGTCGAGCCGATGGCATATAATACTTCTTGAGCTGAGGAAACAGAAAATGACAGAGGCAGGTTGAGGACAGGTGGGGGCACAGAGCTTGTTCCTGGACCATTCAAACTAAGCGTCCTGTCAGAGGAACCCACCGACTCCTAGCTGTGGGTGTCTGATGTCAAGACCGATTCAACCATTCAAGGACTGCTGGGTTGCTGGTCAAGACACAACCGCTAGACAACACTGGCAGCTCAGGCCTATTGCAGCGACTGCTTTTCTTCTGTTGATACCTCTGTCTGCTCCAGAAACATTTTGGCCACTGCCCATTTCCTGTATGTAGTTTTATATATTTAAAATAAAAACACACCCAAAACTGATTGTATCAGGCTGCAAATTCACCCTTAAAGTACTGATATATATTTTCATGCTGATACATATATGAAATAAACACACCCCAAAACTGTTTGTATCAGGCCACAAATTCACCCCAAAAGCAAGGATGAATGGATGTACTTTTATACATTTCAAATAAATACACCCCAAAACTGGTTGTATCAGACTGCAAATTCAACCCAAAAGCAAGGATGAATGGAATTACTTTTATATATTTAAAATAAACACACCCCAAAACTGTTTGTATTAGGCTGCAAATTCACTCCAGAAGCAAGGGTGAATGGTAGTACTTTTATATATGAAATAAATACACCTCAAAACTGGTTGTATCAGGCCTCAAATTCACCCCAAAAGCAAGGATGAATGGAATTACTTTTATATATTTAAAATAAACACACCCCAAAACTGTTTGTATTAGGCTGCAAATTCACTCCAGAAGCAAGGGTGAATGGTAGTACTTTTATATATGAAATAAATACACCTCAAAACTGGTTGTATCAGGCCTCAAATTCACCCCAAAAGCAAGGATGAATGGATGTACTTTTATATATTTAAAATAAACACACCCAAAAACTGTTTGTATCAGTCTGCAAATTCACACCAAAAGCAAGGATGAATGGACGTACTTTTTTATATTCAAAATAAATACACCCCAAAACTGGTTGCATCAGACCGCACTTTGAGTACTGTTCTGTTTTAGTATCTTGCATTGTGTATTGGTATGCTCCTCTCTTTCCTCCCCCTCTGTTTCAGCTTATACTTGGTTCAGTCTAGCCACTTCCTGTTTTCCCTGTCATGCATTGCTGTTTGTGTGTGCTGTAATTCTGAGGAGAATCTGAGGAAAATCTGAGGAGAATCTGTGTAGTATCTCATCTTCTTATCAAGGAGATTATTAGAGGCATAATTCTTTTACCATCTGGATTCCCTGCATATCTTGTAATACAATCTCTGGATTAAAGACTACTTGATTAACTCCTGGGTGTCTGATGCGTAAACTGTAAGTGGAGAATGTCTGATTCAACAAGTCACCTCACAGATGCGTGATTGTATAAGGCTAACATTTCGAAATGCCACAGTAAAAGAATTGTCTTAGTACTCTCCTTCTCCCGCTAAGAAAATAATATTCTCCTCCTCCAAGTAATAAGCCGTCATCATTTGTCTCCGTTATGCTACAGTAATAAGAGTAATATCTTATACTGCTCAGTACTGCATTCACTAGGATCGCAGAAGCTTCTAGCAATTTCAGTATACAGGCTAGGAACTGTATTCAGCCTGTTTTCTGAGGTAAATATTGTCTGCCTACTGTAAACTATTAAAAGACTGAACCACCACTAGAGGTCACTGTTGTGTTACAGATGAAATGCAGGACACAGCTAGAAGGATTTCTAAGCCCTCATTAAAAATGAAGGAGGCGCTCCTAATTAACAAAATTGAAATATACAATAATTTATCTATTTTGTTGGAAAAGACTGAACAATATATGAATGCAGCACATGGATCAGGCTATAACGAAGATCAATTAAAGGCCATGTGTACCAAATTGAATAAAACCTATGATAGTTTTAAGAGACTCTCTGAAAAATATTCTTCTCTGTTATCAAGTCTCAACTCAGAGGAATTCATCCTAGAATTAAAAACCCACACTGCACTTAATGATGAAAGATATAGCAGATTTATGGCAGTAAAGTCAATGCTAGAGGACAAGATATCACAACAATATGAAACTGCGTCCCGCCATTCTAACCTTTCAAGGCACTCCAAGGCTTCATCCTGTTCCTCGAAATCTATTGCTCAGTCCTCATCGTTAAGGTCTCGCTCACAGCACTCTTTGCTGAGTACCTCATTGGTGTTGGCACGCGCAAAAGCGGAAGCAGCAAAGGTACAAGCTCACTGCATTAGAAAGGAAGCAGCCATTAAGGCACAAGTCGCAGAGACACAAGCGCTATCCCAAGCTAATGAAGCAGCTATACAAGCCCAATCTCAAGCTAATCAAGCAGCTATACAGGCTCAGGCGCAAGCGACCAAAGCCAAGGCCGAAGCTGAGTTGGATATCCTTCAGAAGGAAAGGGAAGAAGCAGCAGCCATGGCTGAACTCAGAGTTTTTGAAGAAGCTGCTGAAGAAGAAGAAGCTTATCATCCTATGTCCAAGATATCTAATGACTCAGAAGGCCGTACCCTGCAATTTGTCCTAGATCAAAGCAAAGTCAATGCATTTGCACCAGAAGATTTGGGCTCTGCAGGCCAGCCTGCTGAACTCATGCGGATAGAAAAAGAGGCAGCTGATAACCATACAGTTTACCCCAGTCCAGTGGACATTTCTCTTTCTTTCAAACCTCTGGCACCTTACACAGTATTTCAGGCGCCATTAGAGACCAAGCCACTTCAAGCTCATCAAGTCACATTAAAACCTCCTGAGACAAGTTACATAGCAACCAAGACGCTGGGGCCAAGATTACCAGATGTAAAGTCTTCATTTACGCTCAACCCAGCTGCCACTCCATTCCATCTTCCAACCCCCAAACATAGGGCATCAGATGGTGCCAACAACACCAGCGAGGGAGAAGTTCCCATCGCCATGATGCAGGAAAGAAATAACGCATCAGAAATCGCTAAGTACCTCATTCTCAGGGACCTCATCAGTACTAGCCTTACGAACTTTGGTGATCGCCCAGAGAACTATAGAAGTTGGAAGGCCACCTTCAAGACAACAGTTCAAACCCTTGCTGTACTGCCTATGCAAGAACTTGATTTACTAATTAGATGGCTAGGTCCATGGTCGTCAAATTGTGTTAAAGACTCAAAACCGTTCATATCTACGAACCAGTCAAAGGCCTTCGTCTCGCATGGGAAAGATTAGAGCAGACATACGACGGCTCGGAAGTAGTTAAACGTGCCTTATTTAAACGACTATACGACTTTCCTGGATTATCCAATACAGACCGCCAAGGGTTCCAGGAATTAAGCGATCTTCTTTTTCAGTTTAGAATCATCAAGGGAGACCCGCAGCTACCAGGTCTCAGCTTTCTTGATACCTCCCATGGTGTGGGCCTGATCGTGGAGAAATTACCCCTCAATATTCAAGACCAATGGGAAATCAACAGGTTCCAAATACAAGGAGCAACATTGTGTTCCCTTTCCACCATTTTCATTCTTCTGTAAGTTCATCAAGGACTTAGCTAGAGCTAAAAACGATCCGAGCTTCAACACCTTGGGAACCAACATCTTTGGCTCTACTAAACAGAGACACGAGACTTTCAGTCCCAGAGAAGGGGTCCCTAAAGGTCTAATTTCAGTAAAAAAGACAGGGGTTGTGCCCACTACTAACAATGGAAATGAAAGCCCCAAGGAACCCGATCATCATTGCCCTATCCATGATAAAGCACATCCTTTAAGGAAATGCCGTGTCTTCATAGCAAAGCCCTTTGAGGAACGTAAGGAGTTCCTAAGGAGTCATAATATCTGCTTCAGATGCTGTGCAACCACTGAGCACTTGGCCAGAGACTGTAAGGTTCCAGTCAAGTGTTCTGAATGTAATAGTGATCTACACATGTCCGCTGTTCACCCGGGACCAATCAGGCGGAACCTAGAACCAGTTAACTGGCACAAGCCCCATTCCGATCAAGGCGGGGAGAGTCATGGCGGGGAGAGTGCCGACCGACCAACCACAACCGTCACGCCTAGATGCACAAGGGTATGTGGAGAAGGACTTTTGTGCAGTAAGTCTTGTTCTAAGATTTGCCTCGTGGATGTGTTTCCTACTGCACAACCAGAGAAGACCATAAGAATGTATGCTATTCTAGATGACCAAAGTAATCATTCCCTAGCTAGCCCTAAGTTCTTTGATTTGTTCAGGATAGAGGGAGAGACTACACCCTACACCCTAGGAACATGCTCTGGTCTTGTGACTAGTGTTGAGCGAACAGTTCGAGCATAGTTCGGGTTCGTACCAAATTTTGGGGTGTTCGGGACCCGGACCCGAACATTTTCAAAAAGGTTTGGGTTCGGGTGCGTTGTCCGGCGATTTCTTACCCCTTTCTGAAGGGCTGCACAGCAGCCAATCAGCTATTGTTTTACTTCTTGCCCTATGAGCCCCTCACAGCCATGCCTACTAATGGCATGGCTGTGATTGGCCAAGTGCAGCATGTGACCCAGCCTCTATTTAAGCTGGAGTCACGTAGCGCCGCACGTCACACTGCTCTGATTAGTGTAGGGAGAGGACGCAGCTGCTGTGAGGGCGAGATTAGGCAGGGAAAAGTCTGCAAAAGCACCTAATGAAGTGATTGATCTACAGCTGTGAATGATTCAGCTTCTGCTAGTTACTTGCTCACTGGTTTTTAGGCTGCACAGAGCGTTTTTCTGTCACTTGTTTTCTGGGGGGATCAGCGGCCATTTTGTGACTTGTGGTGCACCAGAACAAGCTGCCACCAAGTCCATCAATCCATCAATACTAGTTTTTTTTTTTTTGCTATATCCTACATCAGAAGCTGTGCTAATTGTCACCCCTAGAAACTCAATATAGTAATTTCTATATTTTATTACGGGGTGAAATACAATTGCCAAAATACCAATCCCCTGAATCTGGTGTTCCAGCTTTGGCTAACCAAGTATAATACTGTCTGCTGTTTGGCAAAGGATAGATTATTTTCTGTGGTGAAATTCAATTGTCAAAGTAGCAATCTCCTAAATCTGGTGTCCCAGCACTGGCTAGCAAACTATAATGGTGTCCGCCAAAACATATATTTTGTTCTGGGGTGAAATTCAATTGCCAAAATAGCAATACCATACATCTGGTGTCACAGCTGTGGCTGACAAACTATAATAGTGTCCGCCAAAACATATATTTTGTTCTGGGGTGAAATTCAATTGCCAAAATAGCAATCCCCTAAATCTGGTGTCACAGCTGTGGCTGACAAACTATAGTAGTGTCCGCCAAAACATATATTTTGTTCTGGGGTAAAATTCAATTGCCAAAATAGCAATCCCCTAAATCTGGTGTCCCAGCACTGGCTGGCAAACTATAATAGTGTCCGCCAAAGCATATATTTTGTTCTGGGGTGAAATTCAATTGCCAAAATAGCAATACCATAAATCAGTGGTTTCAGCTGTGGCTGGCCAAGTTTCATAGTGTCCTGCAAAGGATATATTTTGTTCTGGGGTGAAATTCAATTGCCAAAATAGCAATACCATAAATCAGTGGTTTCAGCTCTGGCTGGCAAACTATAATAGTGTCCGCCAAAACATATATTTTGTTCTGGGGTGAAATTCAATTGCCAAAATAGCAATACCATAAATCAGTGGTTTCAACTGTGGCTGGGCAAGTTTCATATTGTCCTGCAAAGGATATATTTTGTTCTGAGGTGAAATTCAATTGCCAAAATAGCAATACCATAAATCAGTGGTTTCAGCTGTGGCTGACAAACTATAATAGCGTCCGCCAAAACACATATTTTATTTTGGGGTGAAATTCAATTGCCAAAATAGCAATACCCTGAATCTAGTGTTCCAGCTGTTGCAGGCCTAGTTTAAATCTGTCCGTAACAAGGTATATTTTGTTCTGGGGTGAAATTCAATTGCCAAAGTAGCAATACCATAAATCAGTGGTTTCAGCTGTGGCTGGCCAAATTTCATAGTGTCCTGCAAAGGATATATTTTGTTCTGGGGTGAAATTCAATTGCCAAAAGAGCAATACCATAAATCAGTGGTTTCAGCTCTGGCTGGCAAACTATAATAGTGTCCGCCAAAACATATATTTTGTTCTGGGGTGAAATTCAATTGCCAAAATAGCAATACCATAAATCAGTGGTTTCAGCTGTGGCTGGCCAAGTTTCATAGTGTTCTTCAAAGGATATATTTTGTTCTGAGGTGAAATTCAATTGCCAAAATAGCAATACCCTGAATCTGGTGTTCCAGCTGTTGCAGGCCTAGTTTAAATCTGTCCATAAAAGATACCTTTCATCCAGGGCCTAAATACTAGCCCTAAAAGAGATATTCCCCTAAATCAGTGGTTACTGCTGTGCCTGGATTAGTGTAATACGCTACATAAATAAATAGGCAGATAGTGTTAGGTGCCTGTAAAAAAAGGCCTGAATTTGAAATCAATACATTGGGCCAAATATTTTTTTTCTTATTGTGGTGCTTGGTGAACGGTAACAATGAGGAAAACATCTAGTAAGGGACACGGACGCGGTTGTGTTAGTGTACCCTCTGGTGCTGGGAGAGGACGTGGCCATTCTGCCACAGCCACACGTCCTAGTGAACCAACTACCTCAGGTTCCAGTACCCGCCAGAATTTACAGCGATATTTGGTGGGGCCCAATGCCGTTCTAAGGATGGTAAGGCCTGAGTAGGTATATGCGCTAGTCAATTGGGTGGCCGACAGTGGATACAGCACGTTCACAACATTATCTCTCACCCAGTCTTCTGCAGAAAGTGCACAGGTGGCCCCTGAAAACCAAGCCCACCAGTCTGTCACATCACCCCCATGCATATCAGCAGTCTCTTATGCTGTTTGAAGACTCTGCTAGCCGGGTTTCCCAAGGGAATCCACCTAGCCCTTCCCCAGTGGTGGAAGACATAGAATGCACTGATGCACAACCACTGATGTTTCCTGATGATGAGGACATGGGAATACCATCTCATCGCAGTCTGCACGTCTCTGATGATGACGAAACACAAGTGCCAACTGCTGCGTCTTTCTGCAGTGTGCAGACCGAACAGGAGGTCAGGGAGGAAGACTGTGTGGAAGACGATGCAGGGGACGATGAGGTCCTAGACCCCACATGGAATGAAGGTCGTGCCACTGACTATTATAGTTCAGAGGAAGAGGCAGTGGTGAGACTGAGCCAACAGCGTAGCAAAAGAGGGAGCAGGGGGCAAAAGCAGAACAGCCGCCTCCAAGAGAGTTTGCCTGCTACTGGCCACCGCCACCAGGGACCGAGCACCCCAAAGGCAGCTTCAAGGAGTTCCCTGGCATGGCACTTCTTTAAACAATGTGCTGACGACAAGACCCGAGTGGTTTGCACGCTGTGCCATCCGAGCCTGAAGAGAGGCATTAACGTTCTGAACCTTAGCACAACCTGCATGACCAGGCATCTACATGCAAAGCATGAACTGCAGTGGAGTAAACACCTTAAAAGCAAGGAACTCACTCTGGCTCCCCCTGCTCCCTCTTCTGCTGCTGCCTCGGCCTCTTCCTCCACCTTGAGAGGAATGTTGGCACCTGCCGCCCACCAAACAGAGGATATGCCACCGACAACACCACCTGCGTCACCAAGCATCTCCACCATGTCACACGGCAGCGTTCAGCTCTCCATCTTACAAACCTTGGAGCGAAAGCGTAAATTCCCACCTAGCCACCCTCAAGCCCTGGGCCTGAATGCCAGCATTTCTAAACTACTGGCCTTTGAAATGCTGTCATTCAGGCTGGTGGACACAGACAGCTTCAAACAGCTGATGTCCATGGCTGTCCCACAGTATGTTGTTCCCAGCCGCCACTACTTCTCCAAGACAGCCGTGCCTTCCCTGCACAACCAAGTATCCGATAAAATCAAGTGTGCACTGCGCAACGCCATCTGTGGCAAGGTCCACCTAACCACAGATACGTGGACCAGTAAGCACGGCCAGGGACGCTATAAATCCCTAACTGCACAGTGGGTAAATGTAGTGGAGGCTGGGCCCCAGGCGGAGAGTTCCTTGGCGCACGTCCTTCCGCCGCCAAGGATCGCAGGGCATCATTCTTTGCCTCCTGTAGCCTCCTCCTTCTACTTGGCTTCCTCCTCCTCTTCTTCCACCTGCTCATCCAGTCAGCCGCACACCTTCACCACCAACTTCTGCACAGCCTGGGGTAAACGTCAGCAGGCCGTTCTGAAACTCATATGTTTGGGCGACAGGCCGCACACCGTGCAGGAGTTGTGGCGGGGTATTGAACAACAGACCGACGAGTGGTTGCTGCCGGTGGGCCTCAAGTGCGGGCTGGTGGTGTGCGATAATGGGCGAAATCTCGTCGCAGCTGTGGGACTAGCCGGTTTGACGCACATCCCTTGCCTGGCACCTGTGCTGAATTTGGTGGTGCAGAAGTTCCTTCACAACTATCCCAAAATGTCAGAGCTGCTGCATAAAGTGCAGGCCGTCTGTTCGCGCTTCCGGCGTTCACATCCTGCCACTGCTCGCCTGTCTGCGCTACAGCGTAACTTCGGCCTTTATGCTCACCGCCTCATATGTGAAGTGCCCACCAGATTGCCCATACCTTGCACATACTGGAGAGACTGTGAGAGCAGCAGCAGGCCATAGTGGAGTTTCAGCTGCAGCATGCACGGGTCAGTCGCACTGCGGAACAGCACCACTTCACCACCAATGACTGGGCCTCCATGCGAGACCTGTGTGCCCTGTTGCGCTGTTTCGAGTACTCCACCAACATGGCCAGTGGCGATGACGCCGTTATCAGCGTTACAATACCACTTCTATGTCTTCTTGAGAAAACACTTAGGGTGATGAATCATGTAAGAGGAGGTGGCCCAGGAGGAGGAGGAGGAGGAAGAGGGGTCATTTTTAGCACTTTCAGGCAGTCTCTTAGAAGTGGCTCAGAGGGAGGTTTTTTGCAAAAGCAGAGGCCAGGTACAAATGTGGCCAGCCAGGGCCCACTACTGGAGGACGAGGAGGACGAGGATGAGGAGGTGGAGGAGGATGAGGATGAAGCATGTTCACAGCGGGGTGGCACCTAACGCAGCTCGGGCCCATCACTGGTGCGTGGCTGGGGGGAAACGGAGGACAATGACGATACGCCTCCCACAGAGGACAGCTTGTCCTTACTTCTGGGCAGCCTGGCACAGATGAGCGACTACATGCTGCAGTGCCTGCGCAACGACAGCAGAGTTGCCCACATTTTAACATGTGCGTGCTACTGGGTTGCCACCCTGCTGGATCCCCGGTACAAAGACAATGTGCCCACCTTACTTCCTGCACTGGAGCATGATAGGAAGTTGTGCGAGTACAAGCGCACGTTGGTAGATGCGCTACTGAGAGCATTCCCAAATGTCACAGGGGAACAAGTGGAAGCCCACGGCGAAGGCAGAGGAGGAGCAAGAGGTCGCCAACGCAGCTGTATCACGGCCAGCTCCTCTGATGGCAGGGTTAGCATGGCAGAGATGTGGAAAAGTTTTGTCACCACGCCACAGCTAACTGCACCACCACCTGATACGGAACGTGTTAGCAGGAGGCAGTATTTCACTAACATGGTGGATCAGTACGTGTGCACACCCCTCCACGTACTGACTGATGGTTCAGCCCCATTCAACTTCTGGGTCTCCAAATTGTCCACGTGGCCAGAGCTAGCCTTCTATGCCTTGGAGGTGCTGGCCTGCCCGGCGGCAGCGTTTTTTCTGAATGTGTATTAAGCACGGCAGGTGGCGTCATTACTGACAAACGCAGTCGCCTATCCACAGCCAACAAGGACAAGCTGACATTCATGAAAATGAACCAGGCATGGATCCCACAGGACCTGTCCATCCCTTGTGCAGAATAGACATTTATAACTACCTCCCCTTAACCATATATTCTTGTACTCCAGGGCACTTCTTTATTGAATCCACTTTTTTTTAATTTTACCATTATTTTGCAGGGCAACCCAAAGTTGAATGAACCTCTCCTTTGTCTGGGTGCCAGGGGCCTGAGTCTGTTAATGAGGCCTGTGGCACTGCAGGCAGACATGATTCCTTTTTGGCTGTGATGAGAACATCAACTTCCATAGCATTCCCACCTGATGCCACCCCAACCTCCTATTCCACCTCCTCCAAGTTGCCAATTGATATTGGTTAATTTTATTTTATCTTAAGTCATTTCCCTATCCACATTTGTTTGCAGGGGATTTACCTACATTTTGCTGCCTTTTGCAGCCCTCTAGCCCTTTCCTGGGCTATTTTACAGCCGTTTTAGTGCCCAAAAGTTTGGGTCCCCATTGACTTCAACGGGGTTCAGGTTCAGGGTGAAGTTCGGGTCGAGTTCGGATCCCGAACCCGAACATTTTCGGGAAGTTCAGCCGAACTTCTCGACCCGAACATCCAGGTGTTCGCTCAACTCTAGTGTAGAACACTGTGCCTTTTAGTAACATGCATAGGGAGTCTGCTGTGGTAGTGGAACAATACTATGAGTCAGTCTGACATGTAGATGACAGGCGTCACTCTTAGAATCACTGCTCACTTCACTTATTTATGCAGTTATAGGGCCAAAACTGACCAAATAACTCAAGTGTGAACTCAGCCTTACAGGTCAATGTTAAAGTCAATAAGAAGCACACTCCTTTTACACCGTCATCAGCTGATTCCACATAGATGTCTACAGAACCTGTTCTATTAGACGTTTATACAAGTAGAGCCCACCCAACAGAGTGGAGTGGATGTCAGCAGTAAGTTTTTATTAACGTCACTGATTAATTTGCCCTTCCTCTGGTCCATCAATAAAAATAAACAATGAACCACAAACAATGGATCATGTCTGTGGAGCATCTGCCTTCACTCGGTTAGCATTTGTTCGGTAATCCATCAGTATTGCTAAAGCCTAAAAAAACAGGAGTGAGATCCAAAACAGAGATGACACGTGAATGGAATATTTGCCTTCTGTGTTTTGTACCCACTCCTGCTTTTGGCTACCAAATCATAAGCCAATTCTGATGCATAGGGACCATGTCATGCAGGCCTTAGAGCTGTTACATAGACAGGATCCATTGTGAGTCTCATTTTTCCTTCCTTCTGACAGATCAGAAGAAGATTCAAATAAGGCCAGGCCGAAAGGCAAAATAGTTGCCCAGACATGAAGTGGGGAGGGTGGGAACAACATGAGAAGTCCACAAAGTGGTGCTATGACATAGTGGTGAGGTGGAAGCAGCATGAGGAGACCACAGAATGGCACAACGACAGAGTCTGGAGGTGGCAGCAGCATTAGGAGGAGGCTACAGAGGGGCACAATGACAGTGTGGAGGTGGCAGCAGCATCAGAAGGCCACAGAGTGGCACAATGACAGAGTGTGTAGGTGGCAGCAGCAGTATCAGGAGGAGGCCACAGAGTGGCACAATGACAGTGTGGAGGAGGCAGCAGCATCAGGAGGCCACAGAGTTGCACAATGACAGAGCGTGGAGGTGGCGGCAGCAGCAACATCATGAGGAGGCAAAAGGGTGGCACAATGACAGTGTTGAAGTGGCAGCAGCATCAGGAGGCCACAGAGTGGATCAATGAAAGAGTGTGGAGGTGGTGGCCGCAGCAGCATCAGGAGGAGGCCAACGGGTGGCACAATGACAGTGTGGAGGTGGCAGGAGCAGCATGAGGAGACCACAGAGTGGCACAATGACAAAGTGTGGAGGTGGCAGCAGCATAAGAAAGAGGCTACAGGGTGTCACAATGACAGAGTGTGGAGGTGGCAGCAGCATCATCAGGATGCCACATAGTGGCACAATGACAGAGAGTGGAGGTGGCGGCAGCAGCATCAGGACGCCACAGAGTGGCACAATGACAGAGTGTGGAGGTGGTGGCCATAACAGCATCAGGAGGAGGCCACAGAGTGGCACAATAACAGAGTGTGATGGTGGCAGCAGCAGCAGGAGGAGGCTACAGGGTGGCACAATGACAAAGTGTGGAGGTGGCAGCAGCATCATCAGGAGGCAACAGGGTGGCACAATGACAGTGTGGAGGTGTCAGCAGCAGCATCAGGAGATCACAGAGTGGCACAATAACAGAGTGTGGTGGTGCGGCAGCAGCATCAGGAGGAGGCCACAGGGTGGCACTATGGCCCGCCGCACTAAACACCCGCTCTGATGCCACACTACTTTTCCAGGGCAAACTCTGCCAGTTGCGGCCACAAATCCAGTTTGGCTGCCCAGCAGATGTTCAATGTGGTGTGGCAGGATGCTGTCCAAACTTGCCACCACCTGCTGGTTCAGGTCCTGCACCAGGTCTAGTTGCTGCTGCAGAGTAGTTTCTTCACCAGGTAGGTGAAGAAAGCTGCTCATCAGCGACATTAGACTCAAGTTACTACTGATGGAGTTGGAAGTGCTCCTACCCTCCCCCCTGCCAAAGCAGCCATGTCAGAGGAATGTGAGCGCAGAGGGCCCCCCGCGGTCAGATCTGCGAGAATATGGATGATGGCGCAGATAGGCAGCGGCCAACTCACTACATATTAGGTCTCTATAGCAGTTCAGTTTGTCCTCCCTCCATTTTTTTTTTGTTGTTGACTGGTAGCAAGGGTGGAGAGCCAGTCAATATGCAAGCAAGTGAGCATGCATTGAGTCAATTGTGCAAGTGACTCGGATGGACTCCCTGGCTCGATCTCCACTGCATACTGCCACAGTGTGTCTGGGTCCTCTGCCTCCTCTTCCTCATCGCCCTGTAGCTCTTCTGGCTGCTTCTGCTCCTCCTCTCCTGTCCCCTTTGTAGAAAAACCACCCATTTCGCTACACATTGCTTGTGCTCCACTGTCCTCCTCCAGTTCAGCCGTGAGATGTAGGCGCCACGTCTCCAGTCCCCTGAACAGCCAGATTTACCATCATCTGTTCCAGGACATGAAGCAGTGGAATGACGTTGCTCATCCCGTAGTCCTGGTGACTGACAAATAACGTGGCCTCCTCAAGTGTCACGCATCAGCTGCCACTGGCTGACATCGAAGCTACACAGGGGAGTACACATGTCTGCTTGGATCATTAAGACATCATTTATGGTCTTTCTGTGTTCGTATAGTTGGTCCAACATATGGATGGTGGAATTCAGCCTATCAGCATATTCAGCATTTCAGTCTATGTTGGGGTTTGCTACTCTGCCGCTGCAGCTCAAGGAGGGTGTGCTTTGCGGTGTACGAGTGGCTGAAGTGTATGCAAAATTTCCTAGCCATTTTTAGGATGTCTTGCAGATGGGTGGAAGACTTCAGGAACCGCTTGATAGCCACATTAAATATGTGTGCCATGCAGGGCACATGGCTCAGCCCTCCATGATGCAGCGCCGACACTATGTTTTTCCCATTGTCAGTCACCATGATTCCGATTTTGAGTTGTCGCCGAGAAAGCCAGGATTAAATTTCTTAATATTGGACAGGGAGCAGTTCCTCCCCTGTGTGGCTCCGTCCGCCCAGGCAAACAAGGTGCAGAACAGTGTGACACCGCTGTGCCCTGCACATGTGGTATGCTATTAGGGCACTGTGAATTGTCCCTGCAGTGGAGGCTGAGGAAACGGTGGAGGATGAGGAGGCCGAGGTGGATATTGTCGCAGGACCAATGGTGTGAGAACGTGGAGACAAAAGCAGCGTCACCTGGCCAAGTTGATGGTGTGGCTGTGCAGGAACCACATTCACCCAGTGGGCGGTAAAGAACATTTAGTGTCCCTGACCGTAGTTATAGCTCCACACGTCGGCACTTTCGTGCACTTTGGCAGACACCGACGGGCTCAAGGACTGGCCCAACCTCTGTTCTACATACGTGTGCAGGGCTGATACTGCCTTTTTGGCAAAGAAATGACGGATTGGGACTCTCCACTGCACAAGCCATCAGTTCTCTGAATTGTCCAGAGTCCACCACTTGGAAAGGGAGGGACTTCAGCACCAGCAACTTGGCCAGGAGCACATTCAGCTTCTGCGCCGCTGGATGAGTGCACGCATACTGTTCATAAGCATGCACAGTCTATTGCATTTGGGTGTGCACCCTAAAGCCCAAACACACACGCCACGCACACGTGTGTATGTATATGGGATCTGTGGATGATACATTGTTATGGAGGATCTGAGGATGACACTGTTATGGGGTATCTGTGGATGGCACACTGTTATGGGGGATCTGTGGATGACACACTGTGATGGGGGATCTGTGGAGGACACACTGTTATGGGGGATCTGTGGATGACACACTGTTATGGGGGATCTGTGGATGACACACTGTTATGGGGGATCTGTGGATGACACACTGCTATGGGGGATCTGTGGATTACACACTGTTATATGGGATCTGTGGAGGACACACTGTTATGGGGGATCTGTGGAGGACACACTGTTATGGGGGATCTGTGCAGGACACACTGTTATGGGGAACTGTGGAGGACACACTGTTATGGGGGATCTGTGGAGAACACACTGTTATGGGGGATCTATGGAGGACACACTGTTATGGGGGATTTGTGGAGGACACACTGTTATGGGGGATTTGTGGATGACACACTGTTATGGGGGATCTGTGGATGACACACTGTTATGGGAATCTGTGGATTACACACTGTTATGGGGGATCTGTGGATGACACTGTTATGGGGGATCTATGGATGACACTGTTATGGGGGATCTGTGGATGACACTGTTATGGGGGATCTGTGGATGACACTGTTATGGAGGATCTGTGAAGGACACACTGTTAAGGGGAATCTGTGGATGACACGATGTTATGGGGGATATGTGGAGGACACTGTGAGGACACAGTGAGGTCTAGATCCCTGTACAGGGGTTAAAGGGTGAAAACCAAGAAACTGTCAGGATAATGCCCTTAGGTTTATTCCAAAGTCATATCCATTGTTTGGCACAGTGGTTCCACACCCACTGCCATAAGATTTTTGCTTATAACAGCATGAATGAAATGACATCATTTTTTTACATATTTACTGTCACCAAAAATTAACATTGGGTTCTGTATCACATTTAGGGTACTTTCACACTAGCGTTGGTGTGGATCCGCCTGTTTATTTGCACATACCGATCCGCACCTATAATGCAAACGATTGTATCCGTTCAGAACGGATCAGTTTGCATTAGGTTTAAAGAAAAATGACAAAGTCCAAAACGGATCTGTTTTGAATTACATTGAAAGTCAATGGGGAACGGATCTGTTTTCAAATGCACCATATTGTGTCATTGAAAACGGATCCGTCCCCATTGACTTACATTGTAATTAAAAACAGATCCTTTAGGCTCCGCCTCTTCAGACGGACACCAAAATGCTGCATGCTGCATTTTGGTGTCCGCCTCCAAAACGGAATAGAGGCGGAACGGAGCCTAACTGATGCATTCTGAACGGATCCTTATCCATTTAGAATGCATTGGGGCTTAACTGATCCGTTTTGGACCGTTTGTAAGAGCCCTGAAACGGATCTCACAAACGGAATCCAAAACGATAGTGTGAAAATACCCTTATACAGCGCAGTTATACTTGACTTTGTGTCCAAGTGCTAATTTTTAATCAACAAAATTTCATTTAAAGTTAATTAAATCCTCCTGATGCTGATATGGGGTCTGAAGTATTGTTCTGTGTCATATTCATACAATGCTGTTATACTTCAGTCTGTGTCCAAGAGACAATTGTTTGGCATTTTAAAATAGAGGAAAAGTGTCGCACCAGGACAGCGAGTAAACAAATTGGAGGTGCTCTCAGTTGGTAGATCCATCCACTCCACACACAAACTTTCTATATCTGGAAATCAATAATTTATTACATGTTAAAAACACCAATTGACAAACAACAAGTATAGCAGCAAATCCACCAAAAATGTGCAATATGAAAATAATCAGCCAATGTAGCGGCACAGTCGCCAACAGAAAACACTCAAATTGTGCCGGTTCGCGTGTATCGATCAAGTATCCACTGCGGGGGAAGTGTTGGCCCACAGGCAAATTATATAGAGATAGCTCACAAAAAGTACTGTCCCTCATATGGTTCAAATGTCGGGTTAAAGGATCATCAACGGTGATAAGCTTGAAGAGTCTCTCTCATAATTGTATATAAGGACTATATGTCACTTTGACGTTACTAATGCTATACTGGTGTTAAAGAGCTAGAAAGGGGATAGATACAGTCTTAGGAGACCTCAGCGTGTTATACAAAGCTTTTCAGGGAAATTGGGGTACTTTCAATTTGGATCGATAGAATCTGACCTGAAACAAATTTCAAGAAATGTCTTCATTTCTAATTGTTTGCCCCTAAAATGTAATGAAGATGTGGATTTACCAGAGCAAAACTGGCCATAGATATGACTTTTTTTGGCATAACCCAAGTGATGTTAGTGGGTGTCTGCTTTCTGATCCTCTTGAGGAGGCTTCTGCAATTTGCACTAGTGATGAGCGGGAGGTGCCATATTCGATTTCGCAAATATTCGACTGACTATTCGTCATATATTCTTCGAAATCGTATATTCGTCATTATTCCATATATTGTGAATGTTACGAGAACTTAGAACTTAGTTCCTAATGGTTGTAACTTGTATTGCTAGAATTGACGAAGATAACAAATATCACGAATATAGCACTATATTCTCAATCTTCGTTATATTTTAGCAATACAACCATTAGGAATTCAGCTCTAAGTTTAATTCTCAATGCGAACATATACTTGCATTGCGAATTCAACTTAAACCTGGGTTCCTAATGGTTGTATTGCTAGAATATAACGAATATCACGAATATAGCACTATATTCTCAATCTTTGTTATATTATAGCAACAACCATTAGGAACTCAGCTCTAAGTTTCATTCGCAAAGCGAACATATAATCGCATTGTGAATTGATATTAGAGCTAAGTTCCTAATGGTTGTATTGCTAGAATATAACGAAGATGACGAATATCACAAATTCACGAATATAGCACTATATTCTCTATCTTTGTTATATTCTAGCAACAACCATTAGGAACTCAGCTCTAAGTTGATTTCGCAATGCGAACATATACTCGCATTGCAAATTCAACTTAGAGCTAGGTTCCTAATGGTTGGCTTGCTAGAATATAACGAAGATTGAGAATTTTGTACTATATTCGTAAATTCGTGATACTCGTTATATTCTAGCAATACAACCATTAGGAACCCAGCTCTAAGTTGAATTCGCAATGAGAGTAATTCAGGTTATATTAATCGCATTGCGATTACAACTTAGTCAAATTTGTGAGATCGTGATTCTCACATCCGACAGTACATTTTAGCATGGCGGCATTCCCATGCACACGGGAAGTCGGCAGAAGCAGCAATGGGCATTGACTGGAGCAGGCAGGGAGCCAAGAATCCTCTGGACAGGTAAGAACAGCTTTTGGGAAGTGGGAAGACAACCAGAGAGCAACAAGGATTAACAACTTTAAAAAAAAAAAAGAATATTCGAAATAGTGACTATATGGCGCTATATTCGCAATATTCGCGAATTTGCAAAGTGACGATATTCGCTAAAAAAATTTGCTATTCGAATAGTCGCGCTCAACACTATGCACTACAAGATGTCATACTGATGAGGCAAATATTTCAAATGTTGTCATCTTTCACCAGGAAGAGCGGTGTTCGCTAGTTCAGTTTAACTTGGTACTGTACACAGATGTGTGTGTCGTGGCTTTGCAGTAGACAGATTTTGCCCTGATAGATGTAAAGTTTGCAAGAAATAAGATACATGAAGAAAAAAATAACAATGACTATCAAAGGAAAAAAACTTTTTCAAATCTACATGCTTAAAGCTAATATTTGTCAAGATGAAGAGAGAGTAACTGACTGCAAGCAGTGATTATTATATTAATATGTCAGAGGTATAAAATTAGCTTTTATAGCTGTGCACATTTCAATAAGGCTACTTTATTTTTATATTCTTGCCTGGAGACTGGACATCAACATTCATTTATTCCTTCCCATGCTGATCTATACATTTGTCATAATTTGCTCACATATATTATCATGCATAAAAATAGTGAGCACAGATTGCCTATAGGTGAAGTAAAATAATTATTTTTTCCATGAGCAAGTAATTAAAAACCTACTTTGCTAGAAGTCTTTATTGAAAAATTTATGTAGCATGAAGAAATATGCAGTATTTTTTTAGTTATATGTTAATCTTTTTAAAAGAGATGAGCAAATTTTTCAAAAATTTGATTTGGCCAGTTCGCCAAATGTTTTGAAAAAATTTGGTTCCATCCAAAGTTATTTGTTGCGAATCTTGTTAAAAAACGGCTATTTCCTGGCTGCAGAGAGCCTTTATAGTCGCGTAGAACACTGTGCCTTGCAGAAACACGCATAGGGAGTCTGCTGTGGTAGTGAAATAATACTGTGTGACAGTATGACATGCAGATGACAGGCTTCGCTCTTAGAATCACTGCACACTTCACTTATTTTAGGCAGTCATGGGGCCAAAACTGACCAAATAACTCATGTATGAACTCAGTCTTATAGAACAGCATGAGAAGTTCACAGAGTGGCCCTATGACATAGTGGTAAGGTGGAAGAAGCATGAAGAGGCCACAGAGTGGCACAATGAAACTGTGGAGGTGGCAGCAGCAGCATCAGGAGGCCCCGAGTGGCACAATGACAGAGTGTGGAGGTGGCGGCAGCAGCAGCATCAGGGGGAGGCCACAGAGTGGCACAATTACAGTGTGGAGGTGGCAGCAGCATGAGGAGACCACAGAGTGGCAAGGTGACATAGAGTTGAGGTGGCAGCTGAATCAGGAGGCCACAGAGTTGCAATATGACATAGTGTGGAGGTTGCAGCAGCATGAGTAGACCACAGAGTGACCCGGTGACCGAGTGTGGAGTTGGCAGCAGCACCAGGAGGCCACAGAGTGGCAATGTGACATAGTGTGGAGGTGGTAGCAGCATCAGGAGACCATAGTAACCCAGTGACAGAGTGGGAAGGTGGGTGGCAATAACAGTACCCACTGACGATGGTGGGCGCAATAAGGATCACTTGGCATCAGATGTGTGACATCAGGCGGGTGGCAGCATCAGAGTAGTAGCTAAAGGCAGGTAACCAGAAGAAACCTGTCTTCTATGTCAAAGTATTGGTGTGGCACAATGGATGATCTAGTCTGATGCATCAAGCATTGCTGGGTGGAAATCCTGGCTAATCCACGCCTGATTTATCTTGACAAAGGTCAATCTCTCCACATTTTAGATGGACAGGCGAGTTCTTCTTGGGGTAACTATGGCCCCTGTCACACTAAACACCCGCTCTGATGCCACACCACTGGCCGATCAGGACAGCTTTTCCAGGGCAAACTGTGCTAGTTGTGGCCACAAATCCAGTTTGGCTGCCCAGTAGTCCAGCAAATTTTCAATGTGGGGTGGCAGGGTGCTGTCCAAGTATGCCACCACCTGCTGGTTCGTCTAGCTGCTAGTGAGTAGTTTCTTCACTATGAGGGTGAAGAAAGCTGCTCATCAGCAACTCTAGACTTAGGCTGCTGCTGATGGAGCTGGTACTTGCTCCTGCCACCCCACCCCTCCCCAGCAGCCATGGCAGTGGAATGTGAGCGCAGAGGCCCCCTGGTCAGACCTGCGAGAGGATGGGCGATGGTGCAGATAGGCAGTGGCCAACTGACTACATCGGACGTTTCTATAGTAGTTCAGTTTGTCCTCCCTCTAAAAAAGGCCCCCATTCACCGTTCAGCATTGCACTTATATCTTGAAAAGCCTTGTGTAGTGTAAAAGTGGAAAAAAATAAGGGCCTGTTTGCAGTTCAGCGGTGCAGTTATATGTGGTAAAGCCCTTTTTGCTGTGTATTAGTGGCAAAAGAAAAAGATATTCGCCGTTCAGCAGTGCAGTTATATGTGGTAAAGCTCTTTTTGTGGTATGGACCGAATTAAGTCGTGGTGAAATTTTTAATGTGAAACAAGCTTTTTTGGGGGAAAATTGATGGGTGATTGTAGACTTTCTTGTGTATGAACCGAATTCTATTATCCTTTCATTGGTGAAATTTTTTATTTCAAACATGTTTTTTCGGGAAAATTGATGAGTGATTGTAGACCTCATTTTGCAGTATGGACCGAATTATGTCACTGTGGGTCCTGCAGTAAACATAATGAAGAAGCTGATTTACCATCTATTTCCAATTAAATCAAGCAGCTTTAGTAAGTTGAAAATATTCATGTGTTTTAATCTTCTCCGTCTGCACTCGATCTCCACAGCACACAAGACATGACAGGAGAGCCTCTGCTTTGGAGTCCAAGTCCAGTTTCTTAAGATCAGGAGTTTCATCAAAATTGTGCGTAACATTCTTGCTCCCTGTGCAAAGCCATAACAAAATGACTCCATAGGCATACACATCAGATGGAGCTGAAGCTGGTTGCCCAAATTTTAATTCAGGAGCAGTAAACAGCTGGAAGCAAATAGAGGTCGCTGAGCTCCGCTGCTCTGCATATCTTGTGAAGTCAATGTCTCCTACTATGTCCCTCTCTCGATTTACAGCAAATACATTATTTTCATGTAGAGATCCAAGAATTATGTTGGTTGCATTTAGTGTATGCAAGCCATGTAAGACCCCTCTAATCACTCTCACGCTGGGCGAACGGAGTCACATAGGGGAGGAACTGCTCCGTGTCCTTCAGCAAGAAATCAAATTCTGGCTTTCTCCGCGACAACTCAAAATCGGAACCATGGTGACCTACAACGAGAAGAAGATGGTGTCGGCGCTGCATCAAGAAGGGCTGAGCCATGTGCCCTGCATGGCACACGTGTTTAATCTGGTTATCAAGCGGTTCCTGAAGTCTTCCACCCATCTGCAAGACATCCTAAAAATGGCTAGGAAACTTTGCATGCACTTCAGCCACTCGTACACCGCAAAGCACACCCTCCTTGAGCTGCAACGGCAGAATGGCATCCCCCAACATAGACTGATATGCTGAATATGCTGATAGGCTGAATTCCACCATCCATATGTTGGACCAACTATACAGAGAAAGACCATAAACAATGTCTTGATAATCCAAGCAGATAGGAGTACTTCCCTGTTTAGCTTCGATGTCAGACAGTGGCAGCTGATGCGTGACACTTGCCGTTTGCTCAGGCTCTTTGAGGAGGCCACGTTATTTGTCAGTCGCCAGGACTATGGGATGAGCAACGTCATTCCACTGCTTCATGTCCTGGAACAGATGCTGGTAAATCTGGCTGGTCAGGGGACTGGAGACGTGGCGCCTACATCTCATGGCCACATGAGCCCTGTGGGGGCTGAACTGGAGGAGGACATTGGAGCACAAGCAATGTGTAGCAAAATGGGTGGTTTTTCTACGAAGTTGACAGGAGAGGAGGAGGAGCAGGAGCAGCCAGTGGAGCTACAGGACGATGAGGAAGAGGAGGCAGAGGACCCAGACACACTGTGGCAGTATGCAGTGGAGATGGAGGTAGGGAGTCCCTCCGAGTCACTTGCACAATTGGCCCAATGCATGCTCACTTGCTTGCGTATTGACTGGCTCTCTACCTGGTTGGACCCTTGCTACCAGTCCAAAATGAGGGCCTTTTTACACGCTCTGAGAGGGAGGACAAACTGAAGAGACCTCCTATGTAGTGAGTTGGCCGCTGCCCATCTGCGCCATCGTCCATCTTCTCATACACCGCAAAGCACACCCTCCTTGAGCTGCAGCGGCAGAACAGCATCCCCCAACCTAGGCTGATATGCAATGTTTCCACCCATTGGAATTCCATCCTCCATATGTTTGACTGACTATACGAACAGAGAAAGGCCATCAAAGATTTCTTGATGATCCAAGTGGACAGGAGCAGTGATGAGCGGCAGGGGCAATATTCGAATTCGCAAAATTTCGCAAATATTCATTAGAATATTTGTCATATATTCGCAAATATTCGTATTCAAGATTATTCTATTGATTGCGAAAAATTTGCAATGTAATATTCGCGTACTGCGAATATTCTAAAACACGAATATATAGCACTATAGAATATAGCGCTATATATTCGTTTTTTAGAATATTCGTCATTTTTTCCAATTTAATGTAAACAGTCATTGGCCCAAAATCAACTTAAGCAGGGAGGAATCATAACTTCAGATGGAAAAAAATGAATTAGAATATTCGTAATTTTTCCCATCTGAAGTCATGATTCCTCTTTGCTTAAGTTGCTTTTGGGCCAATGACTGTTCACAATTAATTGGAAAAAATGACCAATATTCCAAAAAACGAATATATAGCACTATATTCTATAGTGCTATATATTCGTGTTTTAGAATATTCGCATTATGCGATTTATCGCATAAGAGAAAATAAATTAAATAATGAAGAAAATTCTAATTCACTACAGACTACATTATTGCAGGGTTCTCACATTGGCCCACAAGCAAGAAGCAGGTAGGTATACTAGGTAATGGGTTCAGATGAACAAAAAACAAAACAAAACGAATATTCGTTTTTTACGAATATATAGCACTATATTCTAAATATTCGCAAATTCTCGAAGTGCCGATATTCCCGAAAACAATTCGCAATTCGAATATTCGCACTCAACACTAGACAGGAGTACTCCCCTGTGTAATTTCGATGTCAGCCAGTGGCAGCTCATGCGTGACACCTGCCGTTTGCTTTGGACCTTTGAGGAGGCCACGTTATTTGTCAGTCGCCAGGACTAGAGTTGAGTGAACCCGAACTCTATAGTTCGGGTTCGTACCGAATTTTGGGGTGTTTGGGACACGGACCCCAACCCGAACATTTTCAAAAAAGGGCTGTGATTGGCTAAGTACAGCATGTGACCCAGCCTCTTTATAAGCTGGAGTCACGCACTGCTGATTAGACCTTAGTGAAAGGATGTTGGTGCTGCGATCAGGGACAGAATAGGGCAGAAATCAGAAGAACCTGTGCTACTTTAAACCACAAGATACAGCAAATAGAGAGGAAGGGAGCTTCAGCAATCCAACATTTCTGTACCCAGCCACTGCAAGGGAAATCTTTTTTTGTAATCCATCTGTTACTGAGGTGGTGCTTGGTGGCCATATTAGCCACTGCAGTGTACTGCATGTGTGGCAGCCAGCCAGGGACATCAGCCTAATCCAATTTTGTAGCTCAGTGAAGGAAAAAAAATCTTTTTTTTCTGGCTGCTCAAGACCCCTATATTGCCTTTTCTATGTTTAAGGGGTAACATAGTCCATTTGTCTAGGCTGGGATCTGTGGTGCCACAGAGCACTTTTGTATACTATGCTCATCCTGATCCACCAAGCCTATGTTACACCGGCAAAATATATATTTGACATTTCTGCGGTGAAATAGAGGATCCGTGTAATTTTGGGGAAAAAAACATATTCCTTGTCCACAAAACAGTTCTGCATACACTGTCCAACGACATATTTTATATTTCTGCAGGAAAAAAGTGCTTCTTTGTTTTTTATAGAAAAAAAACTTTATTCAAGGTCCACCAAACAGTCTGAAATACCCATTCCAACCACCAATTTTACATTGCTACTGTGAAATACAGCATAAGTGTATGTTTTTTGACAAAAAAAGCGTTAATCCTGATCCACAGAGCATCTTGAAATACACCGCTTAAATACCGATTTCACATTACAGCTGAGAAATAGTGCATTATTCTTTTTTGTGGGAAAAAAGCAATATTTTTGCTTCACAAAGCAGCTGTACATACACGGTATAAATATCTAATTTAAATTTACAGCAGTAAAAATCAGCATTTTGGGGTTTTATTGAAAAAAACAGTTTTTTATGCCAAATAAACAGTTGTGTATCCGTCGTTTAAATAATTATTTACAATGTATAGCAGGTAAATACTGCATTTGTGAATTTTGGTGACCAAATCTGTGTTCTGGGTCCCCAAATCTGGTGTTCATACATAGTATAAATATCTACTGTTAATGTACAGCAGTTAAAAACAGCATTTTGGGGTTTTATTGAAAAAAGCTCTGTTTTAGGCCAACAAAAACTGTTGTGCATCCATCATTTAAATAATTATTTCCAATTTATAGCAGTCAAATACTGCATTTGTGAATTTTGGTGACCAAATCCGTGTTCTGGGTCCCCAAATCTATTGTCCATACATAGTATAAATATCTACTTTTAATGTACAGCAGTTAAATCAGCATTTTGGGGTTTTATTGAAAAAAGACGTGTTTTAGGCCGAAATAACAGTTGTGCATCCGGAGTATAAATAATTAATTTCAATTTACAGCAGTGAAATACAAATTTTCTGTATTTTATTACAAAAATACTTGTTCTTGTTCCACAAACCACTTGTGCATACAGAATTTTACATTTCCGCATAGAAATTGAGAATCAGTGTATTTTGGGCCCAAAAAACATTATTCTAGGTCCACAGAGCATTTTTATGACATGGGCACTGTCTTAGCGAACGTAATTGTTGACTAGTGGCAGGTAAATTGACACTAGAGAGAGACCAATCTTTCAGCTTGGTGGGTGAATGCAAATAACGAGGAGAACATCACATAAGGAATGTAGGCATGGTGATGTTGGTGGAGCTTCTTTTGCTGGGAGAGGACGTGGCCGTTCAGCGCCAACTACCACTCCAAGTCAAACACCTTCATCTGGTGCGACTAGGCGACATAATCTGCAGCGTTATTTGATAGGCCCAAATGCCGCTCCACGGATGGTGAAGCCAGGACATGTACAGGATGATAGTAGATTGGGTGGCTGACAGTGCCTCCAGTTCCTTCACAGTATCTAACACCCAGTCCTCTGCAGAAAGCTCAGAGTTGGCACCTGCAGCCCATGCCCATCAGTCTTCCACCTCACCCCCTTGCAAATCAGCCAAGCAGTCAGAGACCCAAATCATGCAGGAAAGTCTCATGACTTTTGATGACTCTGTTGGCAGGGGTTCCCCGGCCCATCCACCTAGCCCTGCCCCAGAAGAGGAAGACCTTGAATGCACTGATGCTCAACCACTTTTGTTGCAGGATGAGGACATGGGAATATCGCCACAAAACGTCTGTGACGATGACGAAATACAGGTGCCAACTGCTGTGGCTTTCTGCAAAGTGCAGACCTACGAGGATGGCAGGGGTCATGAATGGGTGGAAGATGATGTGGAGGATGATTAAGTCCTAAACCCAGACTGAACTGAAGGTCGTGCTAGTGAGGTGTGCAGTTCTGAGGAAGAGGTGGTGGTCGTACAGAGGCAACAGCACAGCAAAAGAGGGAGCAGGGTGCAAAAGCGCAGCGGCCGTTCCAGAGACAGTACGCCTGCTACTGTCCATCTCACCCAGGCACCGAGCACACCAAGGCGTGGCAGTTCTTCACACAATGTCCTGATGACAAGACACGAGTGGTTTGCATGTTGTGCCATCAGAGTCTGAAGCGAGGCATAAATGTTCTTAACCTGAGCACAACCTGCATGACCAGGCATCTATATGCAAAGCAGTGAAGTGGAGTAAACACCTTAAAAACAAGGAACTCTCTCATGCTCCTCCTGCTCTCTCTTCTGCTGCTGGCTCGGCCTCCACCTCTGGCGTCACCGTGGCACCTGGCGACTAGCAAACAGAGGATGTTCCACCAACACCACCACATACGACACTATCACCAAGCATCTCCACCATGTCACACGGCAGCATTCAGCTGTCCATCTCCCAAACATTGGAGAGAAGGAGGAAATACCCACCTACCCACCCCCGAGTCCTAGCCCTGAATGCCAGCATTTCAAAATTACCGGCCTTTGAAATGCTGCCATTCCGTCTGGTGGAGACGGACTGTTTCAAACAGCTGATGGCGGTGGCTGTCCCCCAGTACGTTGTTCCCAGCCGCCACTACTTTTCAAGGAGAGCCGTCCCTTCCCTGCACAACCAAGTGGAGGATAAAATCAAGTGTGCGCTGCGCAACGCCATCTGTGGCAAGGTCCACATAACCACAGATACATGGACCAGTAAGCACGGCCAGGGTCGCTATATCTCCCTAACTGCACAGTGGGTAAACGTTAGTGATGAGCGGCAGGTGCCATATTCGATTTCGACGAAATTCGCGAATATTCGAAAGAATATTAGTTTCATATTCGTCATTATTCTAGTTATCGCGATTGATATGCGATTTAAATAATCGCGTATTGCGATTTTAACTTGAGGCTACTTTCCTATTGGTTTCATATCTAGAATTATAGCGAAGATGACGGATGTATTCGTCATATTCCTCAAAACGAAGATAACAAAGTATTCTACATCTTCGTTTTGGCAACCTATTCGTCAACTTCGCTAATTCTAGCAATCAAATAGGAAGGTTGACTATAGAGACAACTGTGTTTATTTCGCTATGCGATTATATATATATATATATTTTTTAATAAATAGAATAATTATAATAATTATATCAAGTAATATAATTATTCTATTAAAAAAAAAAATATATCGCATAGCGAATTTAATACAGCTGTCTCTATAGTCCAGTGATGGGCAACGTGCGGCTCTCCAGCTGTTGCTAAACTACAACTCCCACCATGCCCTGCAGTAGGCTGATAGCTATAGACAGGCTTTGCATGCTGGGAGTTGTAGTTCTGCAACAGCTGGAGAGCCGCACGTTGCCCATCACTGCTATAGTCAACCTTCCTATTTGATTGCTAGAATTAGCGAAGTTGACGAATAGGTTGCTAAAACGAAGATGCATGGGAGAGGCATAAGGCCATCCTTCATATAAGATAGGGCCTGGGGCTATTCATAGTATTCAGTATATTGGGCAGACTAGATGGGCCAAATGGTTCTTATCTGCCGACACATTCTATGTTTCTATGTTTCTATGTAGAATACTTCGTTATCTTCGTTTTGAGGAATATGACGAATACATTCGTCATATTCGCTATTCGCTAATTCTACCAAGCCAACCATAAACTTCCTTGCTCATGGAGCGTCCCCATCACCATGGGAACGTCTCCATATACTAAAATGTACTGTCGGATTTGAGGAATTACGTTGAAATCGCAATGCGATTAATTCAAGTTATATTAATCGCATTGCGATTTCAACTTAGAGCTGGGTTTATAATGGGTCAGCTTGCTAGAATGAACGAAGTTAACGAATATGGAATATAGCAGCAGTGCTAAGGTGAATTCGCAATGCGATTAATTTAACTTGAAGTAATCGCATTGCGATTTCAACTTAGCACTGCTAGGGCTATATTCCATATTCGTTAATTCTAGCCTATGTAAGATAGCAGTGCTAAGTTGTAATTGCAATGCGATTAATATAACTTGAATTAATCACATTGCGATTTTAACGTAATTCCTCAAATCCGACAGTACATTTTAGTATATGGAGACGTTCCCATGCTGAATGGGGACGCTCCATGAGCACGGAAGTCGGCAAAAGCGGCAACGGGCACTGACTAGAGCAGCCAGGAAGCCTGGAATCCTCAGGACAGGTAAGAACTACTTTTGGGAAGTGGGAAAGGAAAAAATATAAAAAAAAAAAAAAAAAAAAACAATATTCGAAATAGCGAATTTATAGCGCTATATTCGAAATATTCGCGAATTAGCGAAGTGCCGATATTCGCTAAAAAAATTTGCTATTCGAATATTCGCGCTCAACACTAGTAAACGTAGTGGCGGCTGGGCTCGAGGCGGATAGCGGTTTGGCGCATGTCCGTCCACCACTGAGGATTGCAGGGCATTATTCGTTGCCTCCTGTTGCTTCCTCCTCCTACTCCGCATCATCCTCCTCCTCCTCCTCTCCTACCACCCCCACATCCGCTCATCGAAAGAACCTCACCCCCAACTTCAGCACAGCCCGGGGTAAACTTCAGCAGGCGATTTTAAAACTGCAGGAGCTTTGCAGGGGCATAGAACAGCAGACTGATGAGTGGTTGCTGCCGGTGAGCCTCAAGCTCGGTCTGGTGGTGTGCGATAATGGGCGAAATCTCGTTGCAGCTCTGAGACTAGCCGGTTTGACGCACATCCCTTGCCTGGCGCATGTGCTGAATCTGGTGGTGCAGAAGTTTCTTAAAAACTACCCAGACATGTCAGAGCTGCTGCTGAAAGTGTGGTCCTTATGTGCGCGCTTTCGGAATTCTCACCATTCTGCTGATTGCCTGTGTGCGCTGTAGTGTAACTTCGGCCTTCCTGCTCACCGCCTCATATGCGACATGCCCACCAGGTGGAACTGCACCTTATATATGCTGGCGCGAACAGCAGCGGGCAATAGTGGAGTTTCAGATGCAGTATGCACGAGTCAGTCGCTCTGCGAATCAGCACCACTTCACCACCAGTAACTGGGCCTGCATGCGACACCTGTATACCTTGTTTCGATCTTTGGAGTACTCAAGCAACATGGCCAGTGCTGATGACGCTGTTGTTAGCATTACAATACCCCTTCTATGTCTCCTTGAAAAAAATAATACGGCGATGATGTAAGAGCATGCGGCATAAGAGGAGAAGGAAGAGGGGCATTTCACAGGGTTTCAGGCAGGTCATACAGAAGTGGCTCAGAGGGTGGGTTCCTGCACCAGCAGAGGCCAGGTACACCTGTGTCACGGCCAGCTCCTCACACAGCAGGGTTAGCATGGCCGAGATGTGGAAAAGTTTTGTCACCGCGCCACAGCAAACTGCACCACCAGCTGATAGGGAACGTGTTAGCAGGAGACAGCATTTCAACAACATGGTGGAACAGTAGGTGTGCACACGTCTCCACGTACAGACTGATGGTTCTCCCCTATTCAACTTCTGGGTCTCCAAATTGTCCACGTGGCCAGAGCTTGCCCTTTATGCTTTGGAGGTTCTGGCCTGACTTGCGGCCAGTGTATTGTCTGAACGTGTACTTAGCAAGGCAGGGGGCATCATTACAGACAAACGCAGCCGCCTGTCCACAGCCAACATGGACAAGCTCACGTTCATTAAAATGAACTAGGCATGGATCCCACAGGACTTGTCCGTACCTAGTGCAGAATAGACATTTATAATTGCCTCGCCCTCAACCATACATTCTTGTACTCCAGGGCACTGCTGCATTGGTGGGTGACATGATGCCTGTTTTGCTCTTATGGGACCTCTCTGCTCTGTCTGGGTGCCAGGGCCTAAATTCCTGAAAGTGGCTTGTTGCATTGGTGGGTGGAATGATGTTTGTTTTGCTGTCATGGGACCTCTCTCCTCTGTCTAAAAATAGCCTACATTAATGATAACGCTGGCTGCACAGGTGCCATGATGCCTTTTTGCTGTTATGGACTTGCGCCCTGCCCAAAGTGCTAGATGGCTGACATGATGGCCTGTTGTGGCCAGGGTGCAACATGATGGCTGTCACGCTCTCGACCTCCTCTGTCTGGGTGCCAGGGGCCTACATTAATGATAATCGCCTGCTGCAATGGTGGGTGACATGATGCCTGTTTTGCTCTTATTGGACCTCTCTCCTCTGTCTGGGTGCTAGGTCCTAAATTGCTGAAAGTGGCCTGTTCCATTGCTGGGGGACATGATGCCTGTTTTGCTGTTATGGGACCTCTCTCCTCTGTCTGGGTGATAGAGCTTAAATTCCTGAAAGTGGCCTGTTGCATTGGTGGGTAACATGATGTCTGTTTTGCTGTTATGAGACCTCTCTCCTCTGTCTGGGTGCCAGGGTCCTACATGAATGATAATTGCCTGCTGCATTGTGGGTGACATGATGCCTGTTTTGCTGTTATGGGACCTCTCTCCTCTGTCTGGGTGCTAGGGCCTAAATTGCTGAAAGTGGCCTGTTCCATTGCTGGGTAACATGATGCTTGTTTTGCTGTTATGGGACCACTCACCTCTGTCTGGCTGCTAGGGCCTACATAAATGATAACGGTCTGCTGCGTTGGTGGGTGACATAATGCCTGTTTTGCTGTTATGTGTCATCTCTCCTCTGGGTTCTAGGGCCTAAGTTCCTGAAAGTGGCCTGTTACATTGGTGGGTGACATGATGCTTGTTTTGCTGTTATGGGACCTCTCTCCTCTGTCTGGGTGCCAGGGTCCTACATTAATGATAATCGCCTGCTGCATTGGTGGGTGACATGATGCCTGTTTTGCTGTTATGGGACCTCTCTCCTCTGTCTGGGTGCTAGGGCCTAAATTGCTGAAAGTGGCCTGTTCCATTGCTTGGTAACATAATGCCTGTTTTGCTGCTATGGGAACGCTCACCTCTGTCTGGGTGCTTGGGCCTACATAAATGATAATGGCCTGTTCCATTGCAGATTGACCAGAGGCCTGTGTTGTTGTTATGCGACCGCTTTCCTCTTTGCGGGAGCCATGGGCCTGAAAGAGTGATTGTTGCCTATGGCACTGGTGGGTGAAATCAATACTGTTTTTGCGTGATTTGAACTCTCCTATTTGTGGGTGCCAGGGACCTGAGTCTGTGCATGAGGCCTGTAACACTGCAGGCAGGCATGAATCCTTTTTGGCTGTGGTGACAACTTCTCCAACTCCCATGTATGGTTGTCTTGCGCCTGAAGCTGTGAATGAGGCCTGTGGTGCTGCAGGCAGACATGAATCCTTTATGGCTGTGAGGAGAATTTGAACTACCATAGCATTCCCACCTGACGCCACCCCAACCTCCTATTCCACCTCCTCCTCCAAGTTGCCAATTAATATTGGTTAATTTTTATTTATTTTATTTTAAGTCATTTCCCTATCTACATTTGTTTGCAGGGGATTTACCTACATTTTGCTGCCTTTTGCAGCCCTCTAGCCCTTCACAGGGCTATTTTACAGCCATTTTAGTGCCCACAAGTTTGGGTCTCCATTGACTTCAATGGGGTTCGGGTTCGGGTCAAGTTCTGGTCAAGTTCGGATCCCAAACCCGGACATTTTCGTGAAGTTCAGCCGAACTTCTCGAACCCGAACATCCCGGTGTCCATTCAACTCCACATGTCAGCTCACAGTGCAGCATGGCATCGGCAGAAGACCAGGGAACCATGAGGGCAGGTAGAGTGTGCTGGATCTCCAGTGGTGATGCTGTCCGGAGCAGGAGGTAACTTCTTTTATTTCTGATCTGAGGTCTGATGAGGAATGGGGGTCTGATGAAGATTGGGGGTCTGGTTTGGGGTCTGATCTGAGGTCTGATGAGGATTGAATGTTTGATTTGAGGTCTGATGAATATAGGGGGTCTGATCTGAGGTCTGATTTATTTAAATTTTTTTACACTATTCATGTTTCATACAAAATAACCTTATAATTAATTTTTGGCCTTGTGGATATCTAAAATGTGCATTTTCTTGTTTATTTAATGTGTGCACAATAAGATGTATTTTACTCTAATGACATTTTAAGAGAGTTACATTTTTTTTTTTTTGCATTATGGGATAATACCACTTTATTTTTTTAATTCCATTATGGGATTACTATTTTATAACTTTTAGGCAGGCAGCCCAGGGGTCCTTTTTAGGTCCTCTCAGAAGGAGGGTGGCTCCTTCAGTCTCCAACCAGATCACTAGATATCCCGTTGACCCTATTGCTGGGGTCGAGTCCCCTTTGATCATGCCATGGTACGTACCTGGATCAGAGCTTCCTCTGATGCCGCCTGTGAAGCAAAAGCCTGCGCTTAGAGCCTAAACTATTAGTAACTGCTGGTTCTTAGCGCAGGGATGCTCTGGCAGCCATTAACCCCCCTCTACTGCAGAAAGCCTGCAGAGCCCGCTGTCAAAAGACAGGTGGTACAGGGTCAATTAGTAAGTTCCTGATTGGTTCTGCCTTCTGAGTAATCTGCTTCTAGTATTTTGAAAATGAATATTACTATGCATATTTTACTTTCCTGCCAAATTACCTGACTTGATTCTAAGATGTCAACTTCTCCATTTCACTGCCAAGTACAAGATTGTCCTGACTAGAATATAAGACAGAAAGATCTTAGATCTTAATTGAGATGCCAGGATTAAGGTGCAATTCTTGAGGAATAGCACTCGTTTGAAGCCAGTGAGCAGGAAGTGTGACTTCCCTGTTCTGTGTAGAGGAGAGAGTGGAAGAGGTAAACTGCAAGTGGCAGCAGAAAGAAGAATCATAGCCTGTTACTGCCATCTGCCCCTGTGCAGCCTTGCAGTGACCCCGGAGGGGAAAATACATGATATTTTAAATGATCGACCACCTAAAAATGAGTGGAGACATACCCCTGGGCTTATTCAGGCCATTTGTTACTCCCAGTACTAAATTTTGGCACCTGAATTGTAACTATTTTTGTCTGTTCAGTTTTGATGATTGTGTGCTCATCAGGATATCCAGCAGCACCCTTGATCAGCTCAGTAGCCAGATATCTCTCCCATCAAGAATGTCTATGACTGGATCGGGCAACAGATCTCCCATGCACAGCAGCCAACAACCACCTTGCCTAAAATATTGGTCAAAGTTGAAAGAGCTTGAAATGACATACCACAGGAGGATATCTAGCATCTGTATGACCATTACCATATCAGAGTGGCAGCCTGTCACAGCAAGAGAATATGCCAGAGAGATTAATTTGACCCTGCATCCACATACAGTTGTGTTCAAAATTATTCAACCCCCAATGCTGTAAGGGGTTTTAGGGAATTTAGTGTACATTTGTAATTGTGTTCAGAATGAAATCTTACAAGGACTTTTTAAAGAACCAAATGCAACTAAAATGACATCAATTGTTTTTGTAATACAGTATTAAAAGTCTTTTTTGTGATTTCTTCATTGACACAATTATTCAACCCCTTAAAGACTACCACTCTTAAGAACAGAGGTTCATTCAAGTGTTTTCGATCAGGTATTGAAAACACCTGTGGATGTCAAGGAGCAGCAATCAAGCATAATAAGCACCAATTATGCAGATGTAAAATGACTGTGATGCTCAGCTCCTTCTAGACATTTACTGGTGTGTTTACAAACATGGTGAAGTCAAGAGAATGGTCCAGGAAGACAAGAGAAGAGGTGATTTCTCTTCACAGGAAGGGCAATGGCTATAAGAAGATTGCAAAGATGTTAAACATACCAAGAGACACCATAGGAAGCATCATTCGCAAATTCAAGGCAAAGGGCACTGTTGAAACGCTACCTGGTCGTGACAGAAAGAAGATGCTGACTTTGACTGCTGTGTGCTACCTTAAGCGCAAAGTGGAGAAAAGTCCCCGTGTGACTGCTGAGGAACTGAAAAAAGATTTGCCAGATGCGGGTACTAAAGTTTCAGCTCAGACAATAAGGCGCACACTGCGTAAGGAAGGCCTCCATGCCAGAACTCCCAGGCGCACCCCCTTGCTGTCTCCAAAGAATAAGAAGAGTCGACTGCAGTATGCCAAAAGTCATGTGGACAAACCACAAAAGTTTTGGGATAGTGTTCTGTGGACTGATGAAACAAAATTAGAACTGTTTGGGCCCATGGATCAACGCTATGTTTGGCGGAGGCCTATGAAGAAAAGAACACCTTGCCTACTGTGAAGCATGGCGGGGGGTCAATCATGCTTTGGGGCTGTTTTGCTTCTCCAGGTACTTCAGCGTGTGCAAGGTACCATGAATTCTCTTCAGTACCAGGAGATATTGGAGGAAAATGTAATGCAGTCCGTCACAAACCTGAGGCTTGGGAGACGTTGGACCTTTCAACAGGACAATGATCCCAAGCATACCTACAAGTCCACTAGAGCATGGTTGCAGATTAAAGGCTGGAACATTTTGAAGTGGCCATCGCAGTCACCAGACTTAAATCCGATTGAGAACCACTGGTGGGACTTAAAGAAAGCAGTTGGAGCGTGCAAGCCTAAGAATGTGACTGAACTGAAGGCTTTTGCCCATGAAGAATGGGTGAAGATACCCGTAGATCGCTGCAAGATACTTGTGTCAAGCTATGCTTCACGTTTAAAAGCTGTTATAACTGGAAAAGGATGTTGTACTAAGTACTAAGATTGAATGTCACTTGGGGGTTGAATAAAACTGATAATTATGTGAAAAGACATTTGTGGTTATTTCATTATCAATGTTATGTTATATTTGTCTGACTTACAAGTGCCTCTTTGATTTAATTGTAAACAAGATGACTGAAATGATCAAAATCAATGTCAAGCTGGCCAAAACACTCAATTTCAGTGGGGGTTGAATAATTTTGAACACAACTGTATATCCTGCTGCATGTCACGAATCAGTGGAAGTGGACCCACTGTGCTACAGACTGGCTGTACCCTGGAGGGACGTGACTAAGCAGCTACCTGGTCTTCGCTAGAGCCTCTGGTGGTGAGGATAGACTTGGGCTGTTAGGGTAGCTGCCAGGTACCACTCCAGGGCAGTCCCAGAGTTGGTAGCAACTGGTCCGGATGGACCAGGAGGTACCTGTGAAGGTACCAACAGTACAGACATAGTTAGACAGGCAGGGTCGTTACCAGGAGCAACCAGACAGGAACCAGTGGATGAGGCAGAGACGTAGTTGAGACAAGCAAAGGGTCAGGGCAGGTGGCACAGGAACAAAGTCAGACAATCTGGGTCGGCAACAGGAGGAGCGATGCAAGCAAACAGGGATCAGATGAAGAGCGTAGTCTTGGAATGAGGCATGTAGTCAGGAACACAAGTGGTAACAACCTTAATTGCACAAGATAGGACCTTGACACTAAGCTGTCTGGGAGAAGGGCTGAACCACTTAAATACCTGCAGGAGAGCCAGGATTTGTCAGCGAGGTCACCTGACCTAACCCAGCCCACCCAGGGAGTGATACGTGGCGCTCAAGGAGCAAGGTAACATGACACCAGCTGAACTCAGTCTTTGTCCAGGGCTTAATAGAAGCTGTGGAGCGGAATCCTCAGAAGCAACATCTCCCATACCGAGTGTCCAGGACTGCAGCAGTAATTGGGGGAACACTGCAGAATCGAAAATAATGGGTGCACCACCTTGGTTGCATGATTATTGACCAAGCATGACTAGCACTTTATACTTTGTCAATCTCAGCTCAAGATAAGATTGACAAAGGTAAAGTTTTCCAGGTGTTCTTTATATATACACACAGTAATGCACACAGTTATTTCAATTATATCAATAAAAATAGGTTGCTTGCAGTGTAATTTTCAGTTTCTTCATTCACCCCTCTGCAGTTCTGGTATTTTCACTTTGTGTAGGCAGTTTGTTCCATGTAACCATCTCTCGAGGCTGAAGACAACTCTTCCTAACTATGTCCTAGCTACTGAATCTCTGTTCTCCTGTCTTCCTCCAGTTAATAGAAAACAATCCCTCACATAATTAATGAGTGCACAATAAGATGTATTTTACACTAAATAATGGCATTTGTAGGGGATTGCAATTTTATTTATTTATTTTTATTACAAATTCGATAATAGCACATTGGAGCACTATAGACAGAAATATCACTATATAATTCTATGACTTTAGAAGAAGGGCCGAATGAATAAAAGTTGTCTGATCCGCTTCACTGTGAGATCACTACACCATAACAGAGGGGAGGTGAGCATGGAAGCTATTGAGCATATTGGTCCACCACTAAATCCAGGAGAAGGTAGCCCAGAAATTCAACCACAGGAGAAACAGCAAGGGATGCTAACATAGAGAAAATGTAACGTACATACAAAACATAATGGGTTTAGTGCAAGTATATTACAATAATGTTTTTTTTTAAATGCACTATTCATTACATAGGAATACTTTACATCGACCAGCGATATCTTTAAAGAATTTCCATGTAATAGATATTTAATCAAAAATTTCTAAAATGTGTCTGGTCATTGTGGCCTCAAATGCTCCCATCCCATCTAACTAGCAGGAGTTCTTAGTAAATGCCTGCTCTTGGTTAAATACTTGCGTTTTCTGGAGACCTTTGCAAAGCTTGCTGTCACAAATGATAGAATGCAGTCATCTCTCAAACAAGAAGCAATAAAGACAAGAAAATGGGCTCAGTTAATAACAATATAATCAGCCTCAACACCTGTATCAAAGGAAGGAGAAATCGGAAAACAAATGTGATACTTATCGTTAAATGAACACAGACTACATTAATATCATACAAACACCTTATTTTCAGCATGACATTAAGCACAAAAACCTGCACAATCTGATGCTCACTTCCAACTTTATCAAGAACCATGGATATTTGTAAATGTCCTTTCCATTTAATTATCTTTCTAATTTGATACCCTACAGGTGGCAGCAATTCTGGATACGTATTTTTTATGTTTCCTGATTTGGTTTATCCCGTAGTACTAAATAAATAGGGACGCCCTAGGCCCTTTATTCTTTTACATGTAAATGAACCCAGAAAAAAAGACCATTTTTCATTTCATAGAACAACAGGGTGGCTTATGATTGAAATAGAATAGATATAGAACATCATTTTTATTTTTTTTGCAAACCTCCATCCCTTTGCCCACTGAGGACTTATGTTAATCTTGGTTGCTTCATTTTCACAAGAACTTTTTTTTCAGTCATTATTAAACTGAATTTATACAAAGGGGGATCATGAGAAATGTTCTCATAAAAATAAGCAGTACATGTTACATCTTGTAAAGTTCTTTTATAAACTGCATTCTACTACATACTCTATACATCTAATTGCATCTCTAGGTTGAATGCTCATGGGCTATTATTTGAAGGCACCTCATTGCATGAATTTACTTACTGTTTCAAGAGAAAGTGAAAATTGAGGTCTGCATCTCCGCATGTCTTCAATGGTCGTGAGACATAGAACAAAGTAGCGTTTGCCCAGGGGTGTGAATTGCACCATTGACTTATGTGTGTCCATGGGCGGTCTGTACGCAGTCTGTTGCACACATGACAGTCTGAATCAGCCCTGTCACAAATATATTTAACTAGACTACAACAAACTATAGACCAAACACTAATCGGATCCTAACCTCATCGAGGTAGTACCCTTTAACCTTAAATATACAACACTATGGTACACCAATCTCTTGTAAAAATTATCAATCTTTATTAAATATCCTTTAAAATATACATTAATTACCATGAATAAGAGGAGAAACAAGAAAAATATGCGCCATACATCTTGCTTTGCCACATAAACGCAGCACAGTGTTAATCCCTAACTAGTGGTCCACTTTTAGTAACCCTTTGGTGATCTGAACCTATTCCCTCCTAAAAAGACAAACCCGTCTATATGAGACTGGACAAGATCTACCTGACGATCAGTCATTCCCCACAATGGAAAAACACCTGCAACTAGTGCCTACCTCAGCCGCATACACCAAGTCAAGCAAGAAGATGCACCCCTCGACGCGCGTTTTGCTTACAGCTTCAGAAGAAGCTGTACGCGAAACGTGCGTCGAGGGGTGCGTCTTCTTGCTTGACTTGGTGTATGCGGCTGAGGTAGGCACTAGTTGCAGGTGTTTTTCCATTGTGGGGAATGACTATTTGATCGTCAGGTAGATCTTGTCCAGTCTCATATAGACGGGTTTGTCTTTTTAGGAGGGAATAGGTTCGGATCACCAAAGGGTTACTAAAAGTGGACCACTAGTTAGGGATTAACACTGTGCTGCGTTTATGTGGCAAAGCAAGATGTATGGCGCATATTTTTCTTGTTTCTCCTCTTATTCATGGTAATTAATGTATATTTTAAAGGATATTTAATAAAGATTGATAATTTTTACAAGAGATTGGTGTACCATAGTGTTGTATACTACAAACTATAAACTAAAACTAGAGCACAAACAATTGTACTATTCATATCTTTTATTGAGCACACTGAGTAATAATCCAGAGTGAAGGGAGAAGGTCATGTCTCTGACTTGGCTATTTCAAATCATAACTCTTCTTTTTCAACCATTCTTTTGTAGATTTACTTGTGCTGAGGAACCCAATATCTCCTTATGGATATCTACTTAAACGACGTGAGGAGTCTTATAGGCCATGCAACGCTCCTCTGGTATTCTGGGAAGAAGGTAGGCAAATGAGCGCTTAGCAAGCTCTGCCCCTAATGTGACCAGATGTAAGGTAGCTATCCTATAAATCAATATTCAACCTTTTAAAATGCCTTAAAACATGACTTGGATAATAATGAAGCCAGCATCTCATCTGAAGACAGCTGTTTTGGTCTGATTGCCCCTCTTCAGTGCAGAGCAGAGAATACCGGCTTAACGGGGTGAGAGACCTAGGTCAGAATTTGGGGAATAAAATATTTTTTATAGAGAGCACCTTAACCCTAAGTTCACACCTGAGCGTTTTACAGCGCGTTCAAACGCGCTGTAAAATGTTCAACACATGAAAACCAATGCTTTCCTATGGCCCTGGTTCTCACTTGAGGGTTTTAACGCGCTGTAAAACGCCCGACGCATAAACAAGTACATGAGCTATTTCTGGGGCTTTAGTCGCGCGTTTTGTGATTGACACCACAGTAGTCAATCACAAGAACGCGCGTACGAACGAGCGTTTCCTATTTGCAAAAGCGCGCTGAAATACGCGCGACAAAAACGCACGTTCTTAGAACGCTCAGGTCTGAACCCAGGGTAAACGTCATGAGGAGTCTTATAGGATAGACAACACTTTGGATCACTGTCAAATTGCATCTCCATTTTGATGGATAGCTGCTCTTACATTCTCCTGTGAAATGTTTTCACAAGGCACCCAAGCCCTGAGATATTAAAGAAGCCCCAAACCATGCATTACAGATGGGATCAGTTTTTGCTGCTTGTGTGTAGTGTTCTTTTTCCTCCATAAATAGTGTCATGGTAGGACACCATGAAGGAAGATGATGTTGTCCTGTGATGATGCTGTTGTTGCCCATCCAATGCTTTCTAAAGATGACCTGGAGACTCCACAATGTTTCTAAGAAAATATTCTATGGACAAAAGGGACAAAAATGGAACTTTAGAGCACAGATGCATAATCGTATACATAGGTTGATGCCAAATATGTTACATTATCTTTATATCCTAGTACTATTTTGTGCAACAAATTATTTTTTATCAAAAAATCTTTATTTTAACTTCGCTGCATTTTGAGAGTTAACCCTTTTTATTTTTCTGTTGATATAGCTGTATGATGGCTTGTTTTTTGGTGTGACATGAGTTTCTTGGTACAATATAATTTATTGAATATTGTTTCTAAATATATTTTAGAGGGGAAGAGATACAAAAAGTAAATCTACTTTAGATTTTTATTTTTATTTATTTTTTTACGAAAATGCGCTGTGCAATATAAATAATAAGTAAACTTTATTCTATGGGTCATAATTAGTGTTGATTGAATCGAAGCATCGGAAGAGGATTTTGATATGAAGTTTAGGAAAAATTCAATTTGCAACTAATTAGAATTTCCTCGCACTTCGTGTTAAAGAATCATACTTTTCCTAAAATGGCGGCTACATGTGTTACAAAGTGAAAGTAAAAGTCTGTAAATGCGAGATTATACGTAATGCCATGCAGATATCTGTGATGTAAGAGCCCTTTAAAAGCAGTATCCCGCACGGTCTCTGCCATTTCACTGTGAGCTGAGCATAGGGAGAGATGTAACAAGCATTAGCGAAAGAGTTGTTAAAAGCTTTCAGTTATGGAATAGTGGATAGTGAGACAACAGGGACAGTGCAGGGGCTATAATCTGAAGCTGAAGGTTCCATAGGAGACAGCGCAGTCTGCATCAATCCCTGTATAGCGCACAGAGCTATATAATTAAGCAGTGTCCTCCTTGTTTAATAGATAAGCAATTCTTATAGTCCTTGATTCTCAAATTGGGGTTTACAAGCTGTCTAATTTTACTGTTATCGGGGTGTCCACCATATTAATAGATAAGCAATTCTATTACACCTTGGTTCTCAAATTGGGGTGAGTAAGCTGTCTAGTTCTACTGTTATTGGGTTGCAAATCTTGTTTAATAGATAAGCAATTCTATTACGTCTTGATTCTAAATTTGGGGTGAATAAACTTTCTAATGTTACTGCTATTGGGGTGTCCACCTTGTTCACTAGATAAGCAATTCAATTTGGCCTTGATTCTCAAATTCGGGTGAATTAGCTTTCTAATTTTACTGGTCTTCAACATCATCCCAGCTGACCTCAAACACCCACAGCCAGGAGTCAGTAGGTTTCCTCTGACACCACACTTAGTTGGCATGGCCCAGAAATAAGCTCTTTGCCCTAACCTGTTCTGAACCTGCCTCTTTTGTTTTCTTCTCCTTCTGCCAGGCAAGCAATGTATGTAGCCAATTACGCTCCGCTTTTCAGCGAGTAAGATATTATTGAGGACAGTAAGCAGCTACTGGTGAGCCCAGATTTGGAGGAGAAGTCCGCTGCTTCCTCCTGCAAGTATGCAAGTAGCGATGATGACAGTCACGTGAGTAAGTGACAAGCAGACAGTAGTGAATGATGATGTAACCGATCACACGTGGGAGACAAGTGAAGAGGGGGTGTCATCATCATCATCCTTGGGTAAGGGAGGCAGCTTGCTGTGGGACAGGGGCAGGGTGGCAGTATGCGGCTGAGCCAGTAGGGTGCAAGCGTGGCCATGATACAGCAGCGTGGCAGCTGTGTGAGATCTGGAGCCAAACATGCCCGGGGTAGACTGTCTGCTACTTAGCAACCTACCTGTCCAGAAACAACTAGTGGTGCATGGCTTCATAGAGACAGCGGCAGGCAGTCAGCACAGAGCCATGGGGGTAAAAAGCCATAGTCACTGGTGTGGGAATTTTTCATCAAGTTGCTTGAGGACATCAGCGTGGCTGTATGAAGGATCTTTGGGCAGAAGATGAAGAGTGGCCAGGGTGCCAATGTTGGCACCACGGCCTTGTGTCTACACAATAAACATCACCATATAGGACTGTGAAAACAGTGGAGCTAATGTAGTGGTACAGCCTGATGCATCTTCCCAGCGGTCCGCACCCCTTATCCAACAGTCAGGGCTTCACCACCTCAGCAGAAGGGAGCTGTGTTTCCTTTTAATTGTCTACTGTTCCTGATTCTCTTCCTCCTCCACCTACTCCTCATCAAACGTTTTGCCAGCAATCGATCACTAGGCGATTGCAAAGAGACAACAGTATGCGTGCACTGATCCAACAGTGCAGAAGCTGAACCTGCTCCAGGCCAAGTTGCTGGTACTACAATCCTCCCTTTCCATGTGTTATCTCTGTCCTTTTTGGAGAACTGATCGCTTGTGCCGAGCCAAGGTGGAGAGTCCCAAGCCATCACTACTTCTCTAATAAACTTGTACCAGCTCTGCATACGTACGTACAGCAGAAGGTGGGCCCGTCCTGGAACATGTCGGTGTCTGGTACAGTTCATGGCAGCGCTGACATGTGGAGCTATAACTTTGGTCAAGGACAATATATGTCCTTTACAGCCCACTGGGTTAATATGAACCCGCCCATGGCACACCAGCAACTTGGCCAGGTAATGACAATGCTGCCTCCACGATCTCATGCTTTGTTTGCAGTGCCAATGTCCTTTTCTGCCTCCTGCCTCCTCATCCTCCACTTTGTTCTCAGACTCCACTGTAAGCCCAGTCCAGAGTGGTCCTCCAGCATACCACTTATGCAGAGCACGGCGAGTTACGCTGTTCTGCACCTGGCTGGCAACCCTGGGTCCCACCATGGAGGAACTGCTCAGCGTCATGAACCAAGAAATCAAATCCTGGCTGTTTCCTCAACAACTGAAGATTGGAACCATGGTCACCAATAACAGGAATAACATTCTGTCAGCAGGGCATCAAGAAGAGCTGACCCATGTGTCCTGCATGACGCAAGTCTTTAATCTGGTTGTAAACCGGTTCCTCAAGCCTACCACCCAACTACAAGACATCACTTTGTGACTGGGCCACTATGTTGACTCCTCCTCATGCTGTTGCCACTATCTTCACTCTGTGACTGTGCCACTATGTTGACTTATCATGCTGTTGCCACCTTCACCATACTTGTTGACATTGCTGTTTATTTCACCCTTCTTCTGATTTGTCAAAAGAACCGACAAATGAAAAAAAACAATGGATCCTATCTTTGGAGTATCCATAAGGCCTCTTTCACACAAATAGTATTTTGCATCAGGATTAGATCATGATTTGGATGCCAAAAGCAGGTACAGTATGGGTGCAAACCACAGAGGACATGCAAATATTTCCTTCACATGTTATCTCTGTTTTGGACCAACTCATCTTTTTGCTTTACCAATACTAAACAACTAATGATGCAAAAAACTAACCAAATACTGACCGCGTAATAGAGGGCATTACAGTCCGGCCTGCAGGATTTATTTTCCATCTGAATAAAAACAATTCCAGAGGCAAATAGCCAAAACTCATGCAAATTGAGCATGAGGCCTCTATCACTTGGTCAGTAATTAGCATCAGGATTTGATCACGATTTAAAATCCAAAAGCAGGAGTGAGTGCAAAACACAGAAGACATACAAATAGTCAGCAGTGTGTCTCACTGGTGTTGGCGCAATTCTCTCTTACTCTTTTAAATTGGCTAAAAGGTATGATGTTTTGCCATTTTCTGTGATGAGAGCTACGATAGTCCAGAATGCTGTTGCAATCCACTTTTTTGAAAAAAGGTCTTACTGACAACAACTCCATTGCTGGATGATAGGACTGGTTCTAAATATTATATTCTCTCATGGTTCAGATGATTATTGAACTCATGAAAGTTCCCTCCCAAATGAAAATTAAATTGTCAATGTATTTCTTTAAAAAAATTACATTGGCTGACCACAGGTGTGAAGAATAAATGAAATGGTCTTCAAAATCCCGAATATACAGGTTTGAAAAACTAGGCCTAGACTTGTTATTGAATGGAAAAGTTACGAAAGCGACGTGTCAGGAAAAGTTACAGCTCCAAAATCTAAACAAAATAAAGACAACTCAAGCAAATATGTGTAAGAAATGGTAATATAATAGATATTTTCTTTAGCGTGACATTAAACAGTTCCTAAAAATTTTATTTCTAACAAATAATATTTAGTACAAAGTGAATAACATTGGGAAATATTATTTATCACATTATTTCAAAAGTTTAACTTTTCAGGGTTGAACAAACATAGCCTGTACTATATGAGAGAGCACGTTTACCTGTAATAGAGAACAAAGGAAGGTGGAATTATATGTCCTGAAGGCTCAAAGGCAGAATGAAAGCATTACAACGAATGGTGCCAAGCTTATAGTGGAGTCTCAATCATTCCGTAAGCTATCATTTTATCTTGTTTATGCTTCATTTCAAAAGCTATAACATAGCAATGTCTCAAACTATGGTATACAAGCTTAGTTACCTAAGGAGCTAGAACATTATTTTCAAAGTAATCCATAGATAGACTTGGGCAGCATTTTTTCATCCTTTCTTCTGATAAAAATAAGTACAGTTTTACTAAACCAGGACAAACATAATACATTGTGAAACTATAACACTAGTAGATATGTTAACTCAAGTTGATATAATACTCCTATTGCTTTATTAGCTTAATTTACATATGGATTTATATGAAATCTATTATAAATCCTATTTTCCTACTATTTTTCAACTTAGATGGTTATCTCACTGTGACCTGTTAAGGTATAATGGAGGGATGAGGGTCTCCCTTTCAGAAATCCTCACTACTGTATAAGGCCGCATCCACACTACCGTATTTTCGGTCTTATCCAAAAAAAAGTGTTGAAGGAAGACCCATTTATTTTAATAGGGCTGCAAAAGTTGCAGACAGCATACTATGTTTGTCCATTTAGCCAGTTGCAAAAAAAGATACAAGCAAACATAGGACATTTCTACAGGTGTTTTAAAAAGATGGCAGCATGCACATGACTGGGATCCATTTTTTGTTTATCCACAGATTGCGGACCACAAAACACACATGGTTGTGTGCATGGGACCTTAGATAGAGCAAAGATCCATTTAATCCATGTATAATGGGATTGTACCATTCATTTTAATTGGTGGCATATAATATTACATTTCAGTTCAGAGGAAAAATGCCCAAGACCTAGCTTCAGAAGCTAGCCCATGGTGATTAGCTGATGGCATCTGTTTTTTCCACTTCATAGTCTTTGTTAACCCCATGTGTCTGCCTATAACTTCTTTTATTGTTTTCTCCTTGGCTTTTCCCTCTGAAGCCTAAGTACTTGGTTAAGCAGGGATAGCCATCCAGTTGTGGTCCACCATTTAGGGTATTTGTGCAAATAGGTAGGGACAGTGGTGTGGGAAGTTTCTAGGGCTCACTGCTTCCCCTACTGGGGAATATAAGTAGTTATTAAAACAGACACAGGAAAGGCCATGGCTTCTCTTTAACATAATGGATATGAACAATGTTAACATAGATAAATGATTTATGTGGTAGCAGTTACCTTGAGTAAAAAAAGGTTTCATTAAGCCTTCACTCATTCATATAGGTACCCTGATAGTCAGTTTGTAACTTGCTCTTAGCTTCATACTTTTCTTTAATTGACGAGTCCCTCCCAGAAATACATGTTGGATGTTTGGCCCACATTTACTAATGTGAGTAAACCTACACCATTTTGTAAGTTGCTCCAAAATTAAATGGTGCAATTTGGTGCATTCCTAGTGCAATTTGGGGAATCTGTTTAAAAAATTAAAAAAAACATTGCATCTATCTCACAACTAAATTTATCATGTGTGTCATGCTGGAAGCATGTTTTTCCCCCCAGAAATGCAGCATGACTACAATGTTGATGTAATTGTTGCTGACCACCTTGTCCATTTGGCAGGGAAACAGGCAGTGAGATATTGCTTGATAAACTTTAGCAACTATGTTACAAACTACAAACTATGTAACTGATCTGCTGTGTGGCTAGTCTCGCCCATGTCAATCAGCTCTAACACAGCATTACAATGCTTCACTTTACACATCTGATAGGAGGGAGTGACACTTTGCAATGCTTCTGTTGGGGATGGAACTATACAGTATGAAACAGTAATTTGCTCACTAACATGGGGATAAGAATACAATTTATGCAGTAAAATGTCTTTGAACCACGCGGTATGATGAAATTATGCATTCACTAACATGGTTATAATGATGCAAATTTTGCAGTTATATGTCTTTGAACTACATAGTATGATGCAGTAATGCAGTCACTAATGAGTATAAGAATGCAATTTTAGCAGTAAAATGTCTTTGAACTACATGGTATGATGCAGTAATGTGTTCACTAACACGAGTATAAGAATGCAATTTTGCACTAAAATGTCTTTGAAAGCTATACTACGTGTTTTTGCAGTAATATTACAATGAGGTTATGGATAAAAATGGTGTTATTGCAGTATTGCTTTTGCTGTAACTACTTGTTTTCTTGCAGTGGCATGCAACAGGTTTAATAACACGGGAATTAAAAATGGCATTATTGCAGCATAGGGTTTTGCTATAATTACCAGTTACCCGTTATCTTGCAGTAATGTGCATCGCATTCAGTGATGCGATGTGCAATTGCTCAAAATTTGGTTCAGAATGTATACTATTGGAGTGCTGGCAATAAGCATATGAACTGTAGAAACTTGAAGTCTAAAAAAAAAGCTGTCTGTTCATAAACATAAAAAAATTAGTTGCCAGCAGCTATAGTAAACATAACTGGGTGACCAGTCCCTCATTCCCTTACTAAATGCTTTTCCAGATTAAATTCCCTAATTCACACCCAATTATTTCTTCTTATTATGTCTCTATATTCTGCTTACAGTGTTTCTATCACACTACATTACAGCGTGAAAAAGTATTTACCCCCTTACAGATTTATTACATTTATTTTGTTTTTGCACATCTATCACACCTACATTTTTCAGATTATTAAAAATTTGAATATCAAAGGTAACCTAAGTAAATAAAAATAAAAAATATTCAGTTTTAACCCCTTAGTGACCAGTCAGTTTTGGGCCTTACTGACCAAGCGTTTTTCTTTCTTTTTTCATCGTCGCGTTCCAAGAGCTATAACTTGTTTATATATATATATTTATAAAGGATTGTTTTTTTGCACGACAAGATGTAGTTTTTAATGGCGCTATTTTGGGGTACACATAACTTTCTGATTAACTTTTATTAACTCTTTCTGGGATCAAGATGGGAAAAAGTGTTAAACAGCCCGGCACTCCTGCCAGTCCAGGCTGCTAGAGCAGGGCCGCAACTTTAATGTGAGAGCTGGGGACCCATGCAGCGCTTAGACTGGTTCGTAAAAAAAGCAGCGGACAAGCCTAAGGCCCCTTAGTGACTGCCTTAAAAAGGCGTATGGGTGGTTACTAAGGGGTTAAACGATGATTTCATTTATTAGGGCTATCAAAACCAACTTGGCCCTATGTGAAAAAGTAATTGTCTCTAAGGCCCCTTTCACACGAGCGAGTTTTCCGCGCGGGTGCAATGCGTGACGTGAACGCATAGCACCCGCACTGAATCCTGACCCATTCATTTCAATGGGTCTGTGTACATGAGCGTTTTTTTTCACGCATCACTTGTAGCGCGTGAAAATCGCAGCATGTTCTATATTCTGCGTTTCACGCAGCCCTAGCCCCATAGAAGTGAATGGGGCTGCGTGAAAAACGCATTGCATCCAGCAAGCGCGGTGCGATGCGTGTTTCACTGATGGTTGCTAGGAGATGTTGTTTGTAAACCCTTCAGTTTTTATCACGCTGTGAAAAACGCATCAAAACGCATTGCACCCGCTGGAAAACTGAACAACTGAACGCAATCGCAGGCAAAACTGAATGGCTTTGCCCGCGAAATCGCACAGTTTTAACTGAACGCATCCGCAACGCATCCGGACCTAATCCGGACACGCTCGTGTGAAAGAGGCCTAAACCTAATAACTGGTTGTGCTACCCTTGGTGGCAACAACTGCAATCAAGCATTTATGATAACTGACAGTAAGTCTAACATCTCTTTGGAGAAATTTTGGCCCACTCTTCTTTGCAAAATTGTTTTAATTCAGCCACATTGGAGGGTGTTCAATCGTGAATGGCCTGTTTAAGGTCATGCCACAGCATCTCAATCGCATTTACATCCGGAGTTTGACTAGTTCACTCCAAAATCTTCATTTTTGTTTTCAGCCATTCAGAGGAGGACTTGCTGGTATGCTTCAGATCATTGTCCTGCTGCAGAACCCAAGTACCTTTGAACTAATGGTCACAAATTGATGGCTGGACATTCTTCTTCAGGATTTCAGGTATAGAACAGAATTTATGATTCCATCAATTATAGCAAATAATGCAGAAGCAAAGCAGCCCCAGACCATCACACTACGGCCACCATGTTTGACTGTCGGTATGATGTTCTTTTTCTGAAATGTTGTGTAAGTTTTACGCCAGATGTAATGAGATGTGTACCTTTCAAAAAGTTCAACTTATGTCTCCTCAGTCCACAGAATATTTTCCTAAAAGGCTTGGATTATCAAGATATTTTTTGGCAAAATTTTATGACCTCCTGGATGAGTTGATGCTCTCTTTGAGTAATTTTGGTAGGCCGGCCACTCCTGAAAAGGTTCACCACTGTTCCATATTTTCTCCATTTGTGGATAATAGCTCTCACTGTGGTTTGCTGGAGTCAAAAAGCCTTAGAAATAGCTTTGTAACCTTCTCCACACTGATAGATGTCAATTACTATCTTTCTTATCTGTTTTGGAATTTCTTCAGATTGGAGCATGATGTGTTGCTTTCTGACAAACTTTTTTTTTTTGTCTGTGTACTGTCAATTTTTTGGTGGCCGGTATGCAGAACCATTCACTTCAATGGGGCCCAAAAAAAAACTCAGAAATGACTCATTCCGTGTCCTTATGTCCGTTCAGCAGAAAAATAGAACATGTTCTATTATTGTCAGCATTACAGACAAGAATAAGACATTAGGGTCCGGCCATTCCGTTCCACAAAATTCGGAATGCACAAGGCTGGTATCTGTATGTTGTAGATCCGCAAATTGCGGAAGGCAAAACAAACACTCGTGTGCAAGAGCCCTAAGTGATTTCTTGAAGCACAGAGGTGCAAAACTGAGCTAGGATGCATACTCAATCACCGACAGCTGCCATGACTAGGTAGCAGACTTAAAAACCCCACCTGCCTCTGGGATTGCACACTGAGCCAGAAACCAGATTGCCTTTCTGATCCGCCAGCCAATTGGGGCTTGATGTCATGCCAGTGTGTGGGAGGGAGACACCACACCAGACAAAGAAAGAGAGGGAACAAGGAACAAGGCCTGAAAGCTAGGGAAAAAAGAAGGACACCTTCTAGTCAAAGCCCTTGTCACAGTCTATCATTATGAACAGACCCCAAAGGTAGGTGAGTTTATACGCAGGAGTATCTAGAGTCCTAAGTCACTCTATAAGATCCTGGCGATGGTGATAGGACTGAGACTACCTGTTCCTCCAAAAAGGAAGGATGACCATGACTCTCCCTCAGGCCTACAACAAAGGGCAGGGGAAAGAACAACACCCAGATAAACCAAAACAAAATGCAAAAGAAACACTTAACTATCCAGTAGCTATGACAGCAACAGGAACTCAGGCAAGAACAAACCCCAGCAGACCACAGATACAACTGAAGCTATAAACCGCACAGAGTTGTGGGAGCAGCAACTAACAATAAGGAAAGTTAAATGACCACAATAGCAACACCTGGAGGTTAGAGGTGTGGCCAGTATCAAAAACAACACAGACGTCTATTGATCCACAAGTAAACCTGTCAGATCGAAGCATGTGTTGCCAGTCTCACAGATCTTCTGTCACCCACTATCACTGGTATATGTCTTGGTACGTCCGTGACCCTTGATCTGTTAGTCTGGCAACCCTCCAGCACGGCCCTAAAGAGCGTTTTAGCTGGGTAAACTCATGACACTCTGCCATACTCCTGTCATTCTCTCATACCTCCCCACTCTTCTGGAACTCACTACTTTATTTCCAGTATTTTTATACTAAAGTTAACCGTTCATCATGAAAATGCAGTGCAATCTGCAGGCAATGTGTTATAGAGCTGAGCAGATTGATATATAGTTTTGAGGAAGAATGTACAAGGAGAAGGCAGCACTTCAGAAAATCCAAGTTTTATTCACCCAATGTCAGCAACATTTCAGCTGCTCAATGAAGCTATTTTAAAGCATGCTTGAAAATGGCTGCATAGAGCAGCTTAAACGTTGGGTGAATAAAACTTAATTAGCAGGAGACTGCATAAGAGTGTAATAGACCTACTAGTCCTGGTTTCTGTTAATACTGAGCAGGTTGCATTTGGCTCCTGTTCAGACAGTGCTGTGCTGCATGGTGGCCTTCGTTGTCGTGGTGCTTTTATGGCTGGCTGGCTGGCGCAACCGCAGCCTGCTGGAATAGTGCCACGTGTCGCTATGTAGCACGACGCCTTTACCAGATTATGGACAGAGTAGGGACCCACTCTAGGAGACAACCGTGACGGGGTGAGTGGGCTTATTTCCTTTTGATCAAAATGTACACTAATGTCTCCAATATTTGCATGCGATATGGGGGACTAGTACTAGAGTAAGTTAGCTGAATAGCACATATCAAGGGTTAAGCGTTGCGGATGTGCGATCCAGTCTGTCTCTCCGTGGATATATATTTATTTATCTTCCTTCTGTTTCATTCCTGGTATCAGCACTCCTCCCACTTGCCACAGGCGGTTTTAATTAATTAGCAGGAGACTGCATAAGAGTGTAATGGACCCACTAGTGTTTAGTCCTGGTTTCTGTTAATACTGAGCAGGTTGCATTTGGCCCCTGCTCAGACAGTGCTGTGCTGCATGAATAGCACATATCAAGGGTTAAGCGTTGTGGATGTGCGATCCAGTCTTGTTTCTCCCCATTGATGTATATTAGGTGTGCAACAGGCTGTCATGGGTAAAGGGGTGATGACAGTATTTCTGAAACTGCACAGTTGTGTGTGTTACTGTAATGAAAATGTATTGTGAATGAACAAATGGCACCATTGCGAATATGCGACATGGTAACTGCAGACCTCCGTGGGCCACTGAGGTGAAAGGTAAACATCAGCTATGAAAGTGCGTGAGGTTGGACGAACATGCTACAGTGGAACAGCTCACCCCAAAATGAACCAGGGGGCTACTAAACTCTGAATCAGACAAATGGTTACTGCACGTCTGCTAACGAAATTGCATAGGCAGAAAATGTTTTTTGCGGCAGTATCAGACTGTCACGTTCAGGTGTGGGAGAGAAACACCACACAGAACATAGGATGGAAAGGGGTGAGGGAATAAGGCCTGGAAACTAGGGAAAGGAGATGGACATCTCCTAGTAAAACCCTAATCAAAGTCCTGATTATCTACCAGTATGAACAGACCCCAGAGGTAGATGAGTTCATACACAGGAATACCTAGAGTCCTAACTCATCCTATAGGGCTGCAGAGCGGCGATGGAAGAAATCCCATTCTAAAGATGTATTCACCTCATACAAGCAAAACCTCCTCATTTTCAAATCCTCACTCGCTGATGCAAAACAAGTCTACTTCTCATCTCTCATATCTTCCCTATCTCACAACCCAAAGCAACTTTTTAACACATTTAATTCCCTTCTCCGTCCCCCAGCACCCCCATCCTCTCCTCTCATCTCAGCTGAGGATTTTGCCACTTTCTTCAAACAAAAGATAGTCAACATCAGAGAAAGCTTCAACACACAGTCCCCACAGACCCTCCACACAACTGCTAAGTCCTCTTCTCCTAAAACTAGCTTCTCCACTATTACAGAAGAAAAACTCTCCACTCTACTCTCCAGATCACATCTCAGCACCTGTGCGCTTGACCCAGTCCCATCCCACCTCATCCCTAACCTCACCTCAGTGTTTATCCCAACCCTAACTCATCTCTTCAACCTATTACTAACCTCTGGTCTCTTCCCTCTGCTTTTAAACATGCTAACATTACACCCAGCCTCAAAAAGCCTTCACTTGACCCATATTCTTTGTCCAGTTATCACCCCATATCACTTCTTCCAAATGCTTCAAAGCTACTTGAACAACATGTCCATTCCGAACTGTCCTCCCACATCTCCTCCTGCTCCCTCTTTGACCAGCTACAATCTGGCCTCCGACCCCACCATTCAACTGAAACTGCACTCACCAAAGTCACCAATGACCTACTAACTGCCAAAACCAAAAAACATTACTCTGTTCTTCTTATCCTTGATCTGTCCTCTGCCTTTCACACTGTTAACCACTCCCTTCTGTTGCAAACTCTCTCCTGACCTGGCCCTCTCCTGGTTTACATCATACCTCACAGACCGGACATATAGCATCTCCCACTCTCACACCACCTCCTTGCCTCATTCCCTCTCTGTTGGTGCCCCACAAGGCTCTGACCTAGAACACCTGCTCTTCTCTATCTACACTTTTGGCCTGGGACAGCTCATAGAGTCCCATGGCTTTCAGTGTCACATTTATGCTGATGACACACAAATCTACCTCTCTGGTCCAGACATCACCACTTTACAATCCAGAATCGCACAATGCCTATCTTCCATATCCTCCTTCTTCTCCTCTCGCTTTCTAAAACTTTAAATGGATAAAACAGAATTCATCATCTTTCCCCCATCTTGATCACCCCCCCCCTCCAACAGACCTATCTATCACGATCAAAGGCTGCACACTCTACCCCGTCAACCAAGTGCACTGCCCTGGATTGACCTTGGATTCTGCCCTCTCCTTCTGACCACACATCCAAGCCCTTTCCACCACCTGCTGCCTCCAACTAAAATACATCTCCCACATCCGCGCTTTCCTCTACTTTGAATCTGTGAAAATGCTTGTACATGCCCTCATCATCTCCCGCCTAGACTACTGCAATACTCTCCTCTGTGGCCTTCCATCTAGCACTCTCGCACCCCTCCAATCTATCCTCAACTCTGCTGCCCGACAAATCCACCTCTCATCCTGCTACTCCTCTGCCTCTCCCCTCTGCCAATCCCTTCACTGGCTCGCCATTGCCCAGCGAATTCAGTTTAAAATACTAACGAAAACATACAAGGCCGTCCAAACCTGTCCCCTCCCTATATCTCTGAGCTTTCCTGCTACATCCCCCCACACAATCTCCGATCCTCACAAAACCTCCTTCTCTCATCTCCTCTTATCACCTCTTCCCACACTCGCCTCCAAGATTTCTCCCGTGCATCCCCCATACTCTGGGACTCGCTACCCCAACATATCAGACTCTCACCTACAGTGGAATCCTTTAAAAGAAACCTGAAAACCCACCTCTTCAGATAAGCCTACAACCAGTGACCCTGCTGCCTTTATACTGTCATGACCAGCTTCTCCCTCACCTACTGTCTCCTTCCCCCATACCATGTAGATTGTAAGCCCTCACGGGCAAGGCCCTCTCTCCTTCTGTACCAGTTTGTAACTTGTCTTGTTTATGCTTAATGAAATTGTCTGTATTATGTATGTATACCCCTTTTCATATGTACAGCGCTATGGAATGAATGGCGCTCTAATAATAAATAATAATAATAATATAGGACCCTGGTAGTAAGGTAAGGACTGAGACAACCTGTTCCTGGAAAAGAAAGGACGAACAGGAGTCTCCCTTAATACAAATGACAAATGACAGGCCTTAATACAAATGACAGGGAAATGCAACACATAAAATTACCCAAACAAAATACAAAAGGGAAAGAAAACACTTAACTTCAAGTGGCTATGGCAGCACCAGGAACTCAGCCGAGATTCCACACACCAGCTATCCACAACTCAAACAGAAGCTATAAACCGCATAGCATAGTGGGAGAAACAACAATAAATAAAGAAGGTTAAATGACAATAATAGCCACACCTGGGGAAAGAAGGTGTGGCAAGCATCAGAAACAACACAGACGTCTTTGATCCAAACGGAAAACATGTCATATTTGCTTGTTTTTCTCTTTGTTTTTCAGCCTTTCTTTTTTTTATGTTTACTTGCTGAGCTGGCCATTTCTACAGGAGAACTTGCTTATGTAGGATTTCATTGTCTGTGTCTTTTGTCCTACTTGACATGTCCTTTTTTTTGGGTAACAGATGTTAGTAGAAAGTCCCAGTAATATAGGCTTGTACTTTTGTTATATTTTCAGTTACTTTAATACTGGCTTATATGTGGCTGTAATGTGTGTCACTGGCACTGACTGATGGTGCTGAGACTGCTAGCACTGTGACTGGTGACTAATGGCACTGACTGATGGGTGAAATGACTGGGACTGACTGGTGGTTGTTGCTTGTGGCACTGACTGATGGCTGAGACTGCAGTCACTGTGACTGGTGGCTGAGACGGCTGGCACTGACTGGTAGCTGAGACTACGGGCACTGTGACTGGTGGCTCAGATGGTTGGCCCTCAGTAGTTGTGCAGAGACTGCTGGCACGACTGGTGGCTGAGACGATTGACACTGAATGGTGGCTGAGACTGCAGGCACTGTGACTGGTGGCTAAGACTGCGGGCACTGACTGGTGGTGCTGAGACTGCTGGTACTGTGACTGGTGGCAATCACTGATGGCTGATATGGCTGTCACTGAATTATGCCTTAGACTGCGGGCATTGTGATTGGTGGCTGAGACGGCTGGCACTGACTGGTAGTGCTGAGACTGTTGGCACTGTGACTGGTGGTGAGACTGCTGACACTGTGACTGTTGGCTGAGATAGCTGCCACTGACTGATGGTGCTGAGACTGTGGCTGAGACTGTTGAGTGTGCCTAATTGCTGAGACTTCTGTCATTATGACTGGTGGCTGTGGCTGGTGGCACTGACTGATGGCTGACATAGCTGTGACTGACTGGTGGCTGAGACGGCTTGCACTGACTGGTGGCTGAGATAGCTGGCACTGACTGATGGCTTAGACTGCGAGCAATGTGACTGGTGTCTGAGACGGCTGGCACTACTGGTGGTGCTGAGACTGTTGGCACTGACTGATGGCTGAGATGACTGACACTGACTGCTGGCTGAGACTGTGGGTAATATGATTGGTGGCTGAAACAGCCTGCACTGACTGGTGGTGCTGAGACTGTTGGCACTGACTGATGGCTGAGATGACTGACACTGACTGGTTGCAGAGACTGTGGGTACTGTGATTGGTGGCTGAAACGGCTGGCACTGACTGGTGGTGCTGAGACTGCTGGCACTGTGACTAGTGGCTGAGACAACTGACACTGACTGGTGGCTGAGACTGCAGGCACTGTGACTGGTGGCTGAGACTGGAGGCACTGACTGGTGGTGCTGAGACTGCTGGTACTGTGACTGGTGGCAATCACTGATCGCTGATATGGCTGTCACTGACTGATGTCTTAGACTGTGGGAACTGTGACTGGTGTCTGAGATGGCTGGCACAGACTAATGGCTGAGACGACTGACACTGACTGGTGGCTGAGACGGTGAGTGGTGCGCCCTGTGCTTATTGGTCGCCACAATTGGGGGCGGTACCGGTGACGCGCTGTTGCTGTGGGCAGTTCAGGAGGCCTGAGGTGCGCCAGGTTTTTATTGGCCACCGATACGCTGATATGGGCGGTCCAGGTGGCCAGAGCAATTGTAGGCGGTACCTTGGGCATGTGGGGTGCGCCATGTTTCCATTGGGCGGCGACTGTACTGGGATCCCATTGGCTGATGCGCGGCGCATGCGCATTTAACATCGGCACACACACACGGACACCGCAGGCACAGAGGGATTTTATTAGTATAGATATGAAATGACCGATTTTTGAGAGATTTTTTATCTATTTATCCATTTATCTATTTGTTTATGAAATCAGTTGTACACCACCTCAGATCTACATAATTTTATATGATGACATATGAAATATGACATATGAAAATCGACTCTTTCTATCGATTAGTGGTGCTTTTGCGAACAAAGGTATTAACTATACGCCCACATATTTATTTATTTGATGCCTCTTTCCTTTATCGAGTATTTGTTCCATGATTTTATCCATCTAGGAAGCCATTATATGATTTTATCTTATTTTATTAGTATTCTTCTCCTCTACATTCAGCCCTCTAAACGTAGTACTTTCTACTCCATTCTATTGTTTTAGTTTGATGATGCATCCATTTTTATTATTACTTTGACTGTGAGTTTTATCGTATCCTTACTTTTTATACCAACATTTTTTCCCCCATCTAAGTAAAAACTCTACCTGTACATACATTTTTTATGGTTTATGTTTCCTGTAGACTTGATAAAGGGGTCATGCGTACCCCAGAACACATTGTCTCTCAATAAACTTGTACATTCCAAATCCGGTTGTGACTTGCGCCTCATGTCCACCAGCTCGCCAAATCACCGAAACAGTGACGAGCTTTGTTACTAGTTCCTATTTCCTGTCTGACCATGTCTCTGCCTTATCCTTTGGTCCTGTACCGTTGCTCCTGGTAACGCCTCTGCCCGCCTCACTACACTTGTACTTCTGGTACCTACTCAGGTACCTCCTGGTCTGCCTGGGCCAGCTGCCACTGACTCGGGTATTGCTCTGAAGTAGCCCCTGGCAACTAGCCTAATGGCTCAAGTCTATCCTCACCACCAGAGGCTCAAGTGAAAACCAGGTAGTTGCTTAGATATGCCCCCCAGAGTATAGCCAGTCACTGGCACAGTGGGTTCACACCTGGTGATCAGTGACAAATGGGTTGAACTGGCTGGAGCACCCATCCAGGCCATTTAATCCCATACATGCATAGGCAATAGTGCTAGTGGCATGTAAGTGATTACAGAAGGAGTGGACTTCCTCTGTCTCCCATCGGCACCCTTCAAATTTCATTTTGGAATGCAGATGTCAGACAGGTGGGCCAGGTCCTAGTGAAGGCCCCAGGCCTGTCTCTAGCATGTCCAACAGGCTGTGCCTCTATGGGAATGTGAATGTTTGGACTGGGAGAAAATGTACAGTATCTATGTGGGTAAGTAACTGGCTCAGTGATAGAAAACAGAGGGGAGTTATTAATGGTACACACTCAAATTGGGTCACTGTCACCAGTCAGGTACCACAGGGGTCAGTATAATATTTTTTATTAATGATCTTGTAGAAGGCTTGCATAGTAAAATATAAATTTTTGCAGACGACACAAAAATATACAAAAATATGCAAAGTAATTTATACAAAAGAGGACAGTATACTGCTTAGGGATATTCAGTTTAGAAAAAAGACCACTGAGGGGAGATCTCTTTGTATAAGTACATCAGGGGTCAGTACAGAGATCTCTTCCATGATCTATTTATACCCAGGACTATGACTGTGATGAGGGGACATCTACTTCTAGATGAAATAATGTTTCTACACAAACATAGAAGAGGATTCTTTACGGTAAGAGCAATGAGAATATGGAACTCTCTGCCTGAGGTGGTGGTAATGGTGAATTAACTAAAAGAGTTCAAGAGGTGCCTGGATGCATTTTTGGAGTGTAATAATGTTACAGGTTATAGTTATTAGATTTCTGGAGAAATGTTGTTGATCCAGGGTTGTTGGTTGCCAGATTGGACCCAGGAAGGAATTTTTTCTCCTTAAATGAGGAAAATTGGCTTCTACCTCTGGATTTACTTGCAGGATAACAGGCTGAATTGGATGGACGAATGTCTTTTTTTCAATTCTGTTATTATTTTACAACCTGTCCTGAAAAAAAAAAGCCCTAATATGACAAAGTAGATGGAAAAATAAGAAAGTTATAGCTTTTGGAAGGCGGCAATGAAAAAAATCACAATTCAGCATATATTAAAAATTATCAAATAAAACTTAAAGGGAATACGTCACCAAAAATGTTTTCTGCTAGTTAAAACCAGATAGAAACACATATCCTTTTTTTCTAATTTGTTTTTATTTTCTGATTGCAGATTTATTTATTCTGTTTCCTAAACATTATTATGGGGGCAGTCATCTTGCCTGAGCTGTTCTTTTTAAAAAATTTAAAAAATTGCTTTAAGGCATCCCCATGGTCCATAGACACAATGGTTAGGAGTGAACCTCATTGACCTCTATAGGAGAATTTTCTAGGCATGCTCTGTGACCTGTGTAGAGGTCATTGTACAAGGGAAGAATAGATTATCTCGGACAATCACCTATTGTGAATTGTAGGTGCTGTATTATATGTCAATCTAATTATACCTGTAATGATATCACCTCTGTGTATAGATAAGAAGGGAACTGCCGTAAAGTGATCTGTACAGACCATCTTTAAAAATATGTTAAGCATAAAAACTTGACTTAAACAATAGGTCATTTTCTGATGACACATTTCCTTTAAAACTGAAAGGTTGCTTGAATAAATATTTTACTACCTTTTCTTGCTATACAATTTTTTTTTCAATTCAGACTACAAAGCCCTCTAAATTAATCATACCTCCTACATACTCAAAAAAAACTGAATCAAACCCAAAATTAGACCCCTTAATTAGATACCAGACCATACCGAACAAATGACCTAACCAAAAGCCTTATCTTTTCAGCTGAGATTAGAAAATTTGCCTAAACTCACTTAAGGTTCAATTCTATCAAATTGGCCATCAGATTTGATTGAGTCTGAATAAATTTGATCTGAATCACGATTGACCCAATTGCCCCGAAAAGTCATGTATGACACTCTGAGCTCTACTAGGATTATATTCAATGACTTTCGAGCAATTTTGTTATAAACTTATCTGTCCGAGCTCCAGCGGCGCGATCCTTATCCTCGGCATTGCTGCATCCGCTGCTGCTATGCCATGCCCCCTGGTGATGCGACAGCATCCTTAGCAACAGGAGGCAGTGCTCTGTTTCTTTATGCAGTGGGCATGTGCTGGTGGAGATTAGTAGTGGTTTGATTGCTCAGTTGCTTTATTCCTGTGGGCTAGTGTTTCTGACTAATGGAGCGCCTATCAGGTGCTGATCCAGGGACTTGGTGCTGATCCAGGGACTTGGTGATCCAGGGACTTGGTGCTCTATTTAAACCCCTTCCTGGCCATAAACTAGTGCCAGTGATAATCTTGCTTGGGCTCATTAGCTAGGTTCCTGGTTTTTGTTCATGTGCTGATTTGGATTGCTCGTGTTTTTTTACCTCAGCTTGTCCTTTGACCACTCTCTGTCTCTGATTTTTGTACTGCGTTGTCCTCCTGGTTCTGGCCCATTTTCGTACGACTCTGTCTTTGTGTTGTTTTTGTCTCTTGGTGTTTGTGTGTCTCTGCACTTTAGTAGCATAGGGACTGTCAACCAGTTGCGGTCTTGCTATCTTGCACTGCAAGTAGGTAGGGAAAGCTGGCTCAGTTCTAGGTTAGGGCTCACTTTCTGTGTTTGTCTCTACCTACAGGCATTACAAATGTAATGCCAAGATAAGATTAGTAATGTAAAAGTTACAGCAACATACTGTACATGGCTACAGGAAAACACACTGCACATATTTTTTTGGTGGCAGATGCCATTTTCTATGTCTTCTTATCTGTAAATTGGTAGCTGCAATTTTGAGCAATTCATGTGGGATGAATCACAAAAGTTTCAGACTCAACAGAATTAGAATCTTTCGTGGGAGATTCATAACTAATTCGATTCGTGTAAACTCGATTCGTTCATCTATAATATAAATGGTTGAGGAGATGGACAAAAGATTTTTAACTTTAGGAGTGATTACATTTTTCTGGGAAATGCCTTCATAAATTTTTGATGTATGTGTTTAGAAAACAATTTTCTCAAGTGTATGTTTACAGAGCTTTGAATCCCAAAGCCCACTGAAGGAAAATAAGGCATATCATGTAAAGTTCAGAAACCCAGATAGCTCTGATAGGAAACACAAATGCATTTTGTTTTTCTATTACAATGCAAGCCAGATGATGACCTCCATTAATTTAAGTTCATATTTCAGATTTGAGCTGTCAAATTTGGCTGGTGACTCAAAACACCCTGAATAATTTGAAGCTGAACTATATTAAGATAGCTCTTGCTAGAGAACTAAAAGACTGAAAAAGAAATTCCAAGCTGTTATAATGGGAAAATCGGAACTGACATTCAACACCCCTTTAAACCTTATAAAAATCAGCATATTTTTCTATGAATAAAATCAATTTATATCTCCAGACTTCACATTAATTTTATCAATAGGCATGCAAATATTTGTGACTTCAGATGTATGTCGGCTACAAATAGGGTCTGTCTTATCAGTAGGCAACATATTACATTAGAATTACAGAAACACTTTTTAATCGGAATGGCTTCTGCTTCGGAAGGAAGATTACACGTTTTTTTATGTTAGTGGTCCCTGAAACTGTCTGTGATACCTTGATCATTCTACATTTTTATTGATTCCAGGGACAGATCAAAGTTGGTAAAAAAAATCCTGGGCGAATGAATCTGAAGCAAGTCCCTGCTTGAAATAAATCTCATGCACATAGGAGTGCCATTTGCAAAAAGTCTATGCTTACAATAAGTAAAGAAAGAAAAACAAGGAAAAGAATAGTGCTCCTCTAGGGTATTATTTTTAGGACTGATCACAGACAGTTACAATGCCCACTGATTCCAGTAGCACCTGTGTTGCATCTTATACAGAATCCAGTTCTTTAGAGCTCTTGTAGCCCAACTCCACATTTCTTCGGTTCACTTACTGTAGCACTCCGAGTAGGAAGTTTTTTTTTTATTGCCTTTGTTATATATGAAGCCTGTATGGCAGTGAAAAGAGGCTGTACTGTTCCTTAGTATGCTGCCATAAAGGATCCATTAGGAGCTGTGTTTACAGATACTGTATTTTCTCCCCTAAAAGCAATGCTTCTAGGAATGAATATCTGAGTACATATGGCATCCAATGGAACATACAACAGATTTCCAGTGGTTATATTTTTTTTTTTAGTTTTTCATCGTAGCTATATGACGACATGCCCAGGGGCATAGCTAAAGGCATATGGGCCCTGGTGTGGTGCAAGAGTTCAGCTTGTGCCCCCCTCCCTCAGTGCTTTGTGGCCAGGGGCAGGGAAACATATAACCTTTGTGCTGCCTTAAGCAAAAATTGAAACAGCACCACCCCCCTATGCCAAATTCTTGACCTAACCCCTTACCTCCAGCCAGAGGTGTAACTTGACCAGCATGCACTATAATACCGGTATCTTCTTATGTGGCACAAGGGTCTTTGTGCCACCTCAGACTCCTGGCCTGGTAGTGAATGCTACCTCTACACCCACTATAGCTACGCCCCTGGACATGCCGAAAACATTGCTGATCTTGAAGAAGTTTATTCATCAACTTTCATTATTCTGTTTTGCTGAAAGCTATTTTTTAAGCCTGAATACAAAATAGATATTGTGCAGCCATTTTATTTTACTCTACTCTTGATAGTACTGATAGTGAAAAAACTATTTGAATAAAAAGCAATCAGTCCAGAAATGATGAGAAACTGCTTTAAGCAGTGAAATAATTAGGTCACTTTAAAGGCTGTGGAAACATTGGACTGTTAATCAAGTTCTCACTAATGATAAACAAAAAGATCTTTATCATTTATCTGCAGTGGTTATCATGCTGAAATGTCTTCCCTTTTTCCTCTCTTTTAGGGCTCGTTTACACGAACGTTTTTTTCCTTCAGCATAAGAGCCGCTTTTTGCGTTCAGTATTCCGTCCGTATATGGAACCATTAATTTCAATGAGTCCGCAAAAAAACGGAATGCACTCCGTATGCATTCCATTTTCGTATTTCCGTTTTTCTGTTGCGCTACATTTTAAGTCATGTCCTCTTATTGCCCGCAAATCTCTTTCCCTGGCTCCATTCAAGTCAATGGGGCTTTAAAAAAATGGAATGCATCTGTATGTCTTCCGTATCCGTTCCGTTTTTGCGGAAATATCTATAGAAAATTTTATGCCCAGCCCAGTTTTTCAATGTACTTACTGTTAAAACATTATTATATGCTTATGGAAGGGAACAGAAGTGGAATGGAAACGGAAACACTACTGAAACCAAAAACGGAAAAAAGGATCCGTCAGTAACAGAGCGCAAAACCATACGGACGTGTGAACGAGCCCTTAGACTACTTTTTTAGGCATTAAGTGCATTTTTTTTTATTTGAAGATAAATGCTTTCAACACTGATTATTGAAATAATTATCCTTCAATCAGGCATAATCTGCAGTTTATGAGGGTCATCAGTGTTTTGCTTGGACAATTAATGGAGACTGATCTCCGTACAGTATTCGTCCATAGTTTGGAATGAAGCAACTTTGGATACAGCATCTGAAGCTTGCTTTGCTTAACACTAATGGCATGTTGTAAACATGTTAAAATGCAGAATGTTTAATGGGTTGCATATCCAAACTGGTCCCGTAGTAATGTGTTATTTTTTATTACTATACAATATATAAAACACAAATGCACAGAATTCTTGTGCTGAGTAAAAATTCTAATTCTCTAATACATTCTTTAATATAGTGTATACAGCTCATAACAAAGGTTTCAACCTGTAAACAATGCCATACCTACCATCGAGGCAGACAGCTGCTTTATATGCACCAAAGGGGTTGTCCATGCCCCACCCAACGGGACCTTTGAAAGGTGCTATAGTTGCACTTTCTGTCAAGGCATGTAAACTTCCTGCATGGATGGAGTCATGTCACCCCTCAGTGGTAATGTGTCCTCAAGTGGCATGTGGTCTAACAGTGATGTGCCTTTTGGGGACACGGACACATCACTATTGAGGCCAGTCAAGGCTGCAATAGAGCATGTGCCACATTTATGCAGGAAGTTTTTATAAGGTGAGAAGTGCAGTGAAGACAGCCCAAGTCTCATAGAGCCAGAACCGAATGGGAGGAGAAGGTAGTTCCCTTCATAGGTCCCGCTGGTTGGGAGAATTTATTAAAATAAATAAATTGTCGATTACCCCAATAGCAGTTTCTGCAGCAACTATAATTTTATTATGTACTGTGTGAAGGGAAACTGGGGTTTTGGAATTACATGGGGAAGCGTTATCATATATATGTACCCAAGTTATCTAAGGTAAATATGCTGAAAAATATGGGGTTTAGGCAGTGGCGTACATAGAGAAGTAAGGGCCCCACAGCAAGGATCAAACCAGGCCCCCCCATACAGGACAGAAGTGTTTCTGCCTAAATTCTTTTTATTGACCCTTGGGCCACTTTTCCACTGCTTAACAGAGCACGGGTGGCCGCGGGCTCACGGCCACACCAGCGCCGGCAGGCTGTCTCCACGCCAGTGAAACAGTTGACAAGCAGCAACAGAATAGTTAGTGTGACGCTCTAACATCAAGTCAGGTAGACATAGGCTCCTGATGAATTAAGAAACAGGTCGAGCCCACAGGCTGAGAATGTTAGAACACGATCGTTGCTGAGTTGCTAATACAGCTATTTCGCAGGTGGTGCGCGCTGAAGGATGCGGTACACCATTGCTGTGAACCAGAGGCTTAATAACTGCACCGGAGTTCTATGACAGTATGCCTATTATGTCTAGCTGTAAGCTTCCCTACTAACTGGGGGACGCCAGGCTTATGTTAATACAGACTGTCATCTACAGTTGTGTTCAAAATTATTCAACCCCCAATGCTGTAAAGGGTTTTAGGGAATTTAGTGTACATTTGTAATTGTGTTCAGAATGAAATCTTACAAGGACTTTTTAAAGAACCAAATGCAACTAAAATGACATCAATTGTTTTTGTAATACAGTATTAAATGTTTTTTTTTGTGATTTCTTCATTGACACAATTATTCAACCCCTTAAAGACTACCACTCTTAAGAACAGAGGTTCATTCAAGTGTTTTCGATCAGGTATTGAAAACACCTGTGGATGTCAAGGAGCAGCAATCAAGCATAATAAGCACCAATTAGGCAGATTTAAAATGACTGTGATACTCAGCTCCTTCTAGACATTTACTGGTGTGTTTACAGACATGGTGAAGTCAAGAGAATGGTCCAGGAAGACAAGAGAAGAGGTGATTTCTCTTCACAGGAAGGGAAATGGCTATAAGAAGATTGTAAAGATGCTAAACATACCAAGAGACACCATAGGAAGCATCATTCGCAAATTCAAGGCAAAGGGCACTGTTGAAACGCTACCTGGTCGTGGCAGAAAGACTGCTGTGTGCTACCTGAAGCGCAAAGTGGAGAAAAGTCCCCGTGTGACTGCTGAGGAACTGAAAAAAGATTTGTCAGATGTGGGTACTGAAGTTTCAGCTCAGACAATAAGGCGCACACTGCATAATGAAGGCCTCCATGCCAGAACTCCCAGACGCACCCCCTTGCTGTCTCCAAAGAATAAGAAGAGTCGACTGCAGTATGCCAAAAGTCATGTGGACAAACCACAAAAGTTTTGGGATAGTGTTCTGTCGACTGATGAAACAAAATTAGAACTGTTTGGGCCCATGGATCAACGCTATGTTTGGAGGAGGAATAACAAGGCCTCTGAAGAAAAGAACACCTCGCCTACTGTGAAGCATGGCAGGGGGTCAATCATGCTTTGGGGCTGTTTTGCTTCTACAGGTACAGGGAAGCTTCAGCGTGTGCAAGGTACCATGAATTCTCTTCAGTACCAGGAGATATTGGATGAAAATGTGATGCAGTCCGTCACAAACCTGAGGCTTGGGAGACGTTGGACCTTTCAACAGGACAATGATCCCAAGCATACCTCCAAGTCCACTAGAGCATGGTTGCAGATTAAAGGCTGGAACATTTTGAAGTGGCCATATCAGTCGCCAGACTTAAATCCGATTGAGAACCTCTGGTGGGACTTAAAGAAAGCAGTTGCAGCACGCAAGCCTAAGAATGTGACTGAACTGGAGGCTTTTGCCCATAAAGAATGGACGAAGATACCCGTAGATCGCTGCAAGACACTTGTGTCAAGCTATGCTTCACGTTTAAAAGCTGTTATAACTGGAAAAGGATGTTGTACTAAGTACTAAGATTAAATGTCACTTGGGGGTTGAATAAAACTGATAATGATGTGAGCACAGAAAAGACATTTGTGGTTATTTCATTATAAATGTTATGTTATATTTGTCTGACTTACAAGTGCCTCTTTGATTTAATTGTAAACAAGATGACTGAAATGATCAAAATCAATGTCAAACTGGCCAAAACACTCAATTTCAGTGGGGGTTGAATAATTTTGAACACAACTGTATACTCTCCGATAACATTGTTAGTGCGGATCTGCAATAGCTGGACCTTTCCCCTGTCAGATAACGAATGCCCTATAAACCAAAGGGATTGGTCCAGTAAGATCAGCACAGGGTGCATTATCTGCCTGAGAACACCCGTGTTTCTCTGGATATTGTATTGGATATTCATGACATTATGCTTATTGTGCCTGGCTGTAAGTTTCCCTGAGAAAGTGTGGAACGCCAGACCGATAGTAATGCAGACTGTCATTTAGACTCCTTTAGCACGCTACTAAAGTTGGTCTGATACAGTTGGACTTATTTAATTCCCCTGGCAAATAACGCATGACGTAGAGTTAAGGGGATTTGTCCAATAGGACCAGCACTGGGTATGTGCATTACTAGCTGCCCGAGAACACCAGGTGGTTCTCTGGTTATCTTGCTTGAGACAGTGATTCCATGAATACCATTTGACTTATGTGGTAATGGTCCTCTGGGTTGCATAGGAAAATCGCTAAATTGAGTAACATTTACATGGGTATTTTCTATCACTCTCCCTTTATTTTAGTGAAATCAATAAAAGTTGAGTTTTAGCTCTTTTTCACACTTCTCTCCTTTCCGTGAATACTTTGTTTATTGAGAGGTGAAACCTGACATTAAGATACAGTTCCGTGATATTGCAGATGATATATATGAAGGAACTGGCTACTTTTTTCAATATATGAGTGTTTCAAATTGTGATGACTGAGTCAGAGTTACAGTTTCCCCTTCTTGCTGATAGAGGAGGGTTCACAAGTGAAGGACCCCTTTCTAAGATGCCTATATGGTGTTATAAGACATGTGAAATGGGGATGTCTTCATGATACAAATCTTTTAATGGTATTTTCAAACATGCTTCTGTTTCCATTTCTACAATCTCAAATGTTTAGGTTTATATGTCCTTTTATATGTTTTTTTTTTTTAAATATAAGCTCATACGGTATCACAATATTGTCATTACCATAACTGATTGTGAAATTTATTATGGATCAAAGTAGGATGTTTTGCAAATTATGTTCATAATAGCTTTAGTCATCACAAGCTATTTTAAATTTGCTACTTATTTTAATGTCTCTCATTTAATTTTGCATTACATATTGTCATTACTTTCTTTTATTATGAGCACTATATTGCCATTGTTTTGTTGCCGTTTGGAAATTTAAATTGCATATTCCCCAAACAACCATTTAAGGGTAACATAATCTGCTTTTAAAGACTAGATGTGCAATAAATTATGAAATGTAATTCTACAACGCACCCAACTTGCAAACTCAAAAAACAATTGGTATCAAAGTAAAAACTGGTTTAAATGTTAAATCTTTGTTGAATCACATACAAAGAAATTAAAGTGCATGCAAGAGTAAATATAAAAAAAGTTACACAACGGCCAAGCAACATTAAAGTGAATATCTGCCCTTAAGCGCCATTTCGTTTTAAATAGTTTTAATCTTCATTGCTGATTATTTTATTTATACGTCTAGGGTGAAGAGCTCTGTTTTCTGGTAGAATACTTCAAATATCTCTGCATAGACAATGAACCCTTTAGTTACAATGGACTTAAGTTGCAATATTTTTAAGGCTATGGACATCTTTGGGGGCAATTTTTTCACTTAGTTTTTATTCAAATTTTAGCCATTTTCTCAGGATAGCTGTTAGCTTTTGTGTATTTGCAGAATAGCTGGCTTTCTCAGAACTGATCTGAGCAAAGCCCTTATCTCTGAACTCCTGACACCTCATAAACACTCATCATAGCTCATTTCTTATCGAACTGATAAGAATATGTCTTATATAAGTGTTTATGAGACCAAGGATAAGGGCTTCATATGAGCCATCAGACCAATTCCCTGATAGGACTCAGTGAAAACAGACAGCCTGGTACACAGAAGCTAACAGCTATACTGGGAAAATGGGCTGAAAATTTTTAATAAATATTATTTAAGTATTAATATGTACTCCTTTGGAAGGTAGCGCACACCCTGCTATTGTTCTGGTTCTTAATGTGACCACTTCCATTTTCCTGAAAACTGACATCTTTTTGTCACCTTCTTTGTTATTCCACATATTGGGGAACCCAGAAAGGATAGTTGTCTTTTTTGCCAATGGTTTTAAGTAAACTTTTACTGAGCTTGACCTTTTCTGCAGAGTAGGGAATGAATGTCCACACAAGCCTTTCTAACATAATGGATCCTACTGATCACCTTTTAGGTTGAACAACTTTGTCCTTTTCCTATGTCTCTGTCTCAAAAAATTTGAGCACATTTGTGGACCCAGGTTGTTAACCAGTGACTTGGTACATGATTATTAAGAATATCATGTCTTCAGCCAAGTATAGTGATGATACTGTAGTTGGTGATGAGTCTAATTCACTTAATGCATGGGCAATTAACTTGTTATAAATGACAGAACCATCATTTCTGCTCCCTAAAAGAAATTATTGAAGAAGAATAATCTTTATTAATCTGTATTCTGGAGCTCACATGTAATTTGCCTGGCTATTTATTATTTTTAAAGGCTTTACATAGTACAAAATAGTAAAATAAGTCAATAATCACCTTGCAAATTCCCTACCAGTTGCATTCTAGTGGTTCATCTTACCGTGCTATCGTGTACTTTCTTGTCCCCCTTAACATGCAGGAAATTACTGCTCAGTCAATCATTGGCTGCAGTGGTGACCCACCTCTTTTTGAAAACAATTTGAAGGACCAGATAACCCCTTTTATCACTCTGTAAGACAAGAACCTGAAGTACGAGGTTAAGACTACCTTTAAAAGGCTCAGAAAGGCAAATTGGCCAGTCACTGCTCTGAACAAGTCACTGCTGAGGCCAGCCATTGGCTACAGTGGTGTATGTGACCCCATCCATGCGGGAAGGTTACAAAAGTGCAGTGAAGACAGTCTCGGACACATGGGAGCTATTAACAAGCAATGGGGAGCAGGTAAGTCTGCTTCCAGTAAAGCAAGGTTTTAATTGGCCCTTCTATTTTCATTTTGAACAAATGTAAATGGTTAGAGATGTCTGATACCTGGCCGCATTTCTACAGTATGAAGTAACTGTACATATGTACTGACCGTTAGGTGGGGTTAGGAGGGGGTTGGCCACGTGCCACCAATCGGACGACTCTATGTTTTCCTGAACTTCAGATCCCACGATAATACATTTGGTACCAGGAGTGGAGTTTGGGCAAAAAAATTGCTTATTGTTTACAAGATGATACAGAGAGTTGGTTTGGTCTGATTGAACCCTTTGTCATTGAGAACTCCCAGGCATCCATAAGATAAAGGAAGGATGATAAGGTAAGTTGTCACATGAGATCTCTACAAGCTAAATATATATATATATATATATATATATATATATATTATATATACTGTATGTATAGATCTGTGGTGCAGTCTGATTCCAGGAATCTGTTGATTGTAGATATTGGAGTTCTTCCAACAACTGATAAGGAAGACTGCCCAGATGTTTATGGTCAATCATGAAAACGTATCTGCGTTTACATTTTTAGTGCCCTAGTGCAGTAGATCCATGACTTGCTCTAGAGCAGGCATCCTCAACCTGCGGCCCTCCAGCTGTTGTAAAACTACAACTCCCACAATGCCCTGCTGTAGGCTGATACCTGTAGGCTGTTCAGGAATGCTGGTAATTGTAGTTTTGCAACAGCTCGAGGGCCGAAGTTTGGGGATGCCTGCTCTAGAGACTGGGAAAAATGGAAATATTCATTGAGTTAGACAAAATAAGGGTTGAGTGAAAAGTTTATAAATCCCTTTAACTGTGGGTCTCCTTAAAGGGGTTCTCCGGGAAACTAAACAAATAAAAAAAAATAATAATATGTCATAATAAAAAAAAAAATCATCATGATCTGTGAGCCGGACAGGAGTGAGGGAGTCCACCTAGTAGATCGCAGCACAGAGCGGAAAACTCTGTGCTGAGAAATGATTTGTGAGGATGTACTAGGTGGACTCCCTCACTCCTGTCTGGCTCACAGATCACAGCAATGCTTTGATAAGCCTCCTGGGTTGCTTCTGAGTCCTGTCAAGAGAGCGATCGCAGTCTCCAGGGAGCTGTTTCTCCCGTCCTCTTCAGAGTAAACTGAAAAAGCACAGTTCTCATTCTCTAATATGCACGTTTACGTCCAGTTTCTCAACCAGGAAGTAGATTTTACTTTAGGCTCGAGCTGCTGGAGTTGACGCAGCCCACCCAAGGACGAGCTTCAGAAGCAAATACCTGATGGCAGCCATTGTAAGGTCCCACTATGATAATTCCCTAGCAAAAATGAACCTCTTTTGATAAATAGAGGTAGTTATGATTTTTTTTATTATGACATAATATTTCCCGGAGAACCCCTTTAAGCAGAGCTTTCATTGTTCATATAGGTAAGCCTCCAACCTCTCCCAGTTTCTGCGCTTGGTATAAATTGGTACGAATACACACATATTTTGCTTTTGAGTCTGCGTAGAGTTACATCTCTTTGTTCAGAGAAAAAAAAAAGCGGAGAGCGGGGGAGGGGGGCTTCTAACTAAATGTATGCTGATATGAGAAACAAAAAAACAGTTATGAGTAATTAATAATAAGTAATAAAGCCTGACATATTGCATTGATAATTGTTTTTATTTGGTTTAATACAGATTATACATAATAAAAAACACAGTCAAGATTAATCATTTAGTTTCTTTTATTTCCCAGGCAAAACCTGGTTCTTATCTTTTAGGGAGAAAGGCACGTGTAATTTAGGGAAAAAGGTGAAAACTGCACATGATATAATAACAAAGAAATGCAAGATAGCAAGTAAAAAGTGTGTGCATACTAACAATAAGGCATATTAACAGCAAGGAAAATGTGAATGTATAAATTGAGGTACTGAGTGTATGGAGAGGAACCACTTACATTTTTATAATGTTTTATGTGTGTTATGCAATGCACATGGGTGTTCTGTTCTATTTCATTGGAGTGCCAAGTAGTGATGAGCGGCAGGTGCCATATTCGATTTCGACGAAATTCGCGAATATTCGAATGAATATTCGTTTCATATTCGTCGAAATCGAATATTCGTCATTTTTTCTAGTTATCGCGATTAACATGCGATTTAAATAATCGCATATTGCGATTTGTACTTAAGGCTACTTTCCTATTGGTTTCATATCTAGAATTAGCGAGGATGACGAATATGACGAATGTATTCGTCTATTCCTCAAAACGAAGATAACGAAGTATTCTACATCTTCGTTTTAGCTACCTATTCGTCAACTTCGCTAATTCTAGCAATCAAATAGGAAGGTTGACTATAGAGACAGCTGTGTTAAATTCGCATTTTTTTTTTTTTTTAATAAATAGAATACTTATAATAATTTTATCAAGTAATATAATTATTGCATTAAAAAAAAAAATCGCATAGCGAATTTAACACAGCTGTCTGGTAAGTCAACCTTCCTATTTGATTGCTAGAATTAGCGAATAGCGAAGTTGACGATGACGAGACGAATAGGTAGCTAAAACGAAGATGTAGAATACTTCGTTATCTTCGTTTTGAGGAATATGACGAATACATTCGTCATATTCGCTATTCGCTAATTCTACCAAGCCAACCATAACTTCTGTGCTCATGGAGCGTCCCCATCACCATGGGAACGTCTCCATATACTAAAATGTACTGTCGGATTTGAGGAATTACGTTGAAATCGCAATGCGATTAATTCAAGTTATATTAATCGCATTGCGATTTCAACTTAGAGCTGGGTTTATAATGGGTCAGCCTGCTAGAATTAAAGAAGTTAACGAATATGGAATATAGCAGCAGTGCTAAGTTGAAATCGCAATGCGATTAATTTAACTTAAAGTATTCGCATTGCGATTTCAACTTAGCACTGCTAGTGCATAGCATTAGCTATACTCCATATTCGTTAATTCTAGCCTATGTAAGATAGCAGTGCTAAGTTGTAATCGCAATGCGATTAATATAACTTGAATTAATCGCATTGCGATTTCAACGTAATTCCTCAAATCCGACAGTACATTTTAGTATATGGAGATTCTCCCATGGATGGGGACGCTCCACTGAGCACGGAAGTCGGCAGAAGCGGCAACGGGCACTGACTAGAGCAGCCAGGAAGCCAGGAATCCTCAGGACAGGTAAGAACTACTTTTGGGAAGTAGGAAAGAAAAAAATATAACTAAAAAAAAAAAAAAAAAAAAAAAAAAAAACGAATATTCGAAATAGCGAATTTATAGCGCTATATTCGAAATATTCGCGAATTAGCGAAGTGCCGATATTCGCTAAAAAAATTCGCTTTTCGAATATTCGCGCTCAACACTAGTGCCAAGGGATTTTTTTATGAGTTCAAAGAAAGTGTGTAAAAAATAGTCCTATATGTTTGTCTGTTTCTATATTGTACAATTATACAGTGGATGCTATATTAAATGCTCCTCCCTTAATTATAAGCCACACCCATGAAGAAAGAAGAGTTTTTTTTTGTCTTTTAGGATGTGTCTTCTCTGAGTATACACCTGATATGGCACATACACTCAGCATATGTGTGTCAAGTCTATTATGAATATATATATATATATATATATATATATATATACAGTGACTTGCAAAAGTATTCACCCCCCTTGACTTTTTTCGTGTTTTGTTACATTACAACATTAAATTCAATGTTTTGTTAATCTGAATTTTATGTGATGGATCAGAATACAATAGTCTAAGTTGGTGGAGTGAAATGAGAAAAATATACAGATAAAACTATTGTTTAGAAATAGAAAACAGAAAATTGCCATGTGCGTATGTATTTACCCCTTTTGTTAGGAAGCCTATAAAAAGCTTTGGTGCAACCAATTACCTTCAGAAGTCACATAATTAGTGAAATAATGTCCACCTATGTGCAATCTAAGCATCACATGATCTTTCATTACATATACACACCTTTTTTTAAAGGCCCCAGAGGCTGAAACACCTAAGCAAGAGGCATCACTAACCAAACACTGCCATGAAGACCAAGGAACTCTCCAAACAAGTAAGGGACAATGTTGTTGAGAAGTACAAGTCAGGGTTAGGTTATAAAAAAAATCCAAATCTTTGATGATCCCCAGGAGCACCATCAAATCTATCATAACCAAATGGAAAGAACATGGCATAACAGCAAACCTGCCAAGACATGGCCGCCCACCAAAACTCACGAACAGGGCAAGAAGGGCATTAATCAGAGAGGCAGCACAGAGACCTAATGTGACCCTGGAGGAGCTGCAGAGTTCCACAGCAGAGACTGGAGTATCTGTACATAGGACAACAATAAGCCATATGCTCCATAGAGTTGGGCTTTATAGCAAAGTGGCCAGAAGAAAGCCATTACTTTCAGCAAAAAACAAAAAGGCACCTTGGGAGTTTGCGAAAAGACATGTGGGAGACTCCCAAAATGTATGGAGGAAGGTGCTCTGGTCTGATGAGACTAAAATTTAAATTTTCGGCAATCAAAGAAAACGCTATGTCTGGCGCAAACCCAAAACATCACATCACCCAAAGAACATGGTGGTGGCAGCATCATACTGTGGAGATGTTTTTCAGCAGCCGGGACTGGGAAACTGGCCAGAGTTGAGGGAAAAATGGATGGTGCTAAATACAGGGATATTCTTGAGCAAAACCTGTACCACTCTGTGCGTGATTTGAGGATAGGACGGATGTTCACCTTCCAGCAGGACCATGACCCCAAACACACTGCTAAAGCAACACTTGAGTGGTTTAAGGGGAAACGTGTAAATGTGTTGGAATGGCCTAGTTAAAGCCCAGATCTCAATCCAATATAAAATCTGTGGTCAGACCTAAAGGTTGCTGTTCACAAGCGCAAACCATCCACCTTGAAGGAGCTGGAGCAGTTTTGCAAGGATGAATGGGTAAAAATCCCAGTGGTAAGATGTGGCAAGCTAATAGAGACTTATCCAAAGTGACTTGGAGCTGTGATTGTCGTAGAAGTTGGCTCTACAAAGTATTGACTTTAGGGGGGTGAACAGTTATCCACATTGACTTTTTCTGTTATTTTGTCCTATTTGTTGTTTGCTTCACAATTAAAAAAAAAAACATCTTCAAAGTTGTGGGCATGTTGTGTAGATTAAATGATGCAAATCCTCAAACAATCCATGTTAATTTTAGGTTGTGAGGCACCAACACACAAAAATAGTCAGGGGGGGGGGGGTGAATATATATATATATATATATATATTCTTAAGGAAAAGGACAAAGCTTTTAAATAATGACCGTTCATAGAGAAAACTGGGCACATCTGCAAAACAAAATACCAAAGGATATAAAGTATGAACGGATATACATAACATTGAGTATTGAGTATATTAGAAATTTCCTGAATAAATGTGTAACATTGTTCTTATCAATAATCAAGGGCATGTGATCAAACTATGATCAAACTGATATTACTGGTCAAATGGTTTACATTAAAGATATCAAAAGGATTCTATCAACAAGTGAAAAGATATTCAAAATAATGTGTTTTAATTTTACACCACAATATGTTATGAATAACTGAAAGGAAGAAATTCCCATTAAAAAATATTGATTGTCAATGTTTATTTAATGTGTTAAGAACAAAGATGAGGCCGAGATGAAGTGCGACCTACTTTATGTATAAGTTTTTACTTTGGAAATGTTATTACATATTAGGCCAAATATTGAACAAATAATTTAGAATAGTACATATATATGCAAGTGTACAATTACACAAAGTTATAGGGTTTAGGCAAAGTTTTCGCTTTGACAAGTCATAATGGGACATTTGTTTGTTTTGCTTAATCCATCTGATGAGGGAGTGGTGGTGGTAGGTAAATGACACAAGGAAGTTTTTAAAACATACTTCATGCCATTAATGGCTCAAATTGCCATAAAGTTATTTTGGACTGAGTTGAAACCCATGAACTGAGTTATCCTGAACTAATTTTATGTTGAAACTGAGTTATTCCTGCTAGTATATGTGGAACAGTTCAAGTTTGTTTTAAGTTCCATCTTTCCTAAGTGCAGGCTTCATTAGCTGTTTAGCAGAGCCAGGACTGACAACATTAGCAGTGCTGAGATGCAGTCCAAATTAACAACACAATGGTAAGTAAGTGCTTTCACTGGCGTACCTGTCATCTAACAAGAAAATACTTCAACCACCGGTCTGCCATGCTGAACAAGGCCTTGCTGCATGTTCTACTGTTGTCCCAGGGTTGAACGCAAAAGTAATCGTCTGCCCAAGACTTCCTACAGTACACCAACCAGCCAGGCAGTTTCAAAGCTCCTCCCACAGATAAGTTTATGGACTGTCCTACAACGACTGAAAGGATAGATGAGCGGATTTCTCAACAATTCGATTAGGCTGGTTCGCCGAATTTTCAAAAAAAGTTTGCTTCGATCCGAATTTATTAGCTGCGAATTGCGTTAAAAACAGCTTTTTCCTGGCTGCAGAGAGCCTTTCTAAGGGTGTATAAACCCTACACAAAACAAACTGAGAACCACTGGACCCAATATAGCAAATAATTTATTGATTAAAAATGTTTGTACAAGTATTACAGACGACAACTGATAACAAAGAGGGAAAATGTGTACAAGACTCTCCTGAGGAAGAGATGTATAACAAGTATAACTACAGGGGAGTTGTCCAAAAAAGACCCTTTAGGGAAAGGTAAAAAATATTTGATAACCAATAGTGTGGAAACAAATGCACGGCACAGGCAGAACAGGAGCATGATGTAAGTAAGTAACTTGCCCCTCCAATCAAAGATTGCATAAATGGCTGCCAACAAAGTTCATGTGTGCTGTGCAATGGTGTCCACAAATACATAAGAATGACTGACTACTCATGAAGATAACAAATACCTCTACTAATAAAGTGCAAGTGCTTACATTTATAGTGACAAGAGAAAGCAGTAATAGAGGACAACACATACCCATAAACGATGTAAGAAAAAAATCCTCAGGAGAGCCGTATGCCCCAACGCACGTTTCGGCTATGCCTTATTCATAGCCGAGGCATAGCCGAAACATGCGTTGGGGCATACGGCTCTCCTGAGGATTTCTTTCATACATCGTTTATGGGTATGTGTTGTCCTCTATTACTGCTTTCTCTTGTCACTATAAATGTAAGCACTTGCACTTTATTAGTAGAGGTATTTGTTACCTTCATGAGTAGTCAGTCATTCTTATACATCTCTTCCTCAGGGGAGTCTTGTCCACATTTTCCCTCTTTGTTATCAGTTGTCGTTTGTAATACTTGTACCAACATTTTTAATCAATAAATTATTTGCTATATTGGGTCCAGTGGTTCTTAGTTTGTTTTGTGTAGGGTTTATGCTATGTTGCTGAGCAGACTGTATTAGGGTCCGACAATTTCCCACTGTTATGTGGGACATTTGTGTGTCTTGTAACCTGTTTCTGTTTATTTATAGGGGTGTAGTACACTGTGCCTTGCAGTAACATGCATAAGGAGTCTGCTGTGGGACTGAAATAATACTGTGAGTCAGTATGTCATGCACATGACAGGCGTCGCTATTAGAATCACTGCACACTTCACCTATTTGGGCCGTTATGGGGCCAAAACTGACCAAATAACTCAAATATGAACTCAGTCTTACAGGTCCATGTTAGCAGCAAGAAGGCTACAGAGTGGCAAAAATGACAGAGTCTGGATAAAAGACCGAGGGCACAGATTGTTGAGAAAGATGCAGATGGAAAGTTATCTATAGAGCTGTACGACGGTAACCTACAGATTGTCACTTTAATGTAAAATTTAAATTTTTTAATAATAATTTTGAAATATTAAATACTGAGGGCACAGATTGTTGAGAAAGATGCAGAAGAAAAGTTATCTGTAGAGCTGTACGATGGTAAACTGCAGATTATTGCAGCCGTGAAAAGCAAGTTGAGTTTGTCAGTTCCAAAACTCAAATTAGATCGTGGGGCGGGTGATCAGTCCAAGACCTTCAAGCAGCAGCAGCAGCATGATACCAATGAGTGGCAAGGTGACATAGTGTGGAGATGGCAGCATGAGGAGGCCAGAGAGTGGCACAATGACACAGTGTGGAGTTTGCAGCAGTATGAGAAGGCCACAGAGTGGCACAATGACAGAGTCTTGATAAAAGACTAAGGGCACAGATTGTTGAGAAAGATGCAGAATTAAAGTTATATGTAGAGCTGTACGATGGCAACCTGCAGATTAATGCAGTCCTCAAAAGCAAGTTGGGTTTGTCGGTTCCAAAACCAAAATTAGATCGTGGGGCGGGTGATCAGTCCAAGACCTTCAAGCGGCAGCAGCAGCATGATACCACAGAGTGGCAAGGTGACATAGTGTGGACATTACAGCATCAGAAGGCCACAGAGTGGCATGGTGACATAGTGTGGAGATGGATGATCTAATCTGATGCATCAGGCATCAGTGGGTTAAAATCCTGTCTGATCCATGCCTGATTCATCTTGATAAAAGTAAGTCTCTCCACATTTTGGTGGGACAGACGAGTTCTTCTTGAGGTAACTAGGGCCCCTGCCATACTAAACAACCACTCTGATGCCACACTACTGGACGTGCAGGACAACTTTTCCAGGGCAAACTCTGCCAGTTGCGGCCAGAAGTCCAGTTTGGCTGCCCAGTAGTTCAGCAGATCTTCTATGACAGCTGGCAGGGTGATGTCCAAGTATGCCACCACCTGCTGGTTCAGATCCTGCTCCAGGTCGATCTGCTGCTGCTGGTGAGTAGTTTCTTCACCATGCAGGTGAAGAAAGCTGCTTATCAGCAACTCTAGACTTAGTCTGCTGGTGCTGCTGTCACTTGCGTCAAAGTCAAAGATCGAGTAACTCAATCAAGAACCGCTGGGTTGCTGGTCAAGACACGACCGCTAGCTGACATGTGGACCTGAGGCCTCGGGAAGAAACCCCTGCTGCCACGACATCAAACATGGAGAAAAACAGTCCGCGGCACTCACCATCCGATGTTCATGGTATGTTTATTGCAGAGGTACTGCGTGTACAGGGGCACAGACTCACATGGAGAGAAAACAAACAGCGACGGCCGTTTCGCGGGGCGACCGCTTCTTCCGGCTGTTCAGCATGTTCCACGCGTCACGTCTGCGCCTAATATGTGCGTCACCAGGAGGGAGGGGTAAAACCAACCCATCTCCTAGCAACTGGTAGATGCATAGTAGGCAGCGTCTGTGCGCTATGGGACTATAGGGAACATAGATAAAAGCAAGTACAAAAGACATACATTATTACATATAACAAATTGTAAGGCTGGGATTGTGACACACCTCACTCTTGCGCCTCCACTAAGAGGCAACATTGTATATACAAAGATACATATTCATAAAGGAAAGCAACATAGGCAGCTAAATGAAAACCGACATGTCATTACGTTCATTAAGGCCCAAATGGCCCGTGGCATCTGTCCTTATAATATGTCGGGCCTCCTTCTGGAGTAGCACGCGATGTCTATCGCCCCCCTGTGTTGCCGGGGGTACATGCTCTAGACCCGCAAATTTCAAAACATTTGCGTCACCACCATGTTGGCATCTAACGTGCTCAATTAAGCGTGTTCTTCCTTTACCTGTTTTAATTGAGTTACGGTGCTCGCGAATACGCTCCAGAAGGGGTCTTTTTGTCTTCCCAACATAAAAGGAGCCACATATACAGATCAAGGCATAGACAACAAAGTTGGTTCTGCAAGTTATAAAATGGTTGATATAATACTCCACACCTCCAATGAAAACATGCTGACCTTGTAATATATATTTACAAACAGAGCAATTCCCACAACGGTGGTTACCAATTGGTTTCCCTAGGGATAGCCAATCCTTTCCTTTTTGTTCACTATAACGGCTCCTGACTAGGATGTCCCTGAAAGTTCTGCACCTTTTGAATGCTATCATGGGTTTTTGTTCAGTAAGTTGACCTAAACCTTCCTCCGATTTCAATATCTCCCAGTTGTTCAAAATAGACTTCTTTATGTTCTCAGCCATCGGGCTATGTTGGAACACAAAAATAAATCTATTTTGATCACCTTCATCCATCTTCCTCCTATGGCTCCTAGACCTTAGTAGTTCTCTCTGTGTATGGTTACTAGCCTTTTCCAGGGCCCTATCCAGGCTCTCTTGTTGATAACCACGTTGAATGAGTCTATTCTTCAATTCATTTGCTTGTTTCAGAAAGACTTCAAAACAGTTGTTGATTCGCCTTAATCTCAAAAACTGTCCATATGGGACAGATTCCCTTACGCTACGTGGATGATAACTGTCATAGTGTAGGAGGGTGTTGGAAGCAGTGGGCTTACGATACCCTTCGGTACGCAAAGACCCATCTATCACAGTGACGCGAACGTCCAGGAACTCAATGGTCTGCCCCCAAAATTAAGGGTGAATCCCATGTTCATGTCGTTCGCGCCATTTAGATGGGATACAAATTGCTCACACTGCTCCCGCGTCCCAGCCCACACCATGAAGACATCATCCACGTAGCGCAGAAATAGGCGTATATACTTAAGGAAGGGATTAGACGTCGTAAAGACGTATCTATCCTCGAATCTCCCCAAAAATATGTTCGCAAAAGTGCATGAGACAGGCGTCCCCATGGCAGTTCCAAAAATCTGCCTATACCATTGGTTATTAAACTGGAAAACATTGTTCTCAAGAACAAACAGTAGGGATTCCTCCACAAACTGTCCAAACAAGGGGTTCCTCCCTGAATGTTCAATAAGTTCGAGAACGGCGTCCACCCCAGCTTTCTGGGGAATACGCGTATATAGGCTCACAACATCCAGGGACACCAAACTCCAGCCGTCCTGCCACTGGAAATTATCCAGTGCCAGTAGGAAGTCGTTGGTGTCACCTAGATATGTTGGGAACCTACATAGGATAGGACGTAGAAGCCAATCTAAATACCTCGACAAGGGCTCAGTCACTGACCCAACCCCCGATACGATGGGCCGCCCAGGGGGATGGGTCAGCGACTTATGCACCTTGGGGAGAAAATACCAAGTTGGTCTTTTAGGATAAGTGGGGACCAATTTATCAATGGTCCTGCCATGGAGGACGCCTGCCCCCACATACTTCTGCAAAAGTGCCACCAATTTGGCACTGATCCCTGGAATGGATCCCTGCTGCCACGACCCCTTACTCTGCTGCGACCTGTGCCTACGCCAGAATCATTTACGCCTCTGCCACTCTCCTGTGCAGGGCCTGACACTTCTCTGTCTGACATACTTTTAGCTGAACTAAATAAATGAAAAGCAAATTAAAACATCCCTAAAAGCACCAAATATATATATTTTTTTTTACTGAGATAGGCAACTAAAGAATTTGAAATTGGCAACGAAACGATTTCAGTGTAAATAACAGCAAAAGTGAACTGTATATATATTTCTCATATTGGACTAAAATAGGCCACTAAACGATTTCTAAGTAGATAACAGAAAAAGTGAATTGCATATATTTTTCTATTTTTCTCTAGAAATATGACAATAAACGCTTTTAGTACAAATAACAGCAAATGTTAACTGCGTCTATTTTTCTCGTATTGGAGTGAAATATAGCAATAAACACTTTTAGCGCAAATAACACCCAAATGTCAACAGTGTATATTTTTCCCGGGTTGTACTGAACTGGCAATATATGCTTTTAGCGCAATTCACACCCAAATGTGTACAGGGTATATTTTTCTCAGGTTGTACTGGACTGACAATATATGTTTTTAGCGCAAATAACCCCAAAATGTCAACAGAGTATATTTTTCATGGGTTGTACTGAACTGGCAATATACGCTTTCAGTGCAAATATCACCCAAATTTGAACAGGGTATATTTTTCACGGGTTGTTCTGAACTGGCAATATACTCTTTTAGCGCAAATAACACCCAAATATCAACGGTGTGTATTTTTCTCTTTATCTCTAGTAATATGACAAAAAAAACACTTATAGCGCAAATAACACCCAAATGTGAACAGGGTATATTTTTCACGGGTTGTACTGAACTGGCAATATACGTTTTTAGCGCAAATAACACCAAAATGTCAACAGCGTATATTTTTCTCAGGTTGCACTGAACTGGCAATAAACGCTTTTAGCGCTAAAAAAATGTGAATAAAATAAAACCAAATGTGAACTGCATTTTTTTTCTGGTATTGTACTATAATAGGGCACTAAACGCTTTCACCATATATAGCTGCAGTGAACAGAGAATCAGAGTAGATATTTCTCTGTTTCCACAGATATAAGCCACTACAGGCTTTTCAACATAGCACTTGCACCCCAATAACTAATAGCTGGAATGACAGAGCTGTATTATGAGACTATCTGGATCCCCAAGTAATGTTTCCCTGCACAATGAAGTTTTTCCTATGATTCTCCCTATCTCTTCCTGCCTGTAAAATGATTCCTCTCACTATCCTTTCCCTGTACTAGTGGATCGCTTCTTTGCTTTTTTTTTTAAAAACAATTAGTTGTTCTTTCACCAACTCTCCCTAGCGCCTGCATACATGTCTGTCCCTGAACAAAGTACACTGGTGAATGGCAGAATCTAAGATGGCCACTGTATTTATAGGGCCTGTGACATCACCGGGCTAGCTGGCTGCTGATTGGCTGCGTGCCTTCCCAGAGTTAATTGCTCCATGTTCTCACACGTATAGCCGCCATTGTAGCCGGCTAGTCGCCATGTTAGGAAAAAATGCGATTCGTTACCACAAAGCGAGAGGAAATTCGCATTCGTTCAGAATCAAATTTTTCCTGAAATTCTGATCGAATTCAAAATCGTCAGCTTCGATTCGCTCATCTCTAGAGACTATGAAATCTGCACTCAGGATTGTGATTACACTTGCAATCTGCTCATACATCAAAACGGAGTAAGAAGTCACAAAGACTGGACGTTTAGTAAGAATTCATGAAAACCAGGAAAGTTTACATCTATATCCTGGTATGAAACGCCACACAGTCTGGTGTACAAACAAGGAGGTCATTTTTGAGTACCAATCTGAATTGAATTGTGAATTTTTAGGAGCCGTTATCTATCCAACTAACTCACTTACAACATAGCTCCCTTCTGTAGTGTTTGGTCCCCTGATGAGCCTTTGGTGAAACATGGCATGTCGGAACTTACAGATAAGGGTATAACAGGTTGTGTAGGTAAGCAGCCGGTCCTGGACAGGTTCGCCCTTATCAAGGCAGGCACTGTGGTAGGTATCAGGGACAAAGTGGCCTCCTGGTAGGGCAATACAGGGATATATTAGGACATGCCTATTGAATATCCACCTCTGTCCTTTTGCGAGGCTCTAGGGGCGACATCCGGATAAAATCACGCATCTTATAGCATCTCCAGAGATGGTAAGAGAACAAGAAGCTTTTTTCCACCCTACCACCTGGATGCCACCATGCATTTTTAATATTGGAACACTGTATAATTGTTTATGGTATACTCTATGGTGCCATCTCTCACTACATTTGATGAAGCGACAATCTTTTAAAGCTACCAATTTTGTCTTGTGGTCTATTATTTTCGAAGGTCTATCAATTTTATATACTTATTAAACATTAAGTTTTATTGCCAGTTTACCATTTATGATTTGTAACAATGAATGCTGGTGATTTTGACCCAGTTCTGATATCAATACTATTGTGCATTGGATTTGTTTGGTGTCCAGAGGACCAAGAAATAGAGATTCGACTTTGATATGTGTGAGTATTGGGAGAACCTTTTAACTGGGGTGGTCTGGTGCCACTGCTTTTATTGAAAAGAGGACATCGATGCGAGAAGGATTCTAAACTCAAAATCAAGAAACAGCACTCGATATTCAACATTTAAGAAGATCTGAAGCAAAGAAGATCCTAACTAAAGAAACTCTTCTTAGTTTTTGTTTTTTTTGAGAAGCCCAGTGGTGTGAAGGTGGTTTCCTGTTAACCCTTTCAGCCCTGGAGAATTTTTTTGTTTTTTGCATTTTCGTTTTTTTACTCCCTGCCTTTCCGAGGCCATACTTTTTTTTATTGTTTCGTTCACATAGCTGTATGAGGGCTTGTTTTTTGTGGGAAAGTTGCACTTTCCAATTCCATCTTTTTAATATTGCATACAATGTAATGGGGGGGTGGGGGGCGGGACAAAAAATTCCCAATGAGGTGAAATTGGAAAAAAATGCAATTCTTTAATTGTTTCATGGGTTCCCCATATAGTAAAAATAACCTGTTACTTTCTAATTCAACCTTTTTAACCTCTTTCCGACCGCCTCACGCAGGATTGCGTCCTGCGGGCGGTCGGTCTGTTCCTCCTTGACGCACCCGCGCCATCTCGCGAGAGGGAGATTTCCTGTGAACGCAGCGCGCGCGCGTTCACAGGATCACGTCGGGACAAGGTAAACTACAGCCTGCCAGCGCTGATCGTGCGCTGGCAGGCTGTAGAAGTTAAAATGGCATATCAGACGCTGTTTTGTTAACAGCGTCTGATATGCTTGCTGATCGTTCCTTTGGTGGTCCCTTTGCTTGGGACCACCAAAGAAACTTTTATAAGTGCACCAAATCACCACACAGACCCCCCACCCATCCACCCCCCACCACCCATCCACCCCCCACCCCGTCACTGATTAACCCCTGATTAACCCCTGATTAACCCCCGATCACCCCATGTCACCCCCTGTCACCCCCTGACACTAATTACCCCCTGTAAGGCTCATTCAGACGTTCCGTATGTGTTTTGCGGATCCATGGATCCACGGATCCGCAAAACACGGACACCAGCAATGTGCTTTCCGCATTTTGGCGGATCCGCACATTGCCAGAACTATATAGAAAATGCCTTTTCTTGTCCGCAATTGCGGACAAGAATAGGACATGCTCTATCTTTTGCGGAACTGCGGCCGGATGTTTGGGGGCCGAAACCCGGAAGTTTGCGGCCGCAGCTCCGCAAATGCTGATGCGGCGAGCGCATAGTGTGCTCTCCGCATCACCGCCAGCCCCATTCACACTGAATGGGTCCGCATCTATTCCGCAGAATTGCGGAATAGATGCAGACATTTTTGCGGACATGTGAATGGGGCCTTACTACTTTTTTTTTTGCACATTTTTTGGCAGAGATTTATTCATCCACATTGATCGATGCGAATGAGGAAATCTGTGCCGTTTTGTTTTTTTTTGCACATTTTTGGGCAGAGATTTTTTCATCCACATTGATTGATGCGAATGAAAAAATCTGTGCCTTTCATTTTTTTTTCTTTTCAGCCCAGAGACTGAACGGAAAAAAAAAATCGCAGAAACTCCTAATGCTGGCCATACGTGTAATGATTGCGGAGACCCTCAAATGCCAGGGCAGTACAAAAACCTCACATGTGACCCCATTTTAGAAAGAAGACACCCCAAGGTATTCCGTGAGGGGTATGGTGAGTTCATGTAAAATATTATTTTTTGTCACAAGTTAATGGAATATGAGACTGTAAAAAAAAAAAAAAATCTATTTCCGCTAACTGGTGCCAAATTTTTTTTTTCTGTGAACTCGCCATACCCCTCACGGATTACCTTGGGGTGTCTTCTTTCCATAATGGGGTCACTTGTGGGGTATTTATACTGCCCTGGCATTTTAGGGGTCCTAAAGTGTGAGAATCCAAATGCGTAAAAATGCCCTGTGAAATTCTAAAGGTACTCATTGGTTTTAGGTCCTTTGCATCTTGGCTGCAAAGCAATGTCACTTATGTGGTATCTCTGAACTCAGGAGAGTAGGGCAATGTTTGGGGTGTATTTTACATATACCCATACTGTGTGTGAGAAATATCACTGTAAACGACAACTTTTTAAATTTTTTTATTCAAAGTTGTCAATTTACAGAGATATTTCTCACACAAAGTATGGGTATATGTAAAAATACACCCCAAAACACATTGCCCTACTTCTCCTGAGTACGGTGATACCACATGAGTGACACTTTATTGCAGCCCGGGTGCGCAAAGGGGCCCAAATTCCAACGAGTACCTTTAGGTTTTATATGGATGCTCACAATTTAGCCCCACCCAAAATGCCAGAACAGTACAAACACCCCACAAATGACCTCATTTTGGAAAGAAGACACCCCAAGGTATTCGCTGAGGGGCATAGTGAGTCCATGAAAATTTAACTTTTTGTCAAAGTTAGCAGAAAGGTAGACTTTATGAGAAAAACAATAAAAATCAATTTCCGCTAACTTGTGCCAAAAAAATCTTCTATGAACTCGCCATGCCCCTCACAGAATACCTTGGGGTGTCTTCTTTCCAAAATGGGGTCACATGTGGGGTATTTATACTGCCCTGGCATTTTAGGGGCCCTAAAGCGTGAGAAGAAAAATGCGTAAAAATGCCCTCCTAAAAGGTACTCATTGGTTTTAGGTCCCTTGCAGCATTTGGCTGCAAAGTGTCACTCATGTGGTATCGCCGTACTCAGGAGAAGTAGGGCAATGTGTTTGGGGTGTATTTACATATACCCATACTTGTGTGAGAAATATCTCTGTAAATTGACAACTTTGAATAAAAAAATGTAAAAAGTTGTCGTTTACAGCAATATTTCTCACACGCAGCATGGGTATATGTAAAAATACACCCCAAAACACATTGCCCTACTTCTCCTGAGTTCGGCGATACCACATGAGTGGCACTTTTTTGCAGCCAAGGTGCGCAAAGGGGCCCTAAAACCAATGAGTACCTTTAGGATTTCACAGGCTATTTTTATGCATTTGGATTCTCACGCTTTAGGGGCCCCTAAAATACCAGGTCTGTATAAATACCCCACATGTGACCCCATTTTGGAAAGAAGACACCCCAAGGTATTCCGTGAGGGGCATGGCGAGTTCACAGAATTTTTATTTTTTGGCACAAGTTAGCAGAAATTGATATATTTTTTTTTTTTTTTTTTTTACAAAGTCTCATATTCCATTAACTTGTGACAAAAAATAAAATTTTACATGAACTCACCATACCCCTCACGGAATACCTTGGGGTGTCTTCTTTCCAAAATGGGGTCACATGTGGGGTATTTATACTGTCCTGGCATTTTAGGGGCCCCTAAAGCGTGAGAAGAAGTCTGGAATCCAAATGCGTAAAAATGCCCTGTGAAATTCTAAAGGTACTCATTGGTTTAGGGCCTTTTGCCCAGGCTGCAAAAAGTGTCACACATGGGTATCGCCGTACTCAGGAGAAGTAGGGCAATGTGTTTTGGGGTGTATTTTTATATATACCTATACTGTGTGTGAAAAATATCTCTGTAAACGACAACTTTTAAAAAATTTTATACAAAGTTGTCCGTTTACAGAGATATTTCTCTCACCCAACATGGGTATATGTAAAAATAAACCCCAAAACACATTGCCCTACTTCTCCTGAGTACGGCGATACCACATAAGTGACACTTTTTTGCAGCCTGGGTGCGCAAAGGGGCCCAAATTCCAACGAGTACCTTTAGGTTTTACACGGCGGCTCACAATTTAGCCCCGCCCAAAATGCCAGAACAGTAAACACACCCCACAAATGACCCCTTTTCGGAAAGTAGACACCCCGAGGTATTCACTGAGGGGCATAGTGAGTCCGTCTGAGATTTCTTTTTTTTTTGCCAGAAGTTAGCAGAAATTGAAACTTTTTTTTTTTTTTTCTCAGAAAGTGTCATTTTCCGCTAACTTGTGAAAAAATGAAATGATACATGAACTCACCATGCCCCTCCGCGAATACTTTGGGGTGTCTTCTTTCTAAAATGGTGTGATTTGGGGGGTATTTATACTTTCCTGACATTCTAGCACCTGAAGAAACATGACAGGTGCTCAGAAAGTCAGAGCTGCTTCAAAATGCAGAAATTCACTTTTTTGCACCATAGTTTGTAAACGCTATAACTTTTACCCAAACCAATAAATATACACTTATTGGACTTTTTTTTATCAAAGACATGTAGAACAATAAATTTAGAGAAAACTTTATATAGAAATGTAGTTTTTTTTGAAAAATTTTACAACAGAAAGTGAAAAATGTCATTTTTTTGTAAAAATTTCGGTCATTTTTGATTAATAGCAAAAAAAAGTAAAAATGTCAGCAGCAATGAAATACCACCAAATGAAAGCTCTATTAGTGAGAAGAAAAGGAGGTAAAATTCATTTGGGTGGTAAGTTGCATGACGGAGCAATAAACGGTGAAAGTAGTGTAGTGCGGAATTGTAAATAGTGGCCTGGTCATTAAGGGTGTTTAAGCTAGGGGGGCTTAAGTGGTTAATATTGCATACAATGTAATGGGGTTATGGAGTACAGATTTAACTAGCTGCGAATGCTGTGCAGGCTGGAGCACACATTGCTACTAGTGTTGATCACGAATTTTCGAATTGCGAATTTTAATCGCGAATATCGGCACTTCGAGAATTCGCGAATATTTAGAATATCGCTAAATATATTCGAAATTGCGAATATTCGTTTTTTTTATTCGAATTTTTTATATGCAAATTTTCGCAAGCAAGAAAATAATGTCATTATTTTCTGACCGCGGAAATAAGCATAAAAAATTGCATAAATTAGCATCAAAATGCACATAAAATTAGCATAAAAATTCACATAAACTGGCATTTAAAAGACCTTTTAAATACCAGTTTATGCGAATTTTTATGCGAATTTTCGCAATCAAGAAAATAATGACTGGAGATTACGAATTTGTGAATTTTCGAATATATGGCGAATATTCGCGAAATATCGCAAATTCAGATATTGCCCCTCCCGCTCATCACTAATCGCTACTCCTGCCTGTGCTCCCTCCAAGTTTAATTCTGGAACAGCACATCGATACCCTGTGACCTTTACTTATTTGCTATGCCAGGATTTAGCTGAGCTTTAGCCCGCTGAGCTCAGATCAAGGCTCGATATAGCACATTGCTACTCCTGTACTCAGACAGGAGCAGCTCTGCTCAGCTAAATCCTCGCATAACACATTGGTACAGGGCACAGGGTACCGATGTGCCAGAATTAAACCAAACTTAAGAAGTGCACAGGCAGGAGCAGTGATGTGTGCCCCAGCCTGTGCTGCATTCATTGCAGCAGCCAGTTTAATCTGTACACTAGTACAGTGCAGACATGGCAGCTAGTGTTGAGAGAATCAGAGCATATAAAGTGAAATTTGATCTGAAGGTAAGGAAAAATTTCATTTGCAATGAAGCCAAATTTCCTTATGCTTCGTGGCATTGAAATGTTTTTTTTTTTTTAAATTGCGTATACACGTGTTAGAAAGTAAAAGTATAAAGCCTGGAAACGCGAGATCACCCATAATGCTGTGCAGCCAGCCAATCTGCAGCCATCCCCTGAGATGTGATAGCCCAATACATGCCTCATCCCGCGTGGTCTCTGCCATTTCACTGTGAGCATAAGGAGAGTTGTGACTACGGATGAGCGAACCCGAACTGTATAGTTCAGGTTCATACCGAATTTTGGGGTGTTCGTGACACGGACCCGAACCCAAACATTTACGTAAAAGTTTGGGTTCGGGTTCGTTGTTTGGCAATTTCTATGGCGCATTTTGAAAGCCTGCAAAGTAGCCAATCAACAAGCATCATGCTACTTGCCCCAAGAGGCCATCACAGCCATGCCTACTATTGGCATGGCTGTGATTGGCCAAGTGCAGCATGTGACCCAGCCTCTATTTAAGCTGGAGTCACGTCGCGCCGCACGTCACTCTGCTCTAATTAGTGTAGGGATAGGATGCAGCTGCTGTTAGGAGCGAGATTAGGCATGGATTAACTCAGCTAAAACACTTAATGAAGTGATCGATCTACAGCTGTGAATCATTCAACTTCTGCTAGTTAATTGCTCACTGTTTTCAGGCTGCCCAGAGCGTTTTTCTGTCACTTTTTTCTGGGGTGATCGGCAGCCATTTTGTGTCTTGTGGTGCTCAAGCACAAGCTGCCACCAAGTCCATTAATCCATCAATAGTAAGTTGTTTTTTTTGCTATATCCTACATCAGGGGCTTGGCTGTGCTTATTGTCACCCCTAGAAACTCAGGATAGAATTTTCTATATTTTATTGAGAGGTGAAATTCACTTAAAAAAATAGCAATTCCCTGAATATGGTGTCCCAGCTGTGGCTAGCCAAGTGTAATACTGCGTGGCAAAGAATATATATTTTTTTCTGGGGTGAAATTCAATTTCCAAAATAGCAATACCCTAAATCAGTGGTTTCTGCTGTGGCAGGACAAGTTTTATAGTGTCCGTCAAAGGATAGCTTTTGTTCTGGGGTGAAATTCAATTGCCAAAATAGCAATACCCTAAATCAGTTGTTTCAGCTGTGGCTGGACAAGTTTCCTAGTGTCCGTAAAAGTATAGCTTTTGTTCTGGGTTGAAATTCAGTTGCAAAAATAGAAATACAGTAAATCTGGTGTTCCAGCTGTGACTGGACAAGTTTCATAGTGTCCGTCAAAGGATATATTATTTTCTGGGGTGAAATTCAGTTGCAAAAATAGAAATACAGTAAATCTGGTGTTCTATCTGTGGCTGGACAAGTAGTTTAATAGTATCCGTCAAAAGATATATTTTGTCCTGGGTTGAAATTCAAAAACCAAAATAGCAATACACTAAATCAGTGGTTTCTGCTGTGGCAGGACAAGTTTTATAGTGTCCGTCAAAGGATAGCTTTTGTTCTGGGGTGAAATTCAATTGCAAAAATAGCAATACCCTAAATCAGTGGTTTCAGCTGTGGCTGGACAAGTTTCCTAGTGTCTGTCAAAGTATAGCTTTTGTTCTGGGTTGAAATTCAGTTGCAAAAATAGAAATACAGTAAATCTGGTGTTCCAGCTGTGACTGGACAAGTTTCATAGTGTCCGTCAAAGGATATATTATTTTCTGGGGTGAAATTCAGTTGCAAAAATAGAAATACCGTAAATCTGGTGTTCCAGCTGTGACTGGACAAGTTTCATAGTGTCCGTCAAAGGATATATTATTTTCTGGGGTGAAATTCAGTTGCAAAAATAGAAATATCGTAAATCTGGTGTTCCAGCTGTGACAGGACAAGTTTCATAGTGTCCGTCAAAGGATATATTATTTTCTGGGGTGAAATTCAGTTGCAAAAATAGAAATACCGTAAATCTGGTGTTCCAGCTGTGACTGGACATGTTTCATAGTGTCCGTCAAAGGATATATTATTTTCTGGGGTGAAATTCAGTTGCAAACATAGAAGTACAGTAAATCTGGTGTTCTAGCTGTGGCTGGACAAGTAGTTTAATAGTATCCGTCAAAGAATATATTTTGTTCTGGGGTGAAATTCAGTTGCCAAAATAGCAATACCCAAAATCTGGTGTTCCCGCTGTTGCAGGCCAAGTGTAAATCTGTCCGTAAAAGGGTATATTACACTCAGTGTGCATCTCCAAGTGTATTTCTTTCCGTTAAAGGGTATATTACAGTAAGTGTTAAAATACAGCATAATCCTCTACATTTGCACACACTGTTTTGCATCTCTAAGTGTATTTATGTCCGTTAAAGGGTATATTACACAAAGTGTTAAAATTCAAGTGCTGAAAGCATAATCCTATATATTTTTTCACGCGCTACTGTGCATCTCCAAGTGTAAATCTGTCCGTAAAAGAATACCTTTCATCCAGCCCAATGCCGTTCTAAGGATGGTAAGGCCTGAGCAAGTACAGGTGCTAGTCAATTGGTTGGCCGACAGTGGATCCAGCACGTTCACAACATTATCTCCCACCCAGTCTTCTGCAGAAAGCGCACAGGTGGCACCTGAAAACCAAGCCCATCAGTCTGTCACATCAACCCCATGCATATCAGGGAAACTGTGTGAGCCTCAAGTTATGCAGCAGTCTCTTATGCTGTTTGAAGACTCTGCTGGCAGGGTTTCTGAAGGGAATCCACCTAGCCCTTCCCCAGTGATGGAAGACATAGAATGCACTGACGCACAACCACTTATGTTTCCTGATGATGAGGACATGGGAATACCATCTCATCAGAGTCCGCACGTCTCTGATGATGACGAAACAAAGGTGCCAACTGCTGCGTCTTTTTGCAGTGTGCAGACTGAACAGGAGGTCAGGAAGAAAGACGATGGACGATGCAGAGGACGATGAGGTCCTAGACCCCACATGGAATGAAGGTCGTGCCACTGACTTTCATAGTTCAGAGGAAGAGGCAGTGGTGAGACCGAGAGGGAGAAGGGGGCAAATGCAGAACAGCCGCCGCCAAGAGAGTTCGTCTGCTACTGGCCACCACCACCAGGGACCAAACACCCCAAAGGCAGCTTCAAGGAGTTCGCTGGCATGGCACTTATTCAAACAATGTGCTGACGACAAGTTCCGAGTGGTTTGCACGCTGTGCCATCAGAGCCTGAAGTGAGGCATTAACGTTCTGAACCTTAGCACAACCTGCATGACCAGGCATCTACATGCAAAGCATGAACTGCAGTGGAGTAAACACCTTAAAAACAAGGAACTCACTCAGGCTCCTCCTGCTCCCTCTTCTGCTGCTCCCACAGGACCTGTCCATCCCTTGTGCAGAATAGACATTTAAAACTACCTCCCCTTAACCATATATTCTTGTACTCCAGGGCACTTCTTTATTGAATCCTCTTTTTTTAATTTTACCATTATTTTGCGGGGCAACCCAAAGTTGAATGAACCTCTCCCCCGTCTGGGTGACAGGGGCCTAAATATCTGAAAGTGGCCTTCTCCATTGGTGACATGAAGCCTGATTCTCTGCTTTGGGACCTCTCTCCTCTGTCTGGGTGCTCAGGCCTAAATAACTAAAAGTGGCCTTCTCCGTTGGTGGGTGACATGATGCCTCTTTTGCTGCTATGGGACCTCTCTCCTCTGTCTGGGTGTCAGAGGCCTAACTTTCACGTACTTGCTTGCTGTCTTGATGGCAGACATGTAACTATTTTTACTGTCTAATGACTGCCCCATTGTCTGGGTGTCGAGGGTCTATATGTCGTTTAATCATTTGTTGTCTTGGTGGAAGATATTAAACTCTTTTTACTGTCTAATGACCGCCCCATTGTCTGGGTATCAGGGGCCTAAATTTTGTTAAATTGCTTGCTGTCTTGGTGGCATACATTTAACTCTTTTTACTGTCTAATGAACGCCCTATTGTCTGGGTGTCAGGGGCCTATATTTCGTTTACTTGGTTGCTGTCTTTGTGGGAGACATTTAACTCTTTTTACTGTCAAATGACTGGCCCATTGTGTGGGTGTCAGGGGCCTATATGTCGTTTAATCATTTTTTGTCTTGGTGGGAGATATTAAACTCTTTTTACTGTCTAATGACCGCCCCATTGTCTGGGTGTCAGTGGCCTATATTTCGTTTAATTGCTTGCTGTCTGGGTAAGAGACATTAAACTCTTTTTACTGTCAAATGACCTCTTCTCTGTCTGGGTGTCAGTGGCCTTCATAAATGATAATGGCCTGTTCCATTGCAGGTTGACATGAGGCCTGTGTTGCTGCTACGGGACCGCTCTCCTCTTTGTGGGTGCCATGGCCCTGAGTCTGTAAATGAGGCCTGTGGCACTGCAGGCTGACATGAATCCTTTTTGGCTGTGATGAGAACTCCAACTCCCATAGCATTCCCACCTGATGCCACCCCAACCTCCTATTCCACCTCCTCCAAGTTGCCAATTGATATTGGTTGATTATTATTTATTTTATTTTAAGTCATTTCCCTATCCACATTTGTTTGCAGGGGATTTGCCTACATTTTGCAGCCTTTTGCAGCCCTCTAGCCCTTTCCTGGACTATTTTAAAGCCTTTTTAGTGCCCAAAAGTTCGGGTCCCCATTGACTTCAATGGGGTTCGGGGTGAAGTACGGGTCGAGTTCGGATCCCGAACCCGAACATTTTCGGGTAGTTTGGCCGAACTTCTCGAACCCGAACCTCCAGGTGTTCGCTCAACTCTAGTTGTGACCAGCACTTAAGCATTAGGGACAGTGTTGCAGAAAACTGTTAAAAATTAATATTGGAGAAGCAGAGTGCAGGGAGATCATAGGGAGAGGTTTTTTGAGACTGTAGGGAGAGCATAGTGAGACTGCCATTCATATCTAATCTGTTCTGTTATACATAGACTCACTGTACCTCAGACATAGTCTCAACAGGTGGTGTAATATATTGTCACTTTATCTTGTTCACCTGCTTTCATACCTAATCTGTTACTATATATATATATATATATATATATATATATATATATACTCACCTAAAGAATTATTAGGAACACCATACTAATACGGTGTTGGACCCCCTTTTGCCTTCAGAACTGCCTTATTTCTATGTGGCATTGATTCAACAAGGTGCTGATAGCATTCTTTAGAAATGTTGGACCATATTGATAGGATAGCATCTTGCAGTTGATGGAGATTTGAGGGATGCACATCCAGGGCGCGAAGCTCCCATTCCACCACATCCCAAAGATGCTCTATTGGGTTGAGATCTGGTGACTGTGGGGCACATTTTAATACAGTGAACTCATTGTCATGTTCAAGAAACAAATTTGAAATGATTCAAGCTTTGTGACATGGTGCATTATCCTGCTGGAAGTAGCCATCAGGGGATGGGTACATGGTGGTCATGAAGGGATGGACATGGTCAGAAACAATGCTCAGGTAGCCGGTGGCATTTAAACGATGGCCAATTGGCACTAAGAGGCCTAAAGTGTGCCAAGAAAAGATCCCCCACACCATTACACTACCACCACCAGCCTGCACAGTGGTAACAAGGCATGATGGATACATGTTCTCATTCTGTTTACGCCAAATTCGGACTCTACCATTTGAATGTTTTAACAGAAATCGAGAATCATCAGACCAGGCAACATTTTTCCAGTCTTCAACAGTCCAATTTTGGTAAACTCGTGCAAATTGTAGCCTCTTTTTCCTATTTGTAGTGGAGATGAGTGGTACCCGGTGGGGTTTTCTGCTGTTGTAGCCCGCCTCAAGGTTGTGCGTGTTGTGGCTTCACAAATGCTTTGCTGCATACCTCGGTTGTAACGAGTGGTTATTTCAGTCAAAGTTGCTCTTCTATCAGCTTGAATTAGTCTGCCCATTCTCCTCTGACCTCTAGCATCAACAAGGCATTTTCGCCCACAGGACTGCCGCATACTGGATGTTTTTCCCTTTTCACACCATTCTTTGTAAACCCTAGAAATGGTTGTGCGTAAAAATCCCAGTAACTGAGCAGATTGTGAAATTCTCAGACCAGCCCGTCTGGCACAAACAACCATGCCACGCTCAAAATCGCTTAAATCACCTTTCTTTCCCATTCTGACATTCAGTTTGGAGTTCAGGAGGTTGTCTTGACCAGGACCACACCCCTAAATGCATTGAAGCAACTGCCATGTGATTGGTTGGCTAGATAATTGCATTAATGAGAAATAGACCAGGTGTTCCTAATAATTTTTTTAGGTGAGTGTATATAGAAAACAATTTTGCAGCACCACAGAAAACAGCAATGGAGTGCCAGCGGCTGTAGGGTCGATCTAATGTCCCAATGCTCATACAAAAAAAGAAAGGGTCCACGGCACCTCCATTGACAAGTGTCTTTTATTTACACCAACGCAATGTTTCGGTCCGCACAATGGAACCTTTTTCAAGCAGTGATACAAAACAATGCAATAGTGATAGTATATAAAGGTCCCTTAACCACTTCCCGACCGCCTAACGCACAACTGCGTTCTCGCGGCGGTCGGGCTGTTCTGGGGCGCCGCAGATCTGCGTCATCTCGCGAGACGCGAGATTTCCTGTGAACGCAGCACGCGCGCGCGCTCACAGTAGCGGGCGTCTCAGGAGTTTAACCACAGCCTGCCAGCGATGATCCATCGCTGGCAGGCTGTAGATGCGATATAAATCGCATCAAACAAGTATATCAGACGCTGTTTTGTGAACAGCGTCTGATATAGCTGCTACCTGGTCCTCTGGTGGTCCCATTTGCTGGGATCGACCACCAGAGGACCAGGTAACTATGTAAAGTTGCACCAAACACTACACTAACCCCCCCACCCCCCTCACCTATTAACCCCTTTGTTAACCCCTTGATCACCCCATCTAGACCCCTGATCACCCCCTGTCATTGATCACACCCCTTGTAAGGCTCCATTCAGACGTCCAAATGTGTTTTGCGGATCCGTGGATTCACGGATCCGCGGATCAGATCCGCGGATCTGCGGATCCACAGATCCTCAAAACACGGACACCGGCAATGTGCTTTCTGCATTTTGCAGATCCGCACATTGCCAGAACTATATAGAAAATGCTTTTTCTTGTCCGCAATTGCAGACAAAAATAGGACATGTTCTATATTTTTGCGGAACGGAAGTGCAGACTCGAAGCGCGGATCCGTAATTCCGGATCCGAGCGGGACAAAGTCTGTCCCCATAGAAATGAATGGGTCCGCAACTCCGCTCCGCAAACAGAATTGCGGACGTGTGAATGGGGCATAAGGGTCCCTTATCACCGCCAGTTAGTTAGCTACTTGTTAGGTAGCTAGCGCCCAGCCCACCGCACCGCAGTCACTGATTTTGGCAGAGATTTTTTCATCCACATTGATTGATGCGAATGAATAAATCTGTGCCGCTCATTTTTTTTTTTTTTCAGCGCAGCGGCTGAACGGAAAAAATCTCATTACCCGTATGGTCAATATACGGAGAATCGCAGAAACTCCTAATGCTGGCCATACGTGTAATGACTGCGGAGACCCTCAAATCCCAGGGCAGTACAAACACCTCACATGTGACCCCATTTTAGAAAGAAGACACCCCAAGGTATTCCGTGAGGGGTATGGCGAGTTCATGTAAAATTTTATTTTTGTCACAAGTTAGTGGAATATGAGACTTTGTAAAAATAAAAATAAAAATCAATTTCCTCTAACTTGTGCCAAAATTTTTTTTTCTGTGAACTCGCCATGCCCCTCACGGAATACCTTGGGGTGTCTTCTATCCACAATGGGGTCACTTGTGGGGTATTTATACTGCCCTGGCATTTTAGGGTCCTAAAGCGTGAGAATCCAAATGCGTAAAAATGCCCTGTGAAATCTTAAAGGTACTCATTGGTTTAGGCCTTGCGCATTTGGCTGCAAAGTGGCACACATGGTATCGCTAGCATGGAGAAGTAGGGCAATGTGTTTGGGGTGTATTTTTATATATACCATTACTTTGTGTGAGAAATATCTCTGTAAATGACAACTTTTTAAATTTTTTTATTCAAAGTTGTCAATTTACAGAGATATTTCTCTCACACAGTATGGGTATATGTAAAAATACACCCCAAAACACATTGCCCTACTTCTCCTGAGTACGGCGATACCACATGTGTGACACTTTTTGCAGCCAAGATGCGCAAAGGGGCCCAAATTCCAATGAGTAACTTTTAGGAGGGCATTTTTACGCATTTTTCTTCTCACGCTTTAGGGCCCCTAAAATGCCAGGACAGTATAAATACCCCACATGTGACCCCATTTTGGAAAGAAGACACCCCAAGGTATTCGCTGAGGGGCATAGTGAGTCCATGAAAATTAAACTTTTTGTCAAAAGTTAGCGGAAAGGGAGACTTTGTGAGAAAAACTATAAAAAATCAATTTCCACTAACTTGTGCCAAAAATTTTTTCTATCAACTCGCCATGCCCCTCATGGAATACCTTGGGCTGTCTTCTTTCCAAAATGGGGTCACATGTGGGGTATTTATACTGCCCTGGCATTTTAGGGGCCCTAAAGTGCGAGAAGAAAATGCGTAAAAATGCTCTCTCCTAACAGGTACTCATTGGATTTGGGCTCTTTGTGATTTGGCTGCAAAAGTGTCACTTATGTGGTATCGCCGCATCAGGACAGTAGGGCAATGTGTTTGGGGTGTATTTTTACATATACTATGCTGGTGAGAGAAATATCTCTGTAAATTGACAACTTTGAATAAAAAATTTAAAAAGTTGTCATTTACAGAGATATTTCTCTCACCCAGCATGGGAATATATAAAAATACACCCCAAAACACATTGCCCTACTTCTCCTGAGTACGGCGGTACCACATGTGTGACACTTTTTGCAGCCAAGATGCGCAAAGGGGCCCTAATTCCAATGAGTACCTTTAGGATTTCACAGGGCATTGTTACGCATTTGGATTCTCACGCTTAGGTTCCCTAGAATGCCAGGGCAGTATAAATACCCCACAAGTGACCCCATTGTGGAAAGAAGACACCCCAAGGTATTCTGTGAGGGGCATGGCGAGTTCACAGAAATTTTTTTTTTTGGCACAAGTTAGCGGAAATTGATATATATTTTTTTTTTTATTTTGTTTTTTACAAAGTCTCATATTCCACTAACTTGTGACAAAAATAACATTTTACATGAACTCACCATACCCCTCACGGAATACCTTGGGGTGTCTTCTTTCTAAAATGGGGTCACATGTGGGGTATTTATACTGCCCTGGCATTTTAGGGGCCCCTAAAGCGTGAGAAGAAGTCTGGAATCCAAATGCGTAAAAATGCCCTGTGAAATACTAAAGGTACTCATTGTTTTAGGGCCTTTGCGACTTCAGGCTGCAAAAGCTCCACACATGTGGTATCTCGTACTCAGGAGAAGTAGCGTATGTGTTTTGGGGTGTATTTTATATATACACATGTTGGTGTGAGAAATATCTCTGTAAATGACAACTTTTAATTTTTTTATACAAAGTTGTCAGTTTACAGAGATATTTCTCTCACCCAACATGGGTATATGTAAAAATACACCCTAAAACACATTGCCCTACTTCTCCTGAGTACGGCGATACCACATGAGTGACACTTTTTGCAGCCTGGGTGCACAAAGGGGCCCAAATTCCAACGAGTACCTTTAGGTTTTACATGGCTGCTCACAATTTAGCCCCGCCCAAAATGCCAGAACAGTAAACACACCCCACAAATGACCCCATTTCGGAAAGTAGACACCCTAAGGTATTCACAGAGGGGCATAGTGAGCCCGTCTGAGATTTTTTTTTTTTGCCAGAAGTTAGCAGAAATGGAAACTTTATTATATATTTTTTTTCCTCAGAAAGTGTCATTTTCCGCTAACTTGTGAAAAAAATGAAATGATACATGAACTCACCAAGCCCCTCCGCGAATACTTTGGGGTGTCTTCTATCTAAAATGGTGTGATTTGGGGGTATTTATACTTTCCTGGCATTCTAGCACCTGAAGAAACATGACAGGTGCTCAGAAAGTCAGAGCTGCTTCAAAATGCCGAAATTCACTTTTTTGCACCATAGTTTGTAAACGCTATAACTTTTACCCAAACCAATAAATATACGCTTATTGAATTTTTTTTTATCAAAGACATGTAGAACAATAAATTTAGAGAAAATTTTACATACAAATGTAGTTTTTTTGAAAAATTTTACAACAGAAAGTGAAAATGTCATTTTTTGCAAAAATGTCAGGGGATGGGTACATGGTGGTCATGAAGGGATGGACATGGTCAGAAACAATGCTCAGGTAGCCGGTGGCATTTAAACGATGGCCAATTGGCACTAAGAGGCCTAAAGTGTGCCAAGAAAAGATCCCCACACCATTACACTACCACCACCAGCCTGCACAGTGGTAACAAGGCATGATGGATACATGTTCTCATTCTGTTTACGCCAAATTCGGACTCTACCATTTGAATGTTTTAACAGAAATCGAGAATCATCAGACCAGGCAACATTTTTCCAGTCTTCAACAGTCCAATTTTGGTAAACTCGTGCAAATTGTAGCCTCTTTTTCCTATTTGTAGTGGAGATGAGTGGTACCCGGTGGGGTTTTCTGCTGTTGTAGCCCGCCTCAAGGTTGTGCGTGTTGTGGCTTCACAAATGCTTTGCTGCATACCTCGGTTGTAACAGTGGTTATTTCAGTCAAAGTTGCTCTTCTATCAGCTTGAATTAGTCTGCCCATTCTCCTCTGACCTCTAGCATCAACAAGGCATTTTCGCCCACAGGACTGCCGCATACTGGATGTTTTTCCTTTTCACACCATTCTTTGTAAACCCTAGAAATGGTTGTGCGTAAAAATCCCAGTAACTGAGCAGATTGTGAAATTCTCAGACCAGCCCGTCTGGCACAAACAACCATGCCACGCTCAAAATCGCTTAAATCACCTTTCTTTCCCATTCTGACATTCAGTTTGGAGTTCAGGAGGTTGTCTTGACCAGGACCACACCCCTAAATGCATTGAAGCAACTGCCATGTGATTGGTTGGCTAGATAATTGCATTAATGAGAAATAGACCAGGTGTTCCTAATAATTTTTTTAGGTGAGTGTATATAGAAAACAATTTTGCAGCACCACAGAAAACAGCAATGGAAGCTCTGGAAGGGGTGGGAGGTCCGATAGGTATGTGGGGGTGGGAGAGGAGGGGGGCCCATACATTTTTTTACCTATGGGGCGGGGGGGGGGCATAGATTTTTTTGCTGTGGGGCCCAGTCATTTCTAGCTACGCCCCTGGGTGGCGCCACCAGGAGATGAGCGCTTGCATTATGGAAGCACCCATCTCCCTACATTCATCTGTACCGCGATACGGATGAACACTGCAGCAGGGCAAGTGAGAGGCGTCTCCCTTCCCTGTTCCTATGATAGGCTGCCGGCACAAGGCCAGCAGCCTATCAGAGGCCGGTGCAGGCGGCGCGATGACGTAATCGCTCTGCCTGAGCTGTACTGCTCAGGACACAGGCCAGAAGAGGCCTGCATCGCATCGCTGCCATGGAGGTAAGTATGTGTTTTGTTTTTCTGTGAGGCGCTGGGCTGCGCTGGGGGGTCATTGCTGGCATAAAGGGGACACTTTGGGGCATTATTGCTGGCACATGGGGGACACTATGGGGGCATTGCTGGCACATGGGGGACACTATGGGGGCATTGCTGGCACATGGGGGACACTATGGGGGCATTGCTGGCACATGGTGGACACTATGGGGGCATGGCTGGCACATGGGAGACACTATGGGGGCATTGCTAGCACATGGGGACACTATGGGGGCATTGCTGGCACATGAGGGACAGAAGATAACTATGGGGTATATTATCTAGGCACATTATGGGGGCACTAAGAAGGGGCATTTATTACTGGCACATTCTGGGGGACACTATGGAGGAATCTTATACTGGCACATTATCGGGGCACTATGGAGAAGAGGAGAGGAGCACTATGTGGGCATTTACTAGGGGCATTATATAGGGGTATTTTATACTTGCACACATTATGGGGACATTATCTCAACTGGCGGCACTGAGGGAGTTTTTTGCACTGGCAGACAGAACGGGAGCAGAATTAGTGCACATTATTATTATTATTAAGGTGGCAGGTGAGTTGTTAAGAAGGTAGGAGGAGGATGGAAAAGTAGGAACCTAAGATGTCTTTTGTCAAACTACAGAGACGAGAGATGGGTGAAAAATCATCATGGTGGTCTGGTCTGAAAGGAGAAGATGAGGAAAGAGAAGGTCTGACAGCATTTTCTACTGCAACGGGTGACACCAGCCCTAGCAACGCCACTGGACCCATGCACCCTTCATGGTGCACATCTTTAATCTCGTTGTCACCCAGTTTCTCAAGTCTTCCAATGAACTGCAAGAGCTGTTAAAAATTTCCAAGAAACTGTGAATGCACTTCAGCCACTCTTAGGGTCCATTCACACGTCCGCAATTCTGTTCCGCATTTTGCCGTGCAGCCAGCCGGTGTCCGTGTTTTGCGGATCTGCAGATACCTGGATCCGCCAAACACACACGGACGTCTGAATGGACCCTTACTGTGCAAACCCCCCCCCCCCCATACTTGAAATGCTCAACCTCAAACATCGCCTCATATGCGACGTTTCCACCCATTGGAACTCCATGCTCCATATATTAGACTGTCTGTACGAGCAAAGGAAGGCAGTCAATGATTTTTCAACCCCTGGGATTTTTTAACCCAGGGATTTTCCATTTTTACGTTTTCGTTTTTCACTCCCCTCCTTCCCATAGTCATAACTTTTTTATTTTTCCATTCACATAGCCTTATGAGGACTTATTTTTTGCAGGACAAGTTGTACTTTCTAATGGCACCATTTACGGTTACATACCATGTAGTAGGAAGCGGGATTTTTTTTTTTTACACTGTACACTATGCGGTAAAATTGACAACAATACCACACTTGTATAGTTTTTCTTGTGTTTTAAGACTGAAAAAAAAATTAAAACCTTTGAGGAAAAAACTTTTTTTTTTCATAACCATATTCTGACCCCTATTACTTTTTTGCAGTTATTTGTACGGGGCTGTGTGAGGGCTAATTTTTTTGGGATGATGTGTTCTTTTCAGTGATAGCAATTTTAAGTGTGTGCGACTTTTTGATCACTTTTTATTAAAACATTATTGGGTGACAAAAAATGGCAAATTGGCTGTTTTTATTTTTTTTCCCGCTACGCCATTTGCCGTATGCCATTAATATTTTTATATTTTAATAGTATTGGCATTTTCACAAGGTGCAGCATCAGTCACCTCACCCCTGCCAGCGACCATAAGGAACGAGGGAATCGGTGTGAGTGCCCGCAAGTTTCTTGTATCCAGCAGCTTCTGTACCCCCACCAGTGGACCCGTTGATGTGTCGCACAGGTCTATGTATTTTCGTCATTGCCCCCTGATGAACCCAGTTTGTTGGGGGAAACGCGTCGGGGCTGTATTACTACATAGTGTATTAACACACCATCAATATTCTCGTGGCATATAATAGTTAATATCTATAGATCTATATGGGATTACTATCCCTGTCTATTCTACTATATCCATGAGTATTTTGCATATTAAAGACCTAGGTTGTCTGTATTTAAGGACGCCTGGACTAGGAGCTCATCAGGTTGGAGAGTAACGAGGGACTAGGGAATGCTGTAGGGTAAGACAGGTTAGGTACGAGGACGGGGGGTCCCCACCATCAGGGGGTGCCCTCGGGCTGAGCCTAGATAGGGTGGTGAATAGAGGGACAGCTATCTGGCATATGGTATCCACCCCATCCTCACACCCCTCAGCATACCCAGTTCATTCTTTTGACCAGGGAGTGGGGAAATTGTTTTAAGGGGTAATAAGGTTTTAATTATGAATAATAAAGTGTATATTTTAGGAGTTGCTTTCATTGATTCTTTTGAACTTTAACTACAGCCTGATAGCGCTGATCGTGCGCTGGCAGGCTGTAGTAGTTAAAAAAATCGCATATCAGACGCTGTTTTGTTAACAGCGTCTGATATGCCTGCTGCCTTCTCCTCTGGTGGTCCCTTTTGCTTGGGACCACCAGAGGAAACATATGTAAGTGCAGCAATCACCACACAGACCCCCGCACCCCCCCATCCACCCCACCCCCCTCCCCCGTCACTGATTAACCCCTAATCACCCCATGTCACCCCCTGATCACCCCCTGTCACCCCCCCGTCACTAATCACCCCCTGTAAGGCTCATTCAGACGTCCGTATGTGTTTTGCGGATCCACGGATCTGCAGATCCACAAATCACGGACATCGGCAATGTGCTTTCCGCATTTTGCGGATCCGCACATTGCCAGAACTATATAGAAAATGCCTTTTCTTGTCCGCAATTGCGGACAAGAATAGGACATGCTCTATCTTTTGCGGAGCTGCGGCCGGATGATTCGGGGGCCGAAACCCGGAAGTTCACGGCCGCGGCTCCGCAAATGCTGATGCGGAGAGCACATAGTGTGTTATCCGCATCACTGCCGGCCCCATTCACACTGAATTGCGAACTTCCAAAACCTGGAAGTTCGCAGCTGCGGCTCCGCAAATGCTGATGCGGAGAGCACATAGTTTTTCATCCACATTGATTGATGCGAATGAAGAAATCTGTGCCGTTAAATTTTTTTTTTCCAGCCCAGAGGCTGAACGGAAAAAAAAAATCTCATTACCCATATGCTCAATATAAGGAAAATAGCAGAAATTCCTAATGCTGGCCATATAGGTAATGATTGCGGAGACCCTCAAATGCCAGGGCAGTACAAACACCTCACATGTGACCCCATTTTAGAAAGTAGAAACCCCGGGGTATTCCGTGAGGGGCATGGCGAGTTAATAGAAGATAATTTTTTTTGGCACAAGTTAGCGGAAATAGATTTTTTTAGTTTTTCTTACAAAGTCTCATATTCCACTAATTTGTGACAAAAAATAAAATTTTACATGAACTCACCATACCCCTCACGGAATACCTTGGGGTGTCTTCTTTCTAAAATGGGGTCACATGTGGAGTACTTATGCTGCCCTGGCATATTAGGGGCCCCTAATGCGTAAGAAGTCATTTGGAATCTAAATGCGTAAAAATGCCCTGTAAAACCTAAAGGTACTCATTGAACTTTACTTTGGGCCCCTTTGCGCATCTTGGCTGCAAAAAAGTGTCACTCATGTTGTATCGCCGTACTCAGGAGAAGTAGGGCAATGTGTTTTAGGATGTATTTTTACATATACCCATGCTGGGTGTGAGAAATATCTCTGTAAATGACAACTTTTTAATTTTTTTTATACAAAGTTGTCAATTTACAGAGATATTTCTCTCACCCAGCATGGGTATATGTAAAAAAAAAACCCAAAACACATTGCCCTACTTTTTCTGAGTACGGCGATACCACATGTGTGCCACTTTTTTGCAGCCTAGGTGCGTAAAGGGGCCGAAAGTCCAATAAGTACCTTTAGGCTTTACAGGGCTGCTCACAATTTAGCCCCGTCCAAAATTCCAGAACAGTAAACACACCCCACAAATGACCCCATTTCAGAAAATAGATACCCCAAGGTATTCACTGAGGGGCATAGTGTGTCCGTGGGAGATTTTATTTTTTAAATTTTTGCCAGAAGTTAGCAGAAATGGAAACTTTATTATTATTATTTTTTCCTCAGAAAGTGTCATTTTCCGCTAACTTGTGAAAAAAAAATGAAATCATACATGAACTCACCATGCCCCTCCGCTAATACTTTGGGGTGTCTTCTTTCTAAAATGGTGTCATTTGGGGGGTATTTATACTATCCTGGCATTCTAGCACCTCAAGAAACATGACAGGTGCTCAGAAAGTCAGAGCTGCTTCAAAATGTGGAAATTCACTTTTTTGAAAACAATAGAACATGCTGCGATTTTTATGCAACGCACAAGTGATGCGTTAAAAAAACAACTCATGTACACAGACCCATTGAAATAAATGGGTCAGGATTCAGTGCCGATGCTATGCGTTCACGTCACACATTGCACCCGCGTGGAAAACTTGCTCGTGTTAAAGGGGCCATCTGCTGTAAGGACAGCGTCCTGACAGCACCCCAAAAAGCCCTTTTTAGGGCTGTTATATCAGTAACTCATATAGGGTGACACAGTACCTTGCAGATAAAAAAGTCATTTAATTTTTACCCTTTAATATAATTGCAGTTGCCTGCCAGTGTATGTCAGGCCCACAGACTGTACTGTGCCCACTGCCCACCACTCATATAGGGTGGCACAGTACATTGCACGGCGCAACCGCAGTGACCTAAAATTCAAACAAAGCGGACCGAGCATGGGTCTTTTTCCATCTCCTGGTTCCAAAAATCTATTCACTACACCGGCCCTGGCCTTATAACGGACAAAACAGAGTTTAAACTCATAGAAATAGTACTATCACCGCCGGTTCTGGGAGACGGTCGGTCAGAGGTTCCTCCCTGTCTTGTGTATGATGTTCTTTGTTTTGGTTTCACTTTGCTCAGTTCCTTTCTCTCCCTCAGCTGCCTCTTATCTTGATTAATTGGTTTCCTTTATATTCCCTCCCTTACTGCTTCTCCATGCGGTTTATATTACTTCCTGGAGGAAGTGTGTGCTGCTGGAGGCTGCAGTTGTTTTGCTCTAAGATAAGTGCATTCCGTTTACTTTGTGTTTTGTTTGCTGGCTTGATTCTAGCTGACCCTGACTCCCTCCGTATTCTGTGCAGGGAGCCGGTGGCCGTTCCCCTCACTACTATAGGGAATTCAGGTGTCCGTCAGTTGTACATGTGCACAGTAGTTTGGGAGAGTTCTTAGGGATTTATAGGGCCCTCCTATGTTTTCCTTAGTTTGGGATCAAGCCAGTCTGTCGTTATTTATCAGTTCCTGCTAACTGTACTCCATCCATGACATTAGAAACCGCCATAACCGTATTAAGCATGGATCCGGTTTCAGCCTTTATTGACCGCATGCAAGGTCTTTCTCTGGAGGTAGCAGATCTCCGTGAAACTGTTTCTCAGCTTCAGGTGACCGGTTCTGCTGGAGCTCATGGAGTTTGTTCCGAGCCTAAAATCTCTCTTCCGGATACGTTTTCCGGGGGTAGTGAGAATTTTGTTCGTTTTAGAGAGGCTTGCAAACTCCATTTTCGCTTATGTCCCCATTCCTCTGGTGATGAGGAGCAGAGGGTGGGGATCATCATCTCGCTGCTCAGGGATAACGCTCAGTCTTGGGCCTTTTCGCTGCCGGCGAGGGCACGCTCCGTCCGATCGGTAGATGAAATTTTTATAGCCCTGGGTCTGATGTATGTTGATCCGGATCGTATTGCTCTGGCTGAATGTAAACTGCGTCTTTTATGCCAGGGTAAACAGTCCGCAGAGATATATTATTCTGAATTTCGGAGATGGGCAGCTGATACTAGTTGGAATGACGCTGCACTCCGAAGTCAATTTTGTCATGGTCTTTCTGAGAGATTAAAAGATGCATTTGCTTTTCATGAGAGACCAGTGTCATTAGAGACTGCCATGTCTCTAGCTTTTCGTATTGACAGGCGCCTTAGAGAGAGAAAGGAGACAACTCTTTCATGTCATATTCAGTCCAAGGACAGTGGAGTTGACTCATTCAGTGCACAGGGGTCTCAGTCTGTCTCAATCCCCTCTGAGGAGGAGGCCATGCAGCTAGGTTTAGTTGCCTCTGATACTAGAGGATTTAGCCCTCAGAGGAGGGTATGTTTCTGTTGTGGAGGTATTAACTATTTTAAAACTACGTCTAATGGATTCGTTAATATATAACTTTTAATAATATTCAATTAAAACAGTTGTGCCCCAAGATAAAGAAATAGAAATATATCAAAAAAGTGCACCGAAACCAGTTATATGTTTGGATATGGGTGTGCACGGCGGCACTGATAATCCACTGTCCTACCGTACTGACGTCTTGATGTAGTTCAGGGTAGACACTGGTACCGGATGCAGCTAGTAAAATCAAGTTTCATTCCTCCCAATATTTGGTTTGAGAGATACCCTAGGGAAAGGACAGAACGGAGCCTATCACGCCCTATAGTAACCCTGTGGTAGTGGTCTGGCCCTGTTAGCTAGTTAGATAGTAGCAGCCTCACCACAGGGCACTCGTCCTTTCTCATCGTCCTGACTGATATAGCCCAAAGCCTAGCAGGTGCACCCAAATGTGACCTGAAGATGAGAAACAGGCATTTAAATGTGCCTGTTTCTCATCTTCAGGTCACATTTGGGTGCACCTGCTAGGCTTTGGGCTATATCAGTCAGTCTTGGGTAGGGCGTTAGGGCCCTTGGGCTACTTGAGAGACCTTGACGCTGGTGCCCGAGGCTTAAGACATGTCCTCCTAGTAGGATATGTCGAACTAACCTCTCAATTTTTAACATCAGTGTGAGGGTTTAGTGTGACGGCAGTGTGCACCTATCTCTGGTTCTGTGTTTGTTCTGAATTCTTGCCACATCCACATAAATTTCATCTTATGTAGGATGTCCATTGTGGTACTTGTAGTCCGTTGCTGGCATCATCCATTGTATGCATTTTTTGCTGGTGATTGCCATTAGCAACGGACTACAAGTGCAGGATGTGCTCCCCTATAGAAATGCACAACTGCATATGGGTATGAGCGCATCCTGCTTTCTTATCACCACATTTTTGATGGTTTATATATATATATATATATATATATATATATATATATGTACGGAGGTGTATAAACTCCAATTTAAATGTGCCTGTTTCTCATCTTCAGGTCACATTTGGTTGCACCTGCTAGGCTTTGGGCTATATCAGTCAGTCTTGGGTAGGGCTCATAGACACCTCCCACCTCCCATTGCAAGCATGGCTACATGCTGGAGGTAACAGAGGAGATGTTTGTGAGTCGTCCTAATGCTCCTGTAATTGCCCACTGGCCCCTGATATCGCCCATATGGCGCAGGTAGGTGAGTGTTAGGGCCCTTGGGCTACTTGAGAGACCTTGACGCTGGTGCCCGAGGCTTAAGACATGTCCTCCTAGTAGGATATGTCGAACTAACCTCTCAATTTTTAACATCAGTGTGAGGGTTTAGTGTGACGGCAGTGTGCACCTATCTCTGGTTCTGTGTTTGTTCTGAATTCTTGCCACATCCACATAAATTTCATCTTATGTAGGATGTCCATTGTGGTACTTGTAGTCCGTTGCTGGCATCATCCATTGTATGCATTTTTTGCTGGTGATTGCCATTAGCAACGGACTACAAGTGCAGGATGTGCTCCCCTATAGAAATGCACAACTGCATATGGGTATGAGCGCATCCTGCTTTCTTATCACCACATTTTTTGATGGTTTATACTAAAATACAAAGGCTCAAAATCAAAGAAAGTGCCCCAACAAATTGAAATTCGCAGGGGTTAAGGGTTGTTTGAAAAGTGTGACCCCTTGGGTAGAAGGATATAAGTTCACAACAGAGATATAACCCTAATTTCATAGGCGATATAAATACCTGTAGACCAAAAGGAAAACACAGAAAAGGGGGGGGGGGGCAAGGAGGGTAGGTGGAAGGAGGCATTAGATGTCAGCCCTCTTCATCCTCCTAGACGCAGTATGATGAATGCTGCGGGCGGTGCGGCGCCTGACATGAATGCGCGCCACTATTTAAAGGCTGTCATGTCCCTGGATGCCTCGTGAGCACGTCAGCCTAGACGCAGTCACGTGACGCAACGTACATTGACGCCCATTGATGGCCAACGGCGGTATTAACTATTTAGCTAATGTTTGCCCTTCTAGGAGGTTCATGGGGTTTTCTGAGGGTAATAAAAAGAAAAGGGAAAAGAAACCCTCTAAAAACTTTCCATTTGCTACAATTGGCAAGGTTAATGCGGAAATTGAAGATTTGCCATTTGCTTGTAGTTCCTGTTTTCTCCTACCTGCCAGTGTGGCACTAGACAGCAAGAACATTCTTTGTGAGATTTTCGTAGATAGTGGAGCAGCTGTCAATCTCATTGATAGTCAATTTGCCACAACACATGGTTTCCAGGTGTGCATTTTGGAAAAAGCTATACCTGTTTTTGCTATCCATTCCGCTCCACTTTCTCAAAAATCGTTACAGGGCATAGTTCACAATATCTGTTTGACTGTGGGTGACACATGTTGAGGATGTGTCATGTTTTGTCTTAAGCGGATTACCTACTCCTCTAGTGTTGGGGCTACCCTGGCTCACTAAACATAACCCCACCATTGATTGGCAAGCAAGGCAAATAAATGGTTGGAGTGAGTTTTGCAGAGAGAATTGCCTCACGGCAACTCTCGCAGAGGTTTCTGTACCTTCTTTTCTCTCAGAATTTTCTGATGTGTTTTCCGAGAGTGGTGTCCAGGAGTTGCCCCCTCACCAAGAGTATGATTGTCCAATTAATCTAATTCCAGGCGCCAAGCTGCCTAAATCACGATTATACAATCTCTCTCAACCTGAGAGAGACGCCATGCATACTTATATCTCTGAGAACCTGAGAAAGGGACATATCAGATCCTTGAAATCACCTTTTGCTGCTGGTTTTTTCTTTGTTAAAAAAAAAGATGGTTCTTTAAGACCTTGTCTGGATTTCAGGAAGCTTAACCGGATCACGATTCGTGACCCATATCTGCTTCCTCTGATCCCGGATTTGTTTAACCGGATTGTGGGGGCTAAAGTTTTTTCTTAGTTGGATTTAAGAGGGGCATACAACCTTGTCAGGGTCAGGAAGGGGGACGAATGGAAGACGGCCTTCAATACCCCGGAGGGTCATTTTGAGAACTTGGTTATGCCCTTTGGTTTGATGAATGCTCCGGCCGTCTTCCAACATTTTGTGAACAACATTTTCTATCATTTAATGTGGAAATTTGTACTGGTGTATCTAGATGACATTTAGATTTTTTCTCCTGATTTCAAGACTCATCAGGACCACCTATCTCAGGTCCTGCTGATTTTGCGGGAGAATAAATTGTATGCTAAACTGGAAAAATGTGTGTTTGCGGTTCCAGAGATTCAATTTCTTGGTTCTCTTCTCTCCGCTTCTGGTTTTCGGATGGACCCGGAGAAGGTCCGCGCCGTGCTTGATTGGGAGCTTCCTGAAAATCAGAAGGCGATGATGCGGTTTTTGGGTTTTGCTAATTATTACAGAAAGTTCATTTTGAATTATTCCTCTGTTGTTAAGCCACTCACTGAAATGACTAAAAAGGGGGTGGATTTTTCCTCATGGTCGGAAGAGGCGCTTCAAGCCTTTTCTAGTATTAAAGAGCGTTTTGCTTCCGTTCCCATTTTGGTACAACCTGATGTCTCTCTACCTTTTATTGTTGAGGTGGATGCCTCTGAGGTGGGGGTGGGCGCAGTCTTATCTCAGGGTCCCTCTCCTGCTAAATGGCGACCGTGTGCCTTTTTCTCAAAAAAGCTCTCCACCGCAGAGAAAAATGACGATGTGGGAAATAGGGAGTTGTTGGCCATCAAATTGGCTTTTGAGGAATGGCGTCATTGGTTGGAGGGAGCCAGACACCCAATTACCGTGTTTACCGACCATAAGAATCAGAATCAGCCAAGTGTCTGAACCCGAGACAGGCCAGATGGTCCTTGTTCTTTTCTAGGTTTAATTTTGTTGTTACGTTCCACCCTGGGGTTAAAAATGTAAAGGCGGATGCCCTGTCATGTTGTTTTCCGGGAGGGGGGAACTTTGAGGACCCAGGTCCCATTTTGGCTGATGGGGTGGTCGTCTATGCTCTTTATCCTGATTTGGAGGCAGAGGTTCAGGCAGCCCAGGCAGAGGCACCTGATCTTTGTCCTCCTGGGAGGTTATTTGTGCGGCTCGCTTTGCGACACAAAGTTTTTAAGGCGCACCATGACAGTGTTCTTGCTGGGCACCCGGGGAGTAGAGCCACAGTGGACCTCATTGCTCGCAGATTCTGGTGGCCAGCTCTTCGTAAGACGGTTGAGGGGTTTGTGGCAGCCTGCGAGACCTGCGCTCGTGCCAAGGTCCCTCATTCACAGCCATCGGGATCTCTCCTCCCCTTACCCATACCTTCCCGTCCTTGGACGCATCTGTCCATTGACTTCATTATGGACTTGCCTCGCTCCTCGGGGAAGACTGTGATTCTGGTGGTAGTGGACCATTTTAGCAAAATGGCGCATTTTATTCCTTTCCCTGGGTTACCTAATGCTAAGACGCTGGCGCAAGCGTTTATTGATCATATTGTTAAATTACATGGCATTCCTTCTGACATCGTTTCTGATAGGGGCACGCAATTTGTTTCCAGATTCTGGAAGGCCTTCTGTTCTCGCTTGGGGGTTCGGTTGTCGTTTTCTTCTGCTTTTCATCCGCAGTCGAATGGTCAGACCGAACGCATAAATCAGAATCTGGAGACATATCTGTGCTGTTTTGTTGCGGAGAATCAGGAGAATTGGTGTTCTTTTTTGTCCCTTGCTGAGTTTGCTTTAAATAACCGTCGTCAGGACTCCTCTGATAAGTCACCATTTTTTGGTGCATATGGGTTTCATCCGCAGTTTGGGACATTCTCTGGAGAGGGCTCTTCTGGTTTACCTGATGAGGAGAGATTTTCCTCGTCCTTGTCACTTATTTGGCAAAAGATTCAGGGTAATCTAAAGAAAATGAGTTAGAGATATAAGCGTGTGGCAGATAAGAGACGTGTGCCTGGTCCAGACCTGAATGTGGGTGATCTGGTGTGGTTGTCTACAAAGAATATCAAACTGAAGGTTCCCTCCTGGAAGTTGGGTCCTCAATCCCGTTGCTTTCCGTCTTGATCTTCCTCAGACTTGGAAGATCCATAATGTTTTTCACAAGTCCCTACTGAAACCTTATGTCCAACCTACTGTTCCTTCCTCTTTGCCTTCTCCCCCGATTTTAGTTGATGGTAATCTTGAATTTCAGGTCTCCAGGATTGTGGATTCCCGCATTATTCGCGGTTCTCTTCAGTACCTCATTCATTGGGAAGGTTATGGTCCTGAGGAGAGGCTGTGGGTCCCTCTGGCGGACATTAAGGCCACTCGTCACACATCAGGGCATTCCATCGGTCTCATCCTGAGAAGGTCAGTCCTGAGTGTCCGGAGTCCACCCGTAGAAGGGGGGGTACTGTCACCGCCGGTTCTGGGAGACGGTCGGTCAGAGGTTCCTCCCTGTCTTGTGTATGACGTTCTTTGTTTTGGTTTCACTTTGCTCAGTTCCTTTCTCTCCCTCAGCTGCCTCTTATCTTGATTAATTGGTTTCCTTTATATTCCCTCCCTTACTGCTTCTCCGTGCGGTTTATATTACTTCCTGTATGAAGTGTGTGCTGCTGGAGGCTGCAGTTGTTTTGCTCTAAGATAAGTGCATTCTGTTTACTTTGTGTTTTGTTTGCTGGCTTGATTCTAGCTGACCCTGACTCCCTCCGTATTCTGTGCATGGACCAGGTGGCCGTTCCCCTCACTACTATAGGGAATTCAGGTGTCACTCAGTTATAGGTACGAGGACATGTATCTGTCTACCACCGGGACTTGTACATGTGCACAGTAGTTTGGGAGAGTTCTTAGGGATTTATTGGGCCCTCCTATGTTTTCCTTAGTTTGGGATCAAGCCAGTCTGTCGTTATTTATCAGTTCCTGCTAACTGTACTCCATCCATGACAAGTACTTAGTTAACACTAGTTGCATTGGTGGCAAATTCCATTGCAAGTGCCCAAAATTAGAAGGAAGCGGACAGAGCAAGCTTTTTTCTCAATCTCCCCATGCAAGGATTCAATTCAATATACGTCCCCTGATAGGGGACATAACAAAGATTAAAATGGTTAGAATAGTAGTTCACACTATTTGTATCGGTGGCACAGTACATTGCGAGGCGCACGCGCAGTACCCCAAATAAGAAGTAAGAGGATCAACCAATCAACTTTTTCCATCTCCCGGTTCCTAAAACCTATTCAATACACGTCCCCTATTAGGGGACGTAACAGGGATTAAACTGATAGAAATAGTACTACTTAACACACCACTCATATAGGGTGTCACAGTACATTCCCCGGCGCACGCACAGTGCCCCAAATTGGAAGGAAGAGGACCGACCAACCATTTTTTTCCATCTCCAGGTTCCTAAAATCTATTCCATACACCGGCCCCTGATAGGGGACAAAACAGAGATTAAACTGGTAAGAACAGATTTTTTTAATTTAAAAAAAAAGAGGACAGCCTCTGCGGTGCTGGGTATTTTTTGGGCGCGTTACTGAACGCTTATGCACAATGGCTGTAGGCTCATGCGTCCTTTTGTGGAGGTGACAAACCTGGTCAGTCAAACCCAAGCCAACATCATCGACCTCATCCCATATGCGTTTTTTCTGGAGCGTGCCCTGCGAAGAGTGCTGGATCAGGACATAGGTTAGCATGAAGAGGAAGAGTTGTGGTCACCATTACCACCAGAAGCAGCTTTGTCATCGTCGATTGCTGGACCTGCGGCGAGAGGAGTCTGAAGAAGAGGAGTCAGAGGAGGAAGGTGGCTTTGAGGAGGTGAAAGACCAACCACAGCAGACGTCCCAGGGGGCTTGTTGTCACCTTTCGGGGACCCTTGGTGTTGTACGTGGCTGGGTGGAGGAAGAGACCTTCAATGACATCAGTGAGGACAAGGAACGGGACATGGCTAGCTTGGTATCCAACCTTGTGCAAATGGGGAGTTTGCCGTTGTTCAAATGGACTGTTTGCGGTTGTTTGTGGTGCGTTAAACGGGGAGTTTGGTCTGTCAGAGTTTGGTCTGTCACTGTGAAGCGGGCCTAACCCTTACACTACCTGATCGAAACAACATCATACCTGATCGTATACACACACTGGATGTTTTAAAGCACGAAAATGTAGTGGTGTTTACTGTAGTCTTATATAACACCACAGATAACACTAGTGTTGATAATGTGGTAGTGTTACCTACGTCCTTAGTGTGCCTCCCTGTGCCTCTCCCACAGACTTCATGCTGGCGGCGCTACCTCCTCTTCCATCTTCTTCTTCTTGCCCCGCAGAGAACATCCTGATGCAGTTGCGCCAAGGCATAGGAAGACTGTGGGCATGGTTATAGTGACACACACAGGAACAGACACACACACAGGGACAGATGCACACACAGGGACAGACACACACACAGGCACAGACATCCACAGGGACAGACACACACACAGGGACAGGGACACACACAGGGACATACACACACACATGGACAGACACCTGTGCAATGGTGAGATCGTCAACCAACTTCTGTCTAATCTGTGTGGCCACATTAAGGGGACATTAAAAGGGAATTCCACCTTTAGTTATGCTCCAACCTTTAGTTACCTTCTAATATGACTTCCACTGATTCCCAGTACTGAGGGGACATGGATTGGGGTTTAAAAGGGAATTATCAACATGTACCAGAAGTTCGTCAAAACTGTAAGCCATTTGGCTCTGGCTAGACTATGGTATGGAGTCTAAGCAATGCCTTAGACACACACACACACAGGGACAGACACATACAGGGACAGACACACACACACACACAGGGACAGACAGACACACACACACACACAGACACACACACAGCTAGGCCTCACCACACTCCAGCCAGACATCATTTTTTTTCCCCTACTTTCAAACTATCAGAAGAACAAAAAAAGAAGGATCCTGTATTTTTTGCATCCAGATGGCCTCTTTCACACGGTCAATGTTTGGTTTGTATTTGATCCAAATTTGTAAATCAAAAGAAGTGGGTCCAAAACATAGTTGAAATACAAATAATTCCATTAAATTTATCTGTGCTTTGGACCCACTCCTGTTTTTTGTTTAACACATAATGATCAAATACTGATGCAAAACACTGACCAAAGACTGATCATGTGAAAGAGGCTTTATGGATGCTCAAAATACAGGATTTGTTTTTTGTTTTTAGTTTTCTGTCCTTCTGACGCATCAGAAGAATGGAAAAATAAACAGTGCTGTTAGCACAACAATACTGCCACTGCTGCTGCCGCCACCATTCCCACTCTGTAATAGAGCAACTACTGCTGCCACTATCCCCACTCTGTCATGGGGCCACTACTACTGCAGCCATTGTCTCCACTCTGTCATGAGGCCACTACTGCTGCTGCCACCATCCCCATTTTGTCATGGGGCCATTACTGCTACTGTTGCTGCCACCACCTTTCCCACTCTGTCATGGGGCCACTACTGCTGTTGCTGCTGCTGCCACCACTGTCCCCAGTCTGTCATGAGGCCACTACTCGTGCTACCACTGTTCCCATTTTGTCATGGGGCCACTACTGCTACTTTATTTTGTTCCACTAAGAAGCCATTTGGACACAGCTTCTGCAGGGGCATGCACCATTTATTTAATTTTCTTTACTGAAGGCCTTGAAGGGTGCTGTATGCTTTTCTTTTTGTTAACCAAATAGGATTAGCTATGAATCTTTGTGCACACTGTTACTGCCACTGCTGACGTTGACTTGAATCTTGGTGCACTGCACAGTTAAGTCCATAGGGATAAATTAAACCTGGCGCTTTTATTGACCTAAAAAATTAATGCACAGTAATTCGATATCTAACAGAAGTGGTGAGCCATGAATCTTGGTGCCATGCACAGTGATGTAGGTGGTGATAAATTATAACTGCCTGTAATACTGATGGCACAGTATCTACAGAACGGATTAACTAACTATTAATGTGGGTGCACTAGATCGTAATGCACATGGCGATACACTCTCCCTGCAGTTTAAGTTCCAAGTCTTCACACTGAGATTGAGCCACCAAGTGGGATGAATATGATTAGGCAGAGGGATCTGGGAATACCGGATTTATCACGAATCTTGACAAATGAATTTAGAAAAAAAAATCGAATTTCTTGACAAAGTTTGGCGAATGGTCCAAATCAAATTTTTCAAAACTTTGCTCATCTCTAACAGCAACATAGTATGAGAATGAAGATTTTATGATGATTTTAAGAAGAGGTAAAATCCAGTACTTGTTCCTGTTTTGACTAGAAAAACAGCATAATTGATTAATAAAGTACATTACAAAAATAATTTTTGGTATTTTAAGAACACTAATAAACACCAATTTGAGAACACACATTCAAAATATCAAATTTTATTATATACCATGATTACATTATAGACATAACAAAACCCATAAAAGACAGATTATGCAGGAGAGAATATGGAAAAAATGTGTGTCCCATGACTACACTGAGATGGTAAGGACACAAGGGCAATAAAATCAAATTATAACCATCATGGTTGAGTAACAAATGCTATCCAAGTCCTGCACCCACCCAGCATGCACCCATCAATAACAATCCATCTTAGAAGGGACAATGTCTAACTGTGTAATAGAGACAAGCACCCACACCCCCAACCAGGAGTGCTAACAGCAAGTCCCCAACGCAATATTGCTACTGAGCAGCCTAAAACATACACATGAATGGACACAACTGTGGGTAAACCAACCAGCAATCAGGAGACACACCACCCCGGCGTACATTTCGCCCTCGCTTCCCAAGAGGAAGAAATGTATGTCGGTGTAGTGTGTATGCATATTCATCCCACTTGGCGGCTCATTCATGTGTATGTTTTAGCTGCTCAGTAGGAAGTAGTTGCTAAATCAGACATGCCAGGTGAGGTTACAGGTCCTCTTTACAGCTTCACTTGGTAAAACTATAATACCTCTTTAAGAAAAAAAAGACCAGTTATTATAGCAGTCACCTAGCATTGTTTGCAATAAATTGTCACTATATTTATATATAAATAATTCACCTTTTGAAATAAAAAATGCATTATTTATTTTTGTAAAAATCTGTTGTTTACAACCATTCGTTACTCTTCTTCGAATGCTTCAGCATGTTTGAACTTTTTATTATATTTCCTACTTTAATTTATCAGCGAATGTGACAAATACATTAATATAAGATGCCCTAGAGAGCCACTGCATAAATCTCACTTTTCAACGTCCCTAATAAATATCAACATCGTAATGGAGCTGCAGGTGGAGGTGAATCGAAGGAAAATGAGTATTCCAAGCCCTGACCATCATTTAGAGAACAGAGCAGGAGAGACAGTCTCAATTGACAGGGCAATGTCCTTGTTTATAACAACAATAATGAAATATCACATAAGTCAAATAATACCGCACATCTCTGGAGCAAAATGCAGAAGCAGAGAAAAGAAGGATTCGCTAAAAAGAATACATGCCAACAGACATTGTGATACCGCATTTATCTTACTGGAAACTGTCATGCTCCCCTGATAGAATGCAGTATAAAGCAAATTATATTTTCCTAATGCACAAGATAGAGAAATACAATTCTTATTTTTAGAAGAGATTTGGCTGCTTGCTTGCAGTGATCCAGCGATTCTTCTAACTTCTCTGAAGTATATTTCACTTTGTTGGCTGCATTCATACCTAAAGGTTGTTCTAGGGCAGAAAGTACATGGCGCTATTAAAGAAGAAATGCCCTTGAAACGCTCATTATTCATAAAGAAATGACATTACATCCTAACCGTCTTGTTAGCGCTTCACTTCATAATGCTAAGGATGAGAGGTCATTTTTCTGTAACTATACCAGAGATTCCTACACTGATAAAGAACATTTTTTGGCCCATAATTGTCATTCATTTAACAGGAAAAAGGTTTAAGGTAACAAAACTTTACACTCAGAAATTAAGAATTACTTTTAAGACTTGATAATAACACATGGGCTATAATTTGATCTCTTTTAAAGCCATTTAAAGTCGCTCTGGGTAATAGAGGGGGGTATAAAGCAGGGAGCCCTCTATAATTATTAGTATTTTAAAGAAAAGCCGTAATATCTAGGGAGCTGTACATATTAAATGCATATAGGTTTAAATGAATAACATTATTAAACAATAAAAACACCAAGTAAAATACACATGATCTGCCAGTAGTATATAATAATATTTTAGACAGGGCGCATACTACATATTCTTAATCCCCTTAGTGACCAGCCTGGGCCTTACTGACCAAGCATTTTTCTTCCTTTTTTCATTGTCGTGTTCCAAGAGCTATAACTATTTTATTTTTTATTTTATTCTATATAGCTTTATGAGGGCTTGATTTTTGGGGGGACAAGTTGTGGTTTTTATTGGCGCCATTTTGGGGTACACATAACTTTCTGATTAACTTTTCTTAACTCTTTCTGGGAGGGAGATGGGAAAAACAGCAATACTGCCACTGTGTTTTTACATTATAAATTTTACGGCGTTCATTTTTTGGTATAAATAACATAATATCTTTATTCTCTGGGTCAGTACGATTACAGTGATACCAAATACATATAGTTTTTTTTACGTTTTACAACTTTTTTTTGTAATAAAGCACCTTTTTTTTAAAGAAAAAAATGTTTTTGCATTGCCACTTCCTAAGACCCATAACTTGTTTAGTTTTCTTTATATGGAGTTGTGTGAGGGCTTGATTTTTGGGGGACGACTTGTATTTTTCATTGGTATCATTTTGGAGTTTTTTGATCGCTTGTTATTACGTTTTTTTCAGTGGCAACTAAGAATAAATTAGCAATCCTGTCCTTTTTTTTTTTTTTACGGCGTTCACCATTTGGAATAATTGACATGATATTTATGTAGTCCTGGTTGTTACCAAACATATGAGGAAGATTTTTTTTTACAATTTTTTTTATTGACAAGTGCATTTTCAATGAAAAAAAAGCGTATCTTTTATGGTATTTTTTATTGAATAAATTAGTTTTTTTTTTAGTTTTTTTACTACTACTGTCCTACTGTCCCACAAGGCAGCATTTTGATTGCTTTAAAATGCAATGCACTATCCCTACAGTGCATTGCATTTTAATCAGAATGCTATTCTGACATTGACCAGCAGGCTGAGCCAGAGAGGCGCAGCCTGCTGCAATTTACTCAAGGCTGGTCTGGGGCCTACATTAGACCCCAGGCAGCCTTCACACACATTGGCACTCTACAATTGCATTTGCGGGGTGGCGATGGAAGACAGACGGCTCCCTCTGTTAGCACTTTACATGTGGCGGGTGCCATTGCCCGCGGCATATAAAGTGTTAAACAGCCGGTATCGGCACTTCTGCTGGTTCAGGCTGTTAGAGCAGGGCCGCTGCTCTCATGTGAGAGCCGGGTGCCCGCTCCCCACTGCACGGGGGACCCGTACAGCGCTTAGACTGGGCCGCCGTAAAAGCCCCAGTAAAAAGGCATATGGGTGGTCAATAAGGGGTTAAATTTTATATTCCTACTCTTTTGCAGTGGGTGGAACTTACAGTGGCTGTAGCATGACTACTGTATGTCTACCAGCCACTTGTCTTGTATGTAGGGATGGTTAATATGAAAAGTTATGATATGGCTGGATTTTCTATATTCTCAACTTACATTATATTAATATACTAAAAACCCACATAAAAGTATAATACCATGAGACTGAACAGGTGGTGTATGCTGGCTATAGGAAGCTTTACAGAAAGTATCCTGATTTCTCTATCCCATCCTCCTGCTCACTCTACATAGAGAGCAGAGCACTCGCATCAGTGGGACCATAGGAGAAGAAAGTGATGCACTAAAGATAATGGGCTGCTCACCTTATGTCATTGTGCTGGGCACAAAACGACCTATAGGTAACTTGGAGTTTGTTGTGCAGAAAAAACTGGGAAAGGACAACAGCAATTATCAAAACAAATATGGGATATACTGGGATGAAGCCCTTAATCACGCTAATATTATTGTATCACTTTAAACAGGCGTGATCCCTAAAAACAAGTTCTTATTGAAGATATCATTAAAATGTATATAGTCAAGTGCTATAAACACACTGAAAAAAGAGAAAAGAAAAACAGATATAATAGGAAAGAAAAAGTCCTTTAAGGTAAATAATAACCGTGGATATCTATAGATTAAAAAAGGCAAAATTGGAAATGGGATAATCTCTCCCTGATAAACCCTATATAGCCCTAAGCCCAGGGATACCCCCATAATGTAGGGGCTCCCTGTCCTCGTTCCTATCCTAAGCCACCCTAATAATACCCTATATGATGTCAAAAGTGTATGTATAAGGTAGCATAATAGTCCCTGCTAGAGATGAGCGAACACCTGGATGTTCGGGTTCGAGAAGTTCGGCCGAACTTCCCGAAAATGTTCGGGTTCGGGATCCGAACTCGACCCGAACTTTATTGAAGTCAATGGGGACCCGAACTTTTGGGCACTAAAAAGGCTGTAAAATAGTCCAGGAAAGGGCTAGAGGGCTGCAAAAGGCAGCAAAATGTAGGTAAATGCCCTGCAAACAAATGTGGATAGGGAAATGAATTAAAATAAAAAAAAATAAAAAAAATTAACCAATATCAATTGTAGAGAGGTCCCATAGCAGAGAATCATGCGTCATATCACCCACCTCTGGAGAAGGCCACTTTCAGTTATTTCGGCCCCAGCACCCAGACAGAGGAGAGAGGTCCCACAGCAAGGAATCATGCGTCATATCACCCACCACTGGAGAAGGCCACTTTCAGATATTTCGGCCCCAGCACCCAGACAGAAGAGAGAGGTCCCACAGCAAGGAATCATGCGTAATATCACCCACCACTGGAAAAGGCCACTTACAGTTATTTCGGCCCAGCACCCAGACCGAGGATACAGGTCCCACAGCAAGGAATCATGCGTCATATCACCCACCCCTGAAGAAGGCCACTCAGTTATTTCGGCCCCAGCACCCAGACAGAGGAGAGAGGTCCCACAGCAAGGAATCATGCGTCATATCACCCACCACTGGAGAAGGCCACTTTCAGTTATTTCGGCCCAAGCACCCAGACAGAGATGAGGTTCATTCAACTTTGGGTTGCACCGCAAGATCATGGTAAAGTTAAAAAAATGAGGATTTAATAAAGAAGTGCCCCGGAGTACAAGAATACATGGTTGAGGGGGAGGCAGTTATAAATGTCTATTCTCCACAAGGGAGGCACAGGTCCTGTGGGATCCATGCCTGGTTCATTTTTATGAACATCAGCTTGTCCACGTTGGCTGTGGACAGGCGGCTGCGTTTGTCAGTAATGACGCCCCCTGCCGTGCTGAATACACGTTCAGACAAAATGCTAGCCGCCGGGCAGGCCAGCACCTCCAAGGCATAAAATACTAACTCTGGCCACGTGGACAATTTGGAGACCCAGAAGTTGAATGGGGCCGAACCATCAGTCAGTACGTGGAGGGGTGTGCAGACGTACTGTTCAATCATGTTAGTGAAATGCTGCCTCCTGCTAACACGTTCCGTATCAGGTGGTGGTGCAGTTAGCTGTGGCGTGGAGACAAAACTTTTCCACATTTCTGCCATGCTAACCCTGCCCTCAGAGGAGCTGGCCGTGACACAGCTGCGTTGGCGACCTCATGCTCCTCCTCTGCCTTCGCCTTGGGCTTCCACCTGTTCCCCTGTGACATTTGGGAATGCTCTCAGGAGCACGTCTACCAGCGTGCGCTTGTACTCGCGCATCTTCCTATCATGCTCCAGTGCAGGAAGTAAGGTGGGCACATTGAGTTTGTACCAGGGATCCAGCAGGGTGGCAAAGTAGTAGTCCGCACACGTTAAAATGTGGGCAACTCTGCTGTTGTTGCGCAGGCACTGAAGAAAGTAGTCGCTCATGTGTGTCAGGCTCCCCAGAGGTAAGGACAAGCTGTCCTCTGTGGGAGGCGTATCGTCATCGTCCTCCGTATCCCTGCAGCCACGCACCAGTGATGGGCCTGAGCTGTGTCGGGTGCCACCCCGCTGTGAACCTGCTTCATCCTCATCCTCCTCCACCTCCTCCTCATCCTCCTCGTCCTCCAGTAGTGGGCCCTGGCTGGCCACATTTGTACCTGGCCTCTGCTGTTGCAAAAAACCTCCCACTGAACCACTTCTAACAGACTGGCCTGAAAGTGCTAAAAATGACCCCTCATCCTCCTGCTCCTTCTCCTAGGCCACCTCCCCTTCCATCATCACCCTAAGCGTTTTCTCAAGGAGACATAGAAGTGGTATTGTAACGCTGATAACGGTGTCATCGCCACTGGACATGTTGGTGGAGTACTCGAAACAGCGCAACAGGGCACACAGGTCTCGCATGGAGGCCCAGTCATTGGTGGTGAAGTGGTGCTGTTCTGCAGTGCGACTGACGCTTGCGTGCAGCAGCTGAAACTCCACTATTGCCTGCTGCTGCTTGCACAGTCTCTCCAGCATGTGCAAGGTGGAGTTCCACCTGGTGGGCACATCGCATATGAGGCGGTGAGCGGGAAGGCCGAAGTTCCGCTGTAGTGCAGAGAGGCGAGCAGCGGCAGGATGTGAACGCCGGAAGTGCGCACAGACGGCCCGCACTTTATGCAGCAGCTCTGACATGTCGGGGTAGTTGTGAATGAACTTCTGCACCAAAAAATTCAGCACATGCGCCAGGCAAGGGATGTGCGTCAAACCGGCTAGTCCCAGAGCTGCGACGAGATTTCGCCCATTATCGCACACCACCAGGCCAGGTTTGAGGCCTACCGGCAGAAACCACTGGTCGGTCTGTTGTTCAATACCCCTCCACAACTCCTGCGTGGTGTGGGGCCTGTTCCCCAAACATATGAGTTTTAGAATGGCCTGCTGACGTTTACCCTGGGCTGTGCTGAAGTTGGTGGTGAAGGTGTGTGGCTGACTGGATGAGCTGGTGGAAGCAGAGGAGGAGGAAGCCGAGTAGGAGGAGGAGGCTACAGGAGGCAAAGAATGATGCCCTGCGGTCCTTGGCGGCGGAAGGACGTGCGCCAAGGAACTCTCCACCTGGGGCCCAGCCGCCACTACATTTACCCAGTGTGCAGTTAGGGATATATAGCGTCCCTGGCCGTGCTTACTGGTCCACGTATCTGTGGTTAGGTGGACCTTGCCACAGATGGCGTTGCACAGTACACACTTGATTTTATCGGATACTTGGTTGTGCAGGGAATGCACGGCTGTCTTGGAGAAGTAGTGGTGGTTGGGAACAACATACTGTGGGACAGCCATTGACATCAGCTGTTTGAAGCTGTCTGTGTCCACCAGCCTGAATTACAGCATTTCAAAGGCCAGTAGTTTAGAAATGCTGGCATTCAGGCCCATGGCTCGAGGGTGGCTAGGTGGGAATTTTCGCTTTCTCTCCAAGGTTTGTGAGATTGAGAGCTGAACGCTGCGGTGTGACATGGTGGAGATGCTTTGTGACGCAGGTGGTGGTGTCGGTGGCACATCCTCTGTTTGGTGGGCGGCAGGTGCCAACATTCCTTCCGAGGCGGAGGAAGAGGCCGAGGCAGCAGCAGAAGAGGGAGCAGGGGGAGCCAGAGTGAGTTCCTTTTAAGGTGTTTACTCCACTGCAGTTCATGCTTTGCATGTAGATGCCTGGTCATGCAGGTTGTGCTAAGGTTCAGAACGTTAATGCCTCGCTTCAGGCTCTGATGGCACAGCGTGCAAACCACTCGGGTCTTGTCGTCAGCACATTGTTTAAAGAAGTGCCATGCCAGGGAACTCCTTGAAGCTGCCTTTGGGGTGCTCGGTCCCTGGTGGCGGTGGCCAGTAGCAGGCGAACTCTCTTGGAGGCGGCTGTTCTGCTTTTGCCCCTGCTCCCTCTTTTGCTACTCTGTTGGCTCGGTCTTACCACTGCCTCTTCCTCTGAACTATGAAAGTCAGTGGCAAGACCTTCATTCCATGTGGGGTCTAGGACCTCATCGTCCCCTGCATCGTCTTCCACACAGTCTTCCTCCCTGACCTCCTGTTCGGTCTGCACACTGGAGAAAGACGCAGCAGTTGGCACTTGTGTTTCATCATCATCAGAGACGTGCGGACTGCGATGAGATGGTATTCCCATGTCCTCATCATCAGGAAACATCAGTGGTTGTGCATCAGTGCATTCTATGTCTTCCACCATTGGGGAAGGGCTAGGTGGATTCCCTTGGGAAACCCTGCCATCAGAGTCTTCAAACAGCATAAGAGACTGCTGCATAACTTGAGGCTCAGACAGTTTCCCTGATATGCATGGGGGTGATGTGACAGACTGACGGGCTTGGTTTTCAGTCGCCACCTGTGTGCTTTCTGCAGAAGACTGGGTGGGAGATAATGTTGTGAATGTGCTGGATCCACTGTCGGCCACCCAATTGACTAGCGCCTGTACCTGCTCAGGCCTTACCATCCTTAGAACGGCATTGGGCCCCACCAAATATAGCTGTAAATTCTGGCGGGTACTGGAACCTGAGGTAGTTCGTTCACTAGGACGTGTGGCTGTTGCAGAATGGCCACGTCCTCTCCCAGCACCAGAGGGTACACTAACACCACCACGACCGCGTCCGCGTCCCTTACTAGATGTTCTCCTGATTGTTACCGTTCACCAAGCACCACAATAAGAAAAAAAATATTTGGCCCAATGTATTGATTTCCAATTCAGGCCTTTTTTTACAGGCACCTAACACTATCTGCCTATTTATTTATGTAGCGTATTACACTAATCCAGGCACAGCAGTAACCACTGATTTAGGGGAATATCTCTTTTAGGGCTAGTATTTAGGCCCTGGATGAAAGGTATCCTTTTATGGACAGATTTAAACTAGGCCTGCAACAGCTGGAACACCAGATTCAGGGTATTGCTATTTTGGCAATTGAATTTTACCCCAGAACAAAATATATAATTTGCAGGACACTATGAAACTTGGCCAGCCACAGCTGAAACCACTGATTTATGGTATTGCTATTTTGGCAATTGAATTTCACCCCAGAATAAAATATATGTTTTGGCGGACACTATTATAGTTTGCCAGCCAGAGCTGAAACCACTGATTTATGGTATTGCTATTTTGGCAATTGAATTTCACCCCAGAACAAAATATATGTTTTGGCGGACACTATTATAGTTTGCCAGCTAGAGCGGAAACCACTGATCTATGGTATTGCTATTTTGGCAATTAAATTTCCCCCCAGAACAAAATATATGTTTTGGCGGACACCATTATAGTTTGCCAGCCAGTGCTGGGACACCAGATTTAGGGGATTGCTATTTTGGCAATTGAATTTCACCCCAGAACAAAATATATGTTTTGGCGGACACTATTATAGTTTGCTAGCCAGTGCTGGGGCACCAGATTTAGGGGATTGCTATTTTGGCAATTGAATTTCACCCCAGAAAAAAATATATGTTTTGGCGGACACTATTATAGTTTGCCAGCCACAGCTGTGACACCAGATTTATGGTATTGCTATTTTGGCAATTGAATTTCCCCCCAGAACAAAATATATGTTTTGGCGGACACTATTATAGTTTGCTAGCCAGTGCTGGGACACCAGATTTAGGGGATTGGTATTTTGGCAATTGTGTTTAACCCCTTAATAAAATATAGAAATTGCTATCCTGAGTTTCTAGGGGTGATAATTAGCACAGCCAAGCCCCTGATGTAGGATATAGCAAAAAAAAAAACTAGTATTGATGGATTGATGGACTTAGTGGCAGCTTGTTCTGGTGCACCACAAGTCACAAAATGGCCGCCTATCACCCCAGAAAATAAGTGACAGAAAAACGCTCTGTGCAGCCTAAAAACCAGTGAGCAAGTAACTAGCAGAAGTTCAATCATTCACAGCTGTAGATCGATCACTTCATTAGGTGCTTTTACAGACTTTTCCCTGCCTAATCTCGCCCTCACAGAAGCTGCGTCCTCTCCCTACACTAATCAGAGCAGTGTGACGTGCGGCGCTACGTGACTCCAGCTTAAATAGAGGCTGGGTCACATGCTGCACTTAGCCAATCACAGCCATGCCATTAGTAGGCATGGCTGTGATGGGCTCTTAGGGCAAGAAGTAAAACAATAGCTGATTGGCTGCTGTGCAGCCCTTCAGAAAGCGGGAAGAAATCGCTGAACAACGAACCCGAACTTTTTTGAAAATGTTTGGGTCCAGGTCCGTGACCCCAAAATTCGGTACGAACCCGAACTATGCTCGAACTGTTCGCTCAACACTAGTCCCTGCAACCCAACGTGTTTCCTCCAAACCAAGGGTTCATCAGGGGGTAATAAAGGGAAAAAGAACACATGTAAGATATTGATGTAAAATAAATGGTATAGATATCAGGAGCTTATGATGATATTCAAGTACTATTTACCAGTGTACTGGTAACGATTTACAAGGGCAGGGAAAGATTATTCAAGGTGTAGGGAAAGGATAAGGAGGAATCATTCCACAGCATTTATGTTAAACAGGGCTCAGTAGGAGAGGTTACAGCCTGGGTAATAGGAACAATCCTATTACACCTTGCTGCACTGACTGGGGACCCAAATTGCGATTATACAACTCTGTAATTCCAGCAAACCGTTCTTGTTATTGGGGTTCAAGTGCTGTTTCAAACAGCCTTTAACAGGGTTTATTAAAAGGAAATATTTATATATCTTATTTTCCCTTGTGCGGTGCAGTTATATGTTCTAAAAAATTTTCATGGCTTGTATTAGTGGGAAAAAAGGGCTTATTAGCCATTTTGTGGTGAAGTGCGAAAATTACAGCCCTTTTTGTCTTGTATTAGTGGCAAAAGATAAATATATTTGGTGTTCAGCGGTGTAGTTATATGTTCTAAAGCCTTTTATGTCATCTATAAGTGGAAAAAAGAAAAATATATTTGACGTTCAGCAGTGCAGTTATATATTCTAAAGCCTTTTGTGCCGTGTATACGTGGAAAATAGAAAACTATATTTGCCGTTCAGTGGTGCAGTTATATATCTTAGCCTTTTGTGTCGTGTATAAGTGGAAAAAAGAAATATATATTTGCAGATCAACGGAGCAGTTATATATTCTAGAGCCTTTTGTTTCGTGTATAAGTGGACAAAAATAAGGGCCTATTTGCAGTTTAGTGGTGCAGTTATATGTTCTAAAACCCTTTTTGTCGTGTATTAGTGGCAAAAGAAAAATATATTTGCAGTTCTGCGGTACAGTTATATATTCTAAAGCCTTTTGTGTCGTGTATAAGTGTAAAAAAGAAAAATATATTTGCCGATCAGCGGTGCAGTTATATATTCTAAAGCATTTTGTGTTGTGTATAAGTGGAAAAAATAAAAATATATTTGCCGTTCAGCAGTGTAGTTATATATGCTAAAGCCTTTTGTGTTGTGTGTAAGTGGACAAAAATAAGGGCCTATTTGCCGTTCAGCGGTGCAGTTATATGTTCTAAAGTCCTTTTTGTAGTGTATTAGTGGCAAAAGAAAAATATATTTGACGTTCAGCAGTGCAGTTATATATTCTAAAGCTTTTTGTGTCGTGTATACGTGGAAAATAGAAAACTCTATTTGCCGTTCAGCAGTGCAGTTATATATCTTAGCCTTTTGTGTCGTGTATAAGTGGAAAAAAGAAATATATATTTGCCGATCAACGGAGCAGTTATATATTCTAGAGCCTTTTGTTTCGTGTATAAGTGGACAAAAATAAGGGCCTATTTGCAGTTCTGCGGTACAGTTATATATTCTAAAGCCTTTTGTGTCGTGTATAAGTGTAAAAAATAAAAATATATTTGCCGATCAGCGGTGCAGTTATATATTATAAAGCATTTTGTGTTGTGTATAAGTGGAAAAAAGTAAGGGCCTATTTGCCGTTCAGCAGTGCAGTTATATGTTCTAAAGCCCTTTTTGGCGTGTATTAGTGGGGAAAAAGAAAAAGGGCTTATTAGCCGTTGTGTGTTGAAGTAAGAAAATTATAGCCCTTTTTGGTGTGTATTAGTGTATTAGCAACTAGCAGAGTTTGCCCTGGAAAAGCTGCCTTGCTTAACCAGTAGTGTGGAATCAGAGCGGGTGTTTAGTGCGGCGGGAGACATAGTTACCCCAAGAATAACATGTCTGTCCACACATAATGTGGAGAGACTAATCTTTGTCAAGATCAATCAGGTGAGGATCAGCCAGGATTTCCACCTACCAATGCCTGATGCATCAGACTAGATCAGCCATCGTGCCAGACCAAAACTTTGACAAAAATGACCGGTTTCTTCTGGTTACCTGCCTCATCTATTATTCTGATGCTGCCACCCGCCTGATGCCACACATTTGACGTCAAGTTTTCCTTCTTTCACCCACTATCTTCAACTGGTACTGGTATAGCCACCCACCTCCCCACTCTGTCACCGGGTTACTTTGTGGTCTCCTGAAGCTGCTGCCACCTCCAGACTATGTCACCTTGCCATTCTGTGGTCTCCTGATGCTGCTGTCACCTTTACTCTATGTCACCTTGCCACTCTGTGCTCTCCTGATGCTGCTGCCACCTCCACACTGTCATTGTGCCACCCTGTGGCCTTCTCTTGATGCTGCTGCTGCCACCTCCACACTCTGTCAATGTGCCACTCTGTGGCCTCCTGATGATGCTGCTTCCACCTCCACACTCTGTCATTGTGCCACTCCGTGGCCTCCTGATGCTGCTGCCACCTCCACACTCTGTCATTGTGCTACTCTGTGGCCTCCTGATGTTGCCGCCACCTCCACACTGTCGTTGTGCCACTCTGTGGCCTCCTCCTGATGCTTTCGCCACCTCCAGACTCTGTCATTGGGCCACAATGTGGTCTCCTCATTCACGTGGCATCTCTGTTTTGGATCCACTCCTGTTTTTTTTGGCATTAGCAATACTGATGGATTACTGAAAACATCACGGGTTCCCAGTCATTATGGAAATCAAAAGGAGGGCATCCTGTGGTGCACGGAGATGGTCTTCGTATCCCCCATGCACTATGCGGACGTCTTAGAAATGAACCACTGCTCCCGACAGCTGTTCCTTGGAAGGTCATGGAGCGTCCCGGTCATCCGGCATCTATTCGCCCCGCTGAAGAATTTTTTTGAAAGTGTGTAGAAGCCGACACGGGGCCCCTACGCTGCAGATTTATCATGGAGACACCGGATTTTACAATATTAAATTATTTTGTGCATTAGCAATACTGATGGATTATGGAGCAACTGCTGACCGAGTGAAGGCATATTCTCCCCAGTCAGGATCCGTTTTTTGTGGGTTATTGTTCTGACGGAGCAGAGGAAGGGCAAAATAATCAGTGACGTCAACACACAAACTTACTGCTGACACCCTCTCCACTCTGTCGGGCGGCTCTACTTTTATTAGTTTTAAATAGAACAGGTTCTGTAGATATCTATGTGGAATCAGCTGAAGATGGTGTAAAAGGAGTGCACTTCTTCTTGGTGCTAACATCGACTTGTAAGGCTGAGTTCATACTTGAGTTATTTGGTCAGTTTTGGCCCCATTACTGCCCAAATAAGTGAAGTGTGCAGTGATTCTAAGAGCAACGCCTGTCATCTGCATGTCATACTGACTCACAGTATTATTTCACTACCACAGCAGATTCCCTATGCGTGTTTCTGCAAGGCACAGTGTTCTACACCACCATAAAGGCGTTCTGAAGCCAGGAAATAGCTGTTTTTTAACACGATTCGCCCCGAATAAATACGGCAAACTGGCGAATTGAATTTAAAAAAAATTTGCTAATAACAATTTTCTCAATTTTCCACAGTCTTATTTCGTAGAAAGTTGATTTTAATATAGGTCTTTGATTATTAATGGTTGCCTTTGAGATTTAATTTGTTTTTCTCTTGCCAAACATAAAGGCATAGTCAATTATTTTTGTTTGTGGAAGCCAAGAAGAGAACCACTGCTCATGGTAATAGAATTAGTTTTCATGATTAAAACTAAGTCTCCTTTTTTTCATACTGCCAAAGGAATATTTTCCAATTTAAAAACAATACATTTTACGTTCTTATTTATTTGCCTTAAAGGTCCGGTATTACATTCCCCATAGTTTATCCTGGAGAGTGTCCATATTTGTTTTGTGCTGTATGCAGATTATTCTGCCTTGCGATGCCGCTGCTCTATTTATTCTGCCTCTATTATTAATACTGCATTTGTATTTCTAATCGTGTTCCAGACCTACTTATTATGTGCGTCTCTGGAGTTCATAATTTCCTTTTGACTGGTAAAATATATATGAATAACGTCTCTACCATCTTCTGTATGTGGTTTCCCCTTATGACTTGTTGAGCTATATACCTCAAGCTTTGATGTTCACAAAGCCCCAAACAACAACATTATCAAAGTCATTAGACAACAAATGGGCTCTCATCATGCATAAAGTATTAATGCATCACATTATTTTCATAATGACATTAAAAGGGACTTCACGGTCCAAAAATGCTTTCTTCATTATCAGTCAGAAGAACAGTTATAAAGATAAATGGAATGTTTTCTGTGATCTACCTTTGTTATCCTTTATTTGTTATAAAGTTCATGTACAAATGGCAAATATGATAACATAGAATACATTCGGAAAGTGTTCTCAGACTTTTCAGAAAATGTTTTCATATTTTGTTTTGTGGCAGCCTCGCACTAAAATAAAAAAAAATTAAAAATTTCCCCATTATTAAATCTGCACGCAATACACCATAAATGTTTAAAATCTTTGCTAATTTATTGAAAAGGAAAAATTTAAATATTGCAATTAGATAAGTATTCAGACCCTTTACTCAGTACTTGATTGAAGCACATCTGACAGCTATTATAAAGTCCAGCCAACACTTAACAGATTTATACCATATAGGGCATGGCATAAACAATTCAAACAATAGCAGATTTGCAGTGTTTTCCACACCCCAGAAAAAAAGGTGGTATCAAGTATCAAATTAGGCCTCTTTCACACTTGCGTTGTCCAGATCCGTCGTGTACTCCATTTGCCGGAAGTGCCTGCCAGGTCCGTAACAACGCAAGTGACCTGAAAGCATTTGAAGACGGATCAGTCTTCAGTATGCTTTCAGCGTTACTATGGCAGCCAGGACGCTATTAAAGTCCTGGTTGCCATAGTAGTAGTGGGGAGCGGGGGAGAAGTATACTTACAGTCCATGCAGCTCCCGGGGCGCTCCAGAATGACGTCAGAGCGCCCCATGCGCATGGATCACGTGATCCATGCGATAACGTGATCCATGCGTGTAGGGCGCCCTGACGTCACTCTGGAGCGCCCCGGGAACCGCACGGATGGTAAGTATACTGCTCCCCCGCTCCCCACTACACTTTACCATGGCAACCAGGACTTTAGCGTCCTGGCTGCCATGGTAACCATTGAGAAAAAGCTAAAAGTCGGATCCGGCGATGCGCCGAAACGACGTTTAGCTTAAGGCTGGATCCGGATTAATGCCTTTCAATGGGCATTAATTCCGGATCCGGCCTTGCGGCAAGTGTTCAGGATTTTTGGCCGGAGCAAAAAGCGCAGCATGCTGCGGTATTTTCTCCGGCCAAACAACGTTCCGGTCCTGAACTGAAGACATCCTGATGCCTCCTGAACGGATTTCTCTCCATTCAGAATGCATTGGGATAATCCTGATCAGGATTTTTCCGGCATAGTGACCCGTCGACGGATCTCTATGCCGGAAAACAAAAATGCTAGTGTGAAAAAGCCCTTATTTATTCTGAGCTGTAAAATAAAGGTCTATTGTTGTTTTTACCACAGAGTAAACAGTGGGGGAACAAACACAAAAGAAAGCTATGGCAGAATCACTATTATTTTAAAACTCCTATAAACTTAACCCCTTAAGGACTAAGCTCATTTCCCCACATTCCAAGACCCATAAATTTTTCGATTCCCATTCACTTACAGTAGCCAAGTGAGGGCTTATTTTTTATGGGACAAGTTGTATTTTTAACGTCACTATTTGATTTGCCATGTTTTTTATTAGAAAACAAATTCTTTGTCGGATGAAATAAAAAAAAAAAAACACAATTGGGCACCCTGTGCAGTAAAAATTACACAATATCCTCATTTTGTTTATCAATATGACTACAGCCATAGCCAATTTGTATAGTTTTTATTTAGTTTTACCACTTAAAAAAGTAAACATTTGAAAAAAAAAAAAATCTAAATTTTCTTTGCATTGCTATGTTCTGACAGCCATAACTTTTTATATTCCTACAGAGCTGTATGAGGGCTTTTCTTTTTGTAGGGTAAACTGTGTTTTTAATTGGTACTATAATTGGGGTTTGTATGGCTTTTTGATCACTTTTAGGCTAGGTTCACACGACGACATTTGTTGCGCGACATTTTGTCGCACTATTGTCGCGCGACAATTTTTATAATGGGAGTCTATGGTGTCGCATTGCGACATGCAACATGTTGCGACTGCGACACGACAGTCGCAGAGTGTCGCATGTCGCAGTGCGACACCATAGACTCCCATTATAAAAATTGTCGCGCGACAATAGTGCGACAAAATGTCGCGCGACAAATGTTGCAGTGAAGTTGTGCCCTATTTGTCGCACGACAAATGTCGTCGGTGAACCTAGCCTAAGGCCTCTTGCACATGAACGGGTGTGCCCCGTGCAAGGTGAACAATAACCCTCAGTTCACACTTTCGCGTAAAACGCCGCTTTTGAACGCACATAAAAATGCACAACAGTAAAGGAACCATGCATTCCAATGAGGGTGGTTCACACTTGCGCGTTTTTATGCGCGTTCATAGGCGCCTATAAACGTCCGACGCATAGGCAATTATGTTCGCGTTAATTCGGGCTTTTTTCGAGCGTTTGGTGCTAATAGAATTCAATGGGAAACGCGATAGGCGTGTTGTTCGGGCGTTTGTGCTGCGTAAAACGCGCCTATGGACGCGCGTTTTTCAAAATTCACACCTCAGATTGGCCAAACTATATAGGGAGGGCTGTTTGGTCATTGGCCAACTATGCAGTCAATCACATAAACGCGCGTCAAACGCGCCTACACTATTTACCAAAACGCTTGAAAAAAACGCGCCTACACGCCAGTCTTGAACGCACCAAAAACGCTAGGCTTCAAAACGCTCAGGTCTGAACCCAGTGTTAATGGTAGATCATGGATTTTTACCCTCAGTTCACACTTTCGCGTAAAACGCCGCTTTTGAACGCACATAAAAACGCACAACAGTAAAGGAACCATGCATTCCAATGAGGGTGGTTCACACTTGCGCGTTTTTATGCGCGTTCATAGGCGCCTATAAACGTCGGACGCATAGGCAAGTTTGTTCGCGTTAATTCGGGCTTTTTTCGAGCGTTTGGTGCTAATAGAATTCAATGGGAAACGCGATAGGCGTGTTGTTCGGGCGTTTGTGCTGCGTAAAACGCGCCTATGGACGCGCGTTTTTCAAAATTCACACCTCAGATTGGCCAAACTATATAGGGAGGGCTGTTTGGTCATTGGCCAACTATGCAGTCAATCACATAAACGCGCGTCAAACGCGCCTACACTATTTACCAAAACGCTTGAAAAAAACGCGCCTACACGCCAGTCTTGAACGCACCAAAACGCTAGGCTTCAAAACGCTCAGGTCTGAACCCAGTGTAATTCTTTATTTTTTCACTACAGAGTTCACCACAAAGAAACAATATTTTTATATGTTTAAAATATTGGGTTGGGTTGCTGCAATACCTGTTTATTTGACGTGTTTTTTTTTTATTTTATTTTTATATGTAAAATTGGCAAAGGTGGGCAATTAGAATTTTTTATGACTTTGTTTTACTTTTGTTTCTTTAGGGCACTGGAACTTGAGCCATGCCTTGCACATGGCTTTACAGGAAGTTAACCATCACAGGCCTGGAAACTTTAAGAAGCATTTTTTAAATTTTTAAAGTTTAAAGTTTTTTTTTATACCCAGGAAAATGTAAAAAAAATAGGAATAATTGTTTTTCTCAGTTTATTATTTTATCATTATATTTTTCTTTTATTGCAAATACAGCCTATGGAGCCTCACTTATTAGGATGTTGCCATACATAGGGGGAAATTTATCATAAACCAGAATTTTTGGCCTGACTATCATAACCCCTGTGCTGCCAAAGGATCCACCAAATTTGTGACGAAGAGCACAGCTTGTCATAAATTCAAAAAAATCCTCTGGCAGTCCATGCACCTAGACTGAAATCTATGGGAGCTTGGAGCTGCAATAGATTTTAGTCTTCTTTTACTTCTGAAAACTGATGTGAAAGAAAATGAATTCTCTGAGACAGCTGGCCTCTACCACTCCCTATTTTGCCACACCCCTAGATTTAGACACAATGGCGTCTAAAAATTTTTTTGATGCCATGTATAGTAGTGTGAGGAGAATGATAAATTCCCCCCATACTTTATTGGTTTGCAGATTTCTTTGCTTGAAAAATGCATCCAAAAATATCTGATTTGTGCAACATTATTAGTAGCTTTTTTAGGGCTCATGCACACAAACGTATTTTGTTTCCGTGTCCGTTTTGCCTTTTTTTGCGGACCGTATACAGAACCATTAATTTCACTGGGTCCACAAAAAAAATGGCAGTTACTCTGTGTGCATTCCATTTCCGTATGTCCGTGTTTCCGTTCTGCTGAAAAATAGTACATGTCCTATTATTGTGCGCATTACGGACAAGGATAGGGCTGTTTTGTTAGAGGTCAGCTGTTCTGTTCCGGAAAATATGGAATGCACACGCACGTCATCCGTATTTTTTGCAGATCCGTTTTTGTGGACTGCAAAATACATACTGTCGTGTGCATGGGGCCATACTGTTGTGTGCTTTTTTAGGCATTTTGGCCAAATAATGTGTTTGCCATTTTCATATCTGTTAAGGGCACAGCTACTTTTGGCTTTAAAGATGTAACCCATTTTTCAGATATGATGTATCACTTTATAATTCTTACTTATCCAAGCAATTGTGAGATTATTTTTTTGTGTGCTTGCTAAAATCACCTTGTTACTGGTATATTTTGGTATATTTTGGTTGATGTATATTTTCTTGACACAAAAAAAAATCCAAGATTCAACAACATTTTTTACATAAATTGTAATTTTACAAATGTGAATTTAACAGATAGTCCTTCCTCATAATTAACTTATTTATCATATGTCCACTTTAAGCTAGTACAGGATGTTAAATGGCTTGTATCTTTATAAGCAATCTTTCAAGTTTTAAAGAAAATTTCCACAAGCTATTTTTAAGGGAACCAGTTTTGCCTGAAATTGCTTTAAAGGGGTTGTCCGACTTATTTTTGTGCTCTTTAAATCTCAGATCAGGCGGTTGCACGTGTTACAAAGTGAAAGTAAGAAGCCCGAGAATGCGAGATCACCCATAATGCTCTTCAGCCAGCCAATCTGCAGATCGCCATCCCCTGTGACGTCACAGCCCCATAAAACCTTCATCCTGCAGAGCCATTGTTCTATGAGCTGAGCATAGGGAGAGATGTGGCAAGCACTGTGTGCTAGGGACAGCGATGCGGAACATGATTGATAGAAGAATATTGGAGAAGGTGAGTGCAGGGAGAGTGTATCGCCATGTGCATCACGTTCTAGTGCACTGACATTCAGAGTTAGGGCCGGTTCGCATTAGCGTTATGGAAATCCACTATAGGGTTGCATTATAACAGAGTTATAACAGAATATAACAGACTTCTAGGACGGAATGCAAAATGGAACCCTTTAACAGGCATTCCGTTTTGCTCTGTCCTTATATATGTCTATGGGGATATATAACAGTTACGTTTTTCTCCGTTATGCATGACAGAAAAAATTGTCCTGTCGACAAGATGGCCTAGCCCAGAAAAAGGTTGCCAACACCCTGAAACTGAAATCTGTATATATCTTTATATATATAAACTGTACACCACACTCCATCTTAACAGGCAGTCAAAAATTGCTATGTTTATCTTGTTAACTTGTTCACCTGCTGCACCATTCATACTTAATCTGTTCTGGTATACATAGACTTACTGTGCTTCAGACTTAGTCTCAACAGATGGTCTAATTTATCTCTGTGTATACAGTTGTGTTCAAAATGATTCAACCCCCACTGAAATTGAGTGTTTTGGCCAGTTTGACATTGATTTTGATCATTTCAGTCATCTTGTTTACAATTAAATCAAAGAGGCAATTGTAAGTCAGACAAATATAACATAACATTTATAATGAAATAACCACAAATGTCTTTTCTGTGCTCACATCATTATCAGTTTTATTCAACCCCCAAGTGACATTCAATCTTAGTACTTAGTACAACATCCTTTTCCAGTTATAACCGCTTTTAAACATGAAGCATAGCTTGACACAAGTGTCTTGCAGCGATCTACGGGTATCCTCGCCCATTCTTCATGGGCAAAAGCCTCCAGTTCAGTCACATTCTTAGGCTTGTGCGCTGCAACTGCTTTCTTTAAGTCCCACCAGAGGTTCTCAATCGAATTTAAGTCTGGTGACTGCGATGGCCACTTCAAAATGTTCCAGCCTTTAATCTGCAACCATGCTCTAGTGGACTTGGAGGTATGCTTGGGATCATTGTCCTGTTGAAAGGTCCAACGTCTCCCAAGCCTCAGGTTTGTGATGGACTGCATCACATTTTCATCCAATATCTCCTGGTACTGAAGAGAATTCATGGTACCTTGCACACGCTGAAGCTTCCCTGTACCTGTAGAAGCAAAACAGCCCCAAAGCATGATTGACCCCCCGCCATGCTTCACAGTAGGCAAGGTGTTCTTTTCTTAATAGGCCTTGTTCTTCCTCCTCCAAACATAGAGTTGATCAATGGACCCAAACAGTTCTAATTTTGTTTCATCAGTCCACAGAACACTATCCCAAAACTTTTGTGGTTTGTCCACATGACTTTTGGCATACTGCAGTCGACTCTTCTTATTCTTTGGAGACAGCAAGGGGGTGCGCCTGGGAGTTCTGGCATGGAAGCCTTCATTATGCAGTGTGCGCCTTATTGTCTGAGCTGAAACTCCAGTACTCGCATCTGACAAATCTTTTTTTAGTTCCTAAGCAGGCACACGGGGACTTTTCTCCACTTTGCGATTCAGGTAGCGCACAGCAGTCGAAGTCAGCATCCTCTTTCTGCCACGACCAGGTAGCGTTTCAACAGTGCCCTTTGCCTTGAATTTGCGAATGATGCTTCCTATGGTGTCTCTTGGTATGTTTAACATCTTTGCAATCTTCTTATAGCCATTGCCCTTCCTGTGAAGAGAAATCACCTCTTCTCTTGTCTTCCTGGACCATTCTCTTGACTTCACCATGTTTGTAAACACACCAGTAAATGTCTAGAAGGAGCTGAGTATCACAGTCATTTTAAATCTGCCTAATTTGTGCTTATTATGCTTGATTGCTGCTCCTTGACATCCACAGGTGTTTTAAATACCTGATCGAAAACACTTGAATGAACCTCTGTTCTTAAGAGTGGTAGTCTTTAAGGGGTTGAATAATTGTGTCAATGAAGAAATCACAAAAAAAACATTTAATACTGTATTACAAAAACAATTGATGTCATTTTAGTTGCATTTGGTTCTTTAAAAAGTCCTTGTAAGATTTCATTCTGAACACAATTACAAATGTACATTAAATTCCCTAAAACCCTTTGCAGCATTGGGGGTTGAATAATTTTGAATACAGCTGTATCTTGTTCACCTGCTGCAACATTCATACATAATCTGTGTGTGTATATATATATATATATATATATATATATATATACTGTGGGGAGTCGCTCTGGTAGATAGCAGTGCGGGTGCAGTATAGAGGCAAAACAGGGAGTCCAGATAGTGCAATAAACAGTGTTTTATTCACACTTGCACAAAATAAAACAGTCTCTTGGTGTTAATTCACACACATAAGAAATCAAGCGGAAAAACAAGACAGTCCAAAACAGGCTCCAGTCACCTGGGAGGTTTTTAGATGCAGGTTCACACCTGGCTGTCAGTCCAGCCGTAAGACAGTCGCCGTCAGGCTTCCAGGTCGTCTGCACTCCTCCTTGCTGGGCTCTTGCTTCCAGCCCAGAGAACTTCCAAACACAAGTAATACAGTCTAACAGCAGCTCCAGGACAATCACACCCTCCACACCCAGCTGCTGGCTGTGTTATAAAGGCCCTGGAAAACCCGGCCTGGACCGTGGGGAGTAGGCACCCACCCAACTCTTTGCCTACTCCCAGTAAGAGCCGGCCCGGATTGGCTTTGCAGCCAAACTAAATAGCAAGGTGTCAAGCAGCACTAGCTGCTGCTGACACACCAAAAATCCGGCTCTTACCTCACCGAGGCCAGGAACCTCGGTGACACGTACCTCCGTCGACCACAGTACCTTGCACCTTACCACATACCCCCCTTTGTTCAACCCTGAGGGGTGAACACATGTGAGGCAGTAGACGCGGGACAGGGCATCTGCGTTACCCTGCAAGCGGCCTGCCCTGTGTTCCACGGAGAACTTGAAGTTCTGCAGGGATAGGAACCACCTGGTGACCCGAGCATTCCTCTCCTTTGCCTGGCTCATCCACTTGAGAGGGGAATGGTCGGTCACCAGACGGAACCTCCTCCCTAACAGGTAGTAGCGGAGAGATTCGAGTGCCCACTTGATAGCCAGGCACTCCCTCTCCACTATGCTATACCTGGTCTCGGCGGGACTGAGCTTACGGCTCAGGAAGACAACGGGATGTTCTTCCCCGTTGACCTCCTGAGACAGTACAGCACCGAGGCCTACCTCTGAGGCATCCGTCTGTACTATGAATTCCCTGTTGAAGTCGGGTGTCACCAAAACCGGGGACCCACACAGGAAAACATTTCCATTAACTCTTTGGCAATGAGCTTAGCTGAGGTATGTCGCAGAGGCACCGCCTCCGGATATCGAGTGGCATAGTCGAGAACTACCAGAATGTGTTGGTGGCCCCTGGCAGACTTTGGTACAGGCCCAATTAGATCCATAGCGATTCGCTCAAACGGGACCTCAATAATTGGAAGAGGTACCAGAGGACTACGGAAATGTGGCTGGGGGCTATTTATCTGACAGGTGGGACAGGACTTACAATACTCCTCTACTTCCTTAAACAAACCGGGCCAGTAAAATCGCTGTAGTATGCGGTCCTGCGTTTTCTGCCACCCCAGGTGTCCCCCAAGAACATGTTGGTGGGCAAGCTCCATGACCAGCTTGCGATACGCTGTGGGCACCACCAACTGTTCAACAGGCTCACCTCGGATTTGGTTCACTCGATACAACATATCCTGAAGAACACTGAATCGCGGAAACATTAATTCAGCCCCAGGTTTCTGGGGTTTACCATCAATTATTATGACACTTTCCCAGGCCCTGGTTAGGGTTTGGTCCCGGTGTTGTGCGGTCCCAAAATTTTCCCGGAGACATTGAGGTCTGCCAACTCAGGTCCCGGTGGCAAGTCCTCCGTGTCTCCCACCATTACACTCAGTGGGGTTGTCTCCCCCTCTACCGCTGGAGCAGTGGTCACCCCTACCGCTGGCCCTTCAGACTCAGGCTCCCAGGGGTCTGGCCTTCCAGTGGTATCAGGCCACTCTCTAGGGTTACCCCTGTCTCGGGTCCATCAGACAGTTTTATCGCTGGCCACAGCGCCGGGAAACCTGGGAAGTCCCTCCCAAGTATCAATTCATGTGGGAGTTTGGTAGCAACAGCCACCTCGTGGGTCCACTTACCAGCCGCTGTGGACAAAGTCACTAGTGCAGTGGGGTAGTCTTTTAGGTCTCCGTGGATGCACAGGACCCGATTTACGGCCGGTATACTCCACAGGCCGTACCAGGGCAGCCCTTACCAGGGAGACTAGACTCCCGGAGTCCATCAGGGCCACCGCCAGAGAATCTCCCACCTCTACCTGACACAGGTGGTTATTGTTCTGCCCCTCACGGGTGCCAGTTGCACACAGCTTCCGTGCATACAGGGAGTGGCGATAGCCATAGTTCACATCCATCGGCTCATCCCGATGCGGACAGTCGGCCCTGATGTGGCCTGGCTCCTGACACCTCCAGCATACCACGGGAGGCGGATCCGCAGGGGTATATTCCGTGCAGGCCTCTCTGTCGCCGGACGTCGGAACTGGGGCGGAGGCCTCCGGGGTTTGACTGACCCCTTCCCAGCAAGATTCCCCTGCAGGTTTCTGGTGGCCTCGTAACGCTCCACCAGGTCGACCATCTCCAGGGCACTTACCGGAGACGCCTGGCCGACCCAGTGTTGGAGGGGATAAGGCAGGGCCCTCCAGAACATGTCGGCCAGTAGACGGTCCAGCATAGCAGTCGGACTTAGAACATCAGGATGCAGCCACTTTTGCAACCGATGCAGCAACTCATAGTACTGCGGCCTGGCGGGTTCAGCCGTTTTAAAGTCCCACTGGTGGACCCGCTGAGCCCGGACCAACACGTTTACCCCAATCTGGCCAGGATCTCCCCCTTCACCGTGGGGTAATCAGCAGCCTGGGCATCTGCCAAGTCAACAAAAACTTGCTGGGGCCCGGATGCCAGGAACGGAGCGACCACCTCGGCCCACTGGTCACGGGGTAACTTTTCCCTCACGGCTACCTTCTCAAAGACCACCAGATATGTCTCAACGTCGTCCGAAGGGGTCATCTTTGGGATCGCCGCACGGACCGCTTTCCGGGCATCATGGTCGTGGTGGGACGCTCCTGCAGCTTGTAACGCCATCACGTGCTGTAACAGTAGCTGGTTGGTCTCCCGCTGCTGCACGTTAGCCTCTATGAGAGCTTTCACAGCCGCCTCCATGTTGCCAGCAACTCCTACTTGTAGCTTTGCTGGCTTAATATATGCCATGCACTTGTGCCCAGCAAAACAAAACAAACTTCGGCGGTCACGCCAGCCTCACTGCGCATGCCCGCATCCGACACCAAATGTGGGGAGTCGCTCTGGTAGATAGCAGTGCGGGTGCAGTATAGAGGCAAAACAGGGAGTCCAGATAGTGCAATAAACAGTGTTTTATTCACACTTGCACAAAAATAAAACAGTCTCTTGGTGTTAATTCACACACATAAGAAATCAAGCGGAAAAACAAGACAGTCCAAAACAGGCTCCAATCACCTGGGAGGTTTTTAGATGCAGGTTCACACCTGGCTGTCAGTCCAGCCGTAAGACAGTCGCCGTCAGGCTTCAGGTCGTCTGCACTCCTCCTTGCTGGGCTCTTGCTTCCAGCCCAGAGAACTTCCAAACACAAGTAATACAGTCTAACAGCAGCTCCAGGACAATCACACCCTCCACACCCAGCTGCTGGCTGTGTTATAAAGGCCCTGGAAAACCCGGCCTGGACCGTGGGGAGTAGGCACCCACCCAACTCTTTGCCTACTCCCAGTAAGAGCCGGCCCGGATTGGCTTTGCAGCCAAACTAAATAGCAAGGTGTCAAGCAGCACTAGCTGCTGCTGACACACCAAAAATCCGGCTCTTACCTCACCGAGGCCAGGAACCTCGGTGACACGTACCTCCCGTCGACCACAGTACCTTGCACCTTACCACAATACATACAGTGCCTTGCAAAAGTATTCACCCCCCTTGACTTTTTTCGTATTTTGTTACAGCCTTAAGTTCAATGTTTTGTTAATCTGAATTTTATGTAATGGATCAGAACATAATAGTCTAAGTTGGTGAATTGAAATGACAAAAATATATAAATAACACTATTGTTTAGAAATAGAAAACAGAAAATTGGCATGTGTGTGTGTATATATTCACCCCCTTTGTTAGGAAGCTCATAAAAATCTCTGGTGCACCCAATTATCTTCAGAAATCCCATAATTAGTGAAATGATGTCCAACTATGTGCAATCTAAGTGTCACATGATCTGTCATTACATATACACACCTTTTTTGAAAGGCCCCAGAGACTGCAACACCTAAACAAGAGGCATCACTAACCAAACACTGCCATGAAGACCAAGGAACTCTCCAAACAAGTAAGGGACAATGTTCTTGAGAAGTACAAGTCAGGGTTAACTTTAAAAAAATATCCAAATCGTTAATGATCCCCAGGAGAACCATCAAATTTATCATAAACAAATGGAAAGAACATGGCGCAACAGCAAACCTGCCAAAAGACGGTCGCCCACCAAAACTCACTGACCGGGCAAGGAGGGCATTATTCACTAAGGTAACCCTGGAGGAGCTGCAGAGTTCCACAGTAGAGACTGGAGTACCTGTACATAGGGCGACAATATGCCGTACGCTCCATACAGTTGGGCTTTATGGCAGAGTGGCCAAGAGAAAGCCATTACTTTCAGCTAAAAACAAAAAGGCACATTGTGAGTTTGCAAAAAGGCATGTGGGAGACTCCCAAAATGTATGGAAGAAGGTGCTCTGGTCTAATGAGACTAAAATTGAACTTTTCGGCCATCAAAGAAAACGCTATGTTGACGCAAACCCAACACATCACATCACCCAAAGAACACCAGGTTTTTCAGTAGCCGGGAATAGAGTTGATGGAAAGATGGATGGTGCTAAATACAGGGATATTCTTTAGCAAAACCTGTACCACTCTGTGCATGATTTGAGGCTAGGACAGAGGTTCACCTTCTAGCAGGACAATGACCCCAAACACACTGCTAAAGCAACACTTGAGTGGTTTAAGGGGAAACATGTAAATGTGTTGGAATGGCCTAGTCAAAGCCCAGATCTCAATCCAATAGAAAATCTGTGGTCAGACTTAAAGATTGCTGTTCACAAGCGTAACCATCCAACTTGAAGGAGCTGGAGCAGTTTTGCAAGGAGGAATGGGCAAAAATCCAAGTGGTAAGATGTGTCAAGCTCATAGACACTTATCCAAAGCGACTTGGAGCTGTGATTGGCGCAAAAGGTGGCCCTACAAAGTATTGACTTTGGGGGGGTTAACAGTTATGCACATTGACTTTTTCAGTTATTTTGTCCTATTTGTTGTTTGCTTCACAATAAAAAAAAAACATCTTCAAAGTTGTGGGCATGTTTTGTAAATTAAATTATGCAAATCCTTAACAATCTTGCAAGGCACTGTGTGTATATGTATATATGTATATATATATATATATATATATATATATATATTTACTGTGCATCAGACTGAATCTTAACAGGCAGTGTAATATATTGATGCTGTTCTGTCTTCATACACGTTCACACAGTGTGCAGTCTGACATTCAGCATAAACCATTCCGGGCTTCCAAATAAGAGGACTGTTCTTTGTAGTCTAACTTGTTTATTGGTAGATGGGATCAATTGTTTGGTAAAACTATAAGAATACAAATAACATGAATAAGTATATAGCATAGAATAGCATGCACTGTAACATTACATTAACAGAGAAAGCACATGCCCAAGATAGCTGCCTATACGTAAGATTGCATGTCGAACATCTAACAGTATAACAACTTCCCTGAGACAATGATAACTAGCTTAACAGCTCTGCAAAACACAATGGGCCAGATTTATCATTACACTTCCATCTTACTCCAATTTCACATAAGTCCAAAGTCACTTTTGGCTTGGTCAGATTTATTAATGGTCCTTTAATACTGTGATAAATGTGGTTTGATGGCAGCAGTTCATCCTTCAGTAAACGGCTTTACAAAAGTCGCACATATTTACAAAAAAGTCGCATGTTCTATTAAAAATTCACATAAGATAAGCATGGTCCTCACTGGAGTGAAATTGGGACTTTTTTGCGACTTTTTTAAAAAGTCCGAATGATAAATCTGGAGTGAAACTCATTAGCATGGCTAACCACGCCCATTTTTACAAAACTGGAGTGAGTGGTGTACACATGTAAAAAAGTTGCAAAATTATGCGCAAATGAGTATGAAAAGTTGCAAATGCCCTATTTTGGGACTTTTTGATGCCATAATTCTGGAGTGAAGGTATGATAAATCATGGCCAATGTCCCTGAAATAGAGATAGAATTCTCACCAGATATGCTTGCAAAAGGATGGTGGAGTTTAGGAAGAGGATATGCAAAAGGACAACTCTGCTGATGTGTCCTTGGTGACTGTAGACTGGGCTTCTCTTTCCCAGAATGCATTACACTCCCACAATACAATAATCTTTATTAACAGAAAAACAAAGTGTAGTACATTTTTAACACTGCTAGATGGTGCTATAACCAGACTAATAAATACAGAATACCATATGATTCAGAACCTCTGCTGGGGCAGGATAGAAGCATTTAACTTGTTCAGCTGCTGCGCCATTCATAATCTGTTCTGTTATACATAGACTTACTGTGCGTCAGTTAGTCTCAACAGGCGGTCTAATTTATCGTTGTCTTTATCTTGTTCACCTACTGCAGCATTCATACTTATCTGTTAATATATATATATTTATATTAGTGATGAGCGGCAGGTGCCATATTCGATTTCGACGAAATTCGCGAATATTCGAATGAATATTCGTTTCATATTCGTCGAAATCGAATATTCGTCATTTTTTCTAGTTATCGCGATTAACATGCGATTTAAATAATCACATATTGCGATTTGTACTTAAGGCTACTTTCCTATTGGTTTCATATCTAGAATTAGCGAGGATGACGAATATGACGAATGTATTCGTCTATTCCTCAAAACGAAGATAACGAAGTATTCTACATCTTCGCTTTAGCTACCTATTCGTCAACTTCGCTAATTCTAGCAATCAAATAGGAAGGTTGACTATAGAGAGTGAGACAGTTGTGTTAAATTCGCTATGCGATTTTTTTTTTTTTAATAAATAGAATACTTATAATAATTTTATCAAGTAATATAATTATTGTATTAAAAAAAAAAATCGCATAGCGAATTTAACACAGCTGTCTGGTAAGTCAACCTTCCTATTTGATTGCTAGAATTAGCGAATAGCGAAGTTGACGATGACGAGACGAATAGGTAGCTAAAACGAAGATGTAGAATACTCGTTATCTTCGTTTTGAGGAATATGACGAATACATTCGTCATATTCACTATTCGCTAATTCTACCAAGCCAACCATAACTTCTGTGCTCATGGAGCGTCCCCATCACCATGGGAACGTCTCCATATACTAAAATGTACTGTCGGATTTGAGGAATTACGTTGAAATCGCAATGCGATTAATTCAAGTTATATTAATCGCATTGCGATTTCAACTTAGAGCTGGGTTTATAATGGGTCAGCTTGCTAGAATTAACGAAGTTAACGAATATGGAATATAGCAGCAGTGCTAAGTTGAAATCGCAATGCGATTAATTTAACTTAAAGTATTCGCATTGCGATTTCAACTTAGCACTGCTAGTGCATAGCATTAGCTATAGCTATACTCCATATTCGTTAATTCTAGCCTATGTAAGATAGCAGTGCTAAGTTGTAATCGCAATGCGATTAATTTAACTTAAAGTATTCGCATTGCGATTTCAACTTAGCACTGCTAGTGCATAGCTATTAGCTATACTCCATATTCGTTAATTCTAGCCTATGTAAGATAGCAGTGCTAAGTTGTAATCGCAATGCGATTAATATAACTTGAATTAATCGCATTGCGATTTCAACGTAATTCCTCAAATCCGACAGTACATTTTAGTATATGGAGATTCTCCCATGGATGGGGACGCTCCACATGAGCACGGAAGTCGGCAGAAGCGGCAACGGGCACTGACTAGAGCAGCCAGGAAGCCAGGAATCCTCAGGACAGGTAAGAACTACTTTTGGGAAGTAGGAAAGAAAAAAATATAACTAAAAAAAAAAAAAAAAAAAAACGAATATTCGAAATAGCGAATTTATAGCGCTATATTCGAAATATTCGCGAATTAGCGAAGTGCCGATATTCGCTAAAAAAATTCGCTTTTCGAATATTCGCGCTCAACACTAATTTATATATTTACTGTGCCTCAGACTCAGTCTTAATAGGCAGTCTAATATATCAAAACATTAATCTTGTTTTGCTGCGCCATTCATATTTAATCTATTCTGTTATACATAGACTTACAGTACGTCAGACTTAGCCTCAACAGACGGTCTAATTTATCGCCGTGTTTATTTTGTTTACCTGCTGCAGCATTCATACTTAATCTGTTATATTACTGATTCAGTTACTGTACACTATGCCTAATAGACAGGGCAGGCAGTTGCCTGCCCTCCAAAAGAATGAGCATTTGTCAAAAATGTAGCTATAGCTAGCACAAATAGCAGCATAACAAGGGTTGGTGGTAGCAACAGCCACAGCAACAGGCCACAGCTGCCATTGTCATCAGGCGGTCGTGCTTTGATCAACAATCCAGTTGTACTGAAATGGTTAACTTGCTCTTCAACATCATCACAAGTGTTCTAAAAATACACACAGCAAGGAATCGGTGGGTTCCTCTCATACCACGCTTAGTTGGCATGGCTCAGGAACTGCCTCTGTGCCCTCCCCTGTCCTGACATTTTCTGCTTCACTTTTCAGCAAGGATGAGCTTTTTGAGGATAGTCAGCGGTTACAGGCCAGCACAGATTTGGAAGAGAAGTCCGCTGTCGATGCCTCTAGGTGTCCAACTACTGATTATGACAGTCGGATGGGAGCACATGTTGTGAGAGGTCAGGGACATGCGCAAAAGACAGGTGAATGTGACATTAGTGAGGAACAAACTTATGTAGATGACGATGTTGTTGATCACATGTTGGAGCCAGAGAAAGAAGAATGGAAGCATGCCCGTTCGACAGCAGGGTGGCAGCATGCCCGTGACACAGCAAGATGGAAACATGCCTGTGAGACAGCAGGGTTGAGTGATTTGCAGCCATACATGGGAGGGGTACACTGTCTGCTACTCAGGAGACTACCTGTGAGGAACCCACTAGCATTGCATGCGTTCATAAAAGCAGCAGCAGGCATCATGCAGTGGTGGAGTGAAAATGCCATACTCGGCAGTGTGGGAATTTTTCAGCAAGTTGCTGGGAGTTGTTAGCATGGTGGTATGCAGGTTATGTGGGAGAAGGTCAGGCATGGCCAGGGTGCTAATGTTGGCTCGAAGGCTCTGCATCAACACATGGAGCGTCACCATAGAGTGGCATGGGACAACCGTACCACTCATTTAGTGTTACTGTATCTCCTAGCGGCCCGCACCCCCTCTCCAACAGTTAGGCTCGCCAACATCAGCAAAAGGAAGCTGCCGTTCCTTGCCATTTACTTAAATGTTGTCTGTAGCCCCCGATGTTCCTCCTCATCATCACTTGTTTCAACAGCAATTGATCACCAAGGTGATTGCTAAAAGACAATAGTATGAGTGCATTCATCCAACGGACAGAAGCTGGCCAAGTTGCTGATACTACAGTTCCTCCGTTTCTATGTAGTTGACTCTGCACATTTCAGAGAACTGACTGCTTGTGCCCAGCCAAGTTGGAGAGTCCAAAGCTGACATTACTTTTCCAAAAAAGCTGTACCAGACCTGCACCTGTACGTTGAGCAGAAGGTGGGCCATTCCTTGGGTCTTTCGATGTATGGAAGAGTTCACACCAGCACTGACGCATGGAGTTGCAACTATGGTCAAGGACAATATATGTCCTTCACAGCCTACTGGGTAAATGTGGTTTTGGATCAGGCACAGCAGCAACTTGGCCAGGTGATGGCAATGCTGCCTCTGTGTTGTAATGCTGGGATTCCTACGCCAATGTACTCCTCTGTCTCCTCATCCTCCACCCTCCAATCTAGTCACAGTTCACAGTGTTCCTCCAGCATATCACCTATGCAAAGGTAGTGGTTCTGCAGTCACGCAGTTTTGCACCTGGTCAGCCTGGGCAAATGGAGCCATACCGGGGAGGAACTGCTAAGAGTTATTTATAAAGAAATCGAATGCTGGCTGCCTCCTCGCCAATTGGAGATAGAAACCATGGTTACAGATAACAGGAAGAAAATTTTGTTTGTACTGCATCAGGAAGGGCTGACACTATCGCCTTGCATAGTGCACATCTTCAATATGGTTGTCACCGGGTTCCTCAAGACTTCCACTGAACTGCAAGTGCTGTTAAAAATGTCCAGGAAACTGTGCATGCACTTCAGCCACTCTTACCGTGCAAAACACGACCTCCTTGAGCTGCAAAGGCAAAATGCTCTTCCCCAACATCGTCTGACATTTCCACCTGTTGGAACTCCACACTCCATATGTTAGACTACCTATATAGGCAGAGGAAGGCGGTCAATGATTCATTCATGCAGCAGACGGACAGGTCTACTCTCCAGTGTAGCTTCCACATTAGCCTGTGGCAGCTCATGCGTGACACATGCCATTTGAGTAGGCCCTTTGAGGAGGCCACTTTATTTGTCAGTCGGCAGAACTACGGGATGAATTATGTCACTCTACTTCTTCACGTCCAGGATGGGATGCTAACAAATCTGATTGGAGAGGAAAAAGAAGATGTGGCACTTACATTTCAAGGCTACCTGAGCTCTGAGGAGAATGAGGATAAGGAAGAGGATATAAACGCACTGAAATTCTATACATAACTAGGTGGTTTATCTGCCCAAGTGACAGATGAGGAGCAGGAGGAGCTGAAGTGCGATAACAAAGACGATGCACATGAACCCGACAGACTGTGGCAGTATGCAGTGGAGATAAAGGCAGGGAGGCCCTCTGATTTTTGTGCAAATAGCTAGATGCATGCTTTCTTGTATGCTTACTGACAGAAACATTATCAGGATGACTACTGGCTATCCACATTGTTAGACCCTCGCTACTAGTCAAAAATGGGGCATTTTTTTACACCTTCTTTGAGGGACACCAAAATGGACTACTACAGAGACTTGTTTTGTAGTCGGTTGGACACTGCCTATGAGCAGCATCACCCGTCCTCAGGAAGGTCTAACCAAGGGGACCCTCTACTCTCACGCCCCACTACCATGACTGTGGACGGGGTAGGAGCAGCATCAGCTCTAAATGCAGCAACTTCAGTATGAACTCTATGATGAGCAATTTTTTCAGCCGCCTTCTGGAGATACTACCCAGCAGCAGCAGGACATGCAGCAGAACTTCAACCATCAGGTGGTGGCATACTTGGACTGCACCCTGTCACCCATGATCTAAGATCCCCTGGACTACTGGGCATGCAAACTTGAATTGTGTCCGCAACTGGCCTAGTTTGCCATGGGTATGCTTTCCTACCCGACAAGTAGTGTGGCATCAGAGCAGATGTTCAGTGCTGTGGGGGCATAGTAACCCCAAAATGTTGGAAGACTATCCTTCATTAAGATGAATCAAGCCTGGATCAACCAAGATTTCCAGACACGAGTGCCTTATGCAACAGAATAGATAATGTTGCCGCTAAAGATCATACCACACTGCTACCACACTGGAATATTCTGCAAAATGGGCCATTACTTCTGGTAATGTGCTGCTGCCACCATTCTGATGTTGCCAACTGCCTGATGCCACCCACCTGCTGCCTCTACTGCCATTCCTGCAAGTGGTCTTCTTGACCTACTAATTTGTACATGTTAACTTTTTTATAAAGAATATGTATGCCACTGGGCCTTGCTTGTACACTACTGAGTTGGGTTCTGCTGTTGTTGGGAACGGTTGCTATGAAAAGTATCTCCAGTTGTTGTCTATAATAGTTTCTACTCATGAGGCCAGTTATGCTCAGCTATCAGCATGGACTGTCTAACAGCGCAACATGTCTTAAAGTCTATATTTAAGCCGAGTACCGGGTGGGCTCCCCAGGATACAGAGAAGTCACGAACGAGAAAAGCAACTCTGACACCAGCTTTTGTAAAACAGACTTTTTACTGTAACGAGTTATCAAACACAGCCCCAATTGCAGTGAACATAACTTTGGATTACATACACTCAGCCCAGAGGCTGAGACCCCTGTGTCGCACGGCGACCTCCGATGGTAGCCAGAAAACACTTGCGTAATTTACCTACTGCGAGCAGAGCTAACTCTGCCTCACCATACCTGTTATTAGCCTGAAGAACAGTAACAATCGTGTGTGTGAGATACAGACTAGCGCGCGGTGTTACACAGCAGCTTACAATGTAACCGGCCTATACAGTAATTTCCCCCTCCCTTTTCCACAAAACTGGTAATGTAGAAAGCACCTAATATATCACTTTCGATAAAAACGTTGGGATAACTGGAGATTATGGTGAAGTCCTCTCTGTTCTCTGATAATTGCTTATGAATAAGCAGCAACTCTTTGTAGCCTGCCACACAGCAACACTAACTAACTACCGGCATGTTTGATCTCAGTATCTAGTACTTTAGGCGCCAATCCTATATTGGGGTGCGTGCATGATCTGTCTTACCGACCTCGGTATGTTTTTCATCCGATCATGTTGTTAACATGGAGAGCAGCAAGTTACTTCAGCACACATGCGGCCCTGCAGAGAAGATAGCGTTTTGATCCAAAGCTCTTAACAGCCTTCCTGGAAATGATCCCCTTCTTCTGGATGGACCCTGGGACTTGGACTGGGATTAGCCTCCTTCAGCTGCAACTCCGGCCACTCCAGGACTCCATGACATCTGGATGCTACCGGATTCTGTACTCCAGCCTCTCTCTTAAGATGTCTGCTGCTTTGCTTCATGCTTCTTCTTCAGACCGAGAGAGTCTACAATTACCATCCACTAGTGATCCACGGATCCCCAAAACACGGACACCGGCAATGTGCTTTCCGCATTTTGCAGACCACACATCGCCAGTCTCATAGAAAATGCCTTTTCTTGTCCGCAACTGCGGACAAGAATAGGACATGTTCTATTTTTTTGCGGATCTGCAATTCCGGATCCGGGCGGGACATAGTGTGTCCCCATAGGAATGAATAGGTCCACAATTCCGTTCCGCAAAATGTGGAACAGAATTGCGGACGTGTGAATGGGGCCTGAACATGATAATACAAAAAAATATATTTTGTCATGATAATCCCTGTAAGGGAGATAACGGAACCAAAGTTACAATACTCCAAAAAGATACATAATGATATATAAACAAAAAAGAAAGAAAGAGATTGGCTTATGTTAATATACCGAACTGGAGCCCAAACATGTCACATGTGTTTCCAAGTCATAGCGATGAGATTGCTTCACATGTGAGGGTCCCTGCGGTGTAGCCACGTCTCCAGGGTGTGTGATGCTGCATGATCCTGCGGTTCGAATAAAGATTGTTTTTAAGGGTCTTTTTATTTCTTTTTTAGGTTATGTTCTAGCTATATGGGACCCACTGGTATTATTTTCTATATTCGCTTATGACTATGAATGTCTTAAAGTCTGCAGCATTTCTGAAAACCAGCATGCAATGTTAAAGGGAACCTGTAACATTGAACATGGTGTCTGAGCTGAAGGTGGCATTTATAGAGCAAGAGGAGCTGAATAGACTAATAAATAGTTTTATGGGAAAAGATTTAGTATAACATAATTCATTTATATGCCTTCTTATTCTGGTCTTTGACGTCAAGGAAGCTGTCCTATCAGTGATCGACAGCCTTCCATCGATGACTGTGTATGCAGAGATAGCTATCAATCACTGATAGGACCGCCTTGTTGACTTCAAAGCTCAGAATTAGCACAAAAGAATGACTTCCAAATTATACAGAATCTTTTCCTATAAAATTATATCATAATCTGCTCAGCTCCTCCTGCTCTATTACAGGCTGACTGTAAATTGTTTTGCATTTTCATGGTGACAAGTCCCCTTTAAGCACATTGGAATCTATGCTGCTCCTAAATGTTACATTCAATTTTTGTGAAATATTGAAATTGAACACTTGCTGCCAGGTTCCCTAACAGCAGATGAATGTGAACCTCTGATTAACTTATTTCATATCATTTACTAATACAAGAACTTCACACACCTGTCCTAGGCCATTTTCACACAGTCACTATTTGGTCAGTGATTTCCATCAATGATTAATTTGTGGGCCAAAACCAGGATAAGTATAATAGAAATGTGCACCTGTTCTTTGTTTTTGACCTGCACATGGTTTTGGCTCACAATTACTAATGGAAATCACTGATCAAATACTGACCAAACACTGCCTGTGGCGACTTTAGTAAAAAGTCCACTAGACAAAAATCCAACCAATTCATTGAGGCGCATGCTTCTTAATAAACTTGTTGCATCTTCTACTGTCCATCTACTCCAGCCAGAAGCTGGAGTAGATTTCTGGTATATTGTGCATCAGTTTTCTGGCATACATGTTGTTAAATGGGTCAGGCCACGGAGGTCTCATCCACAGTTCCCCTCCTCCTGTTCACACCTCGCCAATTTTTTATTTTATTTTTGCAAATTGGCAAGTGTTTTAAAAAAAAATAAAAAATTGGTTTCTACACAAACATGCAGTAGAAGATTCTTTACCGTAAGACCACAGCGACTATAGAACTCTCTGCCAGAAGAGGTGGTGAGGGTGAACTCACTAAAAGAGTTCAAGAGGGGCCTGAATGCATTTCTGGAGTGTAATAATATTACAGGTTATAGCTATTACCTTTCTGGAGAAGGGTCGTTGATCCATGGAGTTATGCTGATAGCCTGATTGCAATCTGGAAGGAATTTTGTTCCATGAAACAAGGAAAATTGGCTTCGACCTGACAGGGTTTTTTTGCCTTCCTCTAGGTCAGTGATGGGCAATGTGCGGCTCTCCAGCTCTTGCAGAACTACAACTCCCAGCATGCAAAGCCTGTCTATAGCTATCAGCCTACTGCAGGGCATGGTGGGAGTTGTAGTTTAGCAACAGCTGGAGAGCCGCACTTTGCCCATCACTGCTTTAGGTCAACTTGCAGGATAACAGGCTCAACTGGATGGGTGGATGTCTTTTTTAAGCCTTACAAATTATGCTACTATGTTTCTTATGCCAGAAAACTGGCATAAAGCTATAGTGACCCTTTTGTAAAAAGTAAACAACCTCTTTACATGAACTTCAGATTTTGGATGTCTATGTAGTCTGTAATCTGTAAAACATTTTTGTATAATATACTATATTGCATATGGTATAACTTTTACTTAAAGAGATATTTTGGTTGTAGCAAGTTATCCCCTAGCCACAGGAAAGGGGATAACTATTATATTGTTTGGGTCCCTACTATTGGGATGCCCATTTATCTGGAGAACAGGAACCCATACCGTAGAGGGGGTTCCTCACAATGCTGTTTCATTCATTTCTGGGAGAGTCCCTCAAGGGAACTGGATTCCTGTTATCACAATTGATTGGGTGCCCGTAGTAGGACCTCTAGCAATTTAATATTCATACCATATCCTGTGGCTATAAATAAATTTCTGCAGCATATCTTAACTTACAACTAGAGATGGAATACTGTTTCTGTGGAAATTAATGACCTTTATTTTGCATGTACACCAATTATTTTTAGCCCTTCTGCTCAAAGGAAAAATGTAGTGCAGTTGTTATACAAAAGTAATTGCAGCAGCTACAGTATATGCTATTGAAATGAAAACTGTTGCAGATGATATTATCACCCGTGCCATTAATGATTTCTTGAGACACTAGAAAAGCTGCAGCCCATGTCTTTCATAACCTATAATTATATGGGCTGTAACTGTATAGTGAAAACTTCACAGCACAGAGTTTATGAAACTATAATTAGGTTTCTGACATGTGTAGTTATAATTCAAAATACATTTGAAAACAATTTTTTTTTACATAGTCATGGATAATAGTATGAGATAAATGGTATCCAATGTGGTAGTATCAATTACATAATAGGAGAATGTTCATTTTATAACAGTGACTACTGAGAGGTAGGTAACCAAGTGGTGACTGCTCATTGTTATGAATCAAAGGGTTAAAGAGGACCTTTCATGTGAAAAAAAATATGAACTAAGTATCATGATATGGAGAGCAGCGCCCAGGGATCTCACTGCATTTACTATTATCCCTGGGCGCTGCTACATTCACCCGCTATGTCCTCTGGTATCTTCGGTGACTTGGTTCTCCTGGGAGGAGTCATAGAGCTCATAGACGGTGAGCTCTGCTCTGCCATTGGACAGCGCTACAGCCTGAGAGAAGGAGACGCCCAGGTCAAAAAGGGCAGACTCCTCCCATGAGAACCAAGTCACCAAAGATACCGGAGGACATAGCAGGAGAACTGAGCGGCTCCCCTAGCTAATAGTAAGTGAAGTGAGATCCTTGGGCACTGCTCTCCATATCATGATACTTAGTTCATACTTTTGTTTCATATGAAAGGTCCTCTTTAATGCTCAATCCCTTCCTAATTAAAGCAAGGCTGTCACCAGGAAAGTCCCTGATAATTCAAGCACAATGTATTGTAGGCTAACTCAGCTGAATGTAATGATATGTTTCACTTAGCGATCCATTGCTTTATTCTGGAGAAAAAGTACTTTTAATCCATATGCAAATGAGTTTTATGTTAAGTGCACCAAAAATAGACCCTAGCCACTCTGTACACCCTTGCTCCCAGGGATGCCCCACCAATGAGGCGAGATGAGGCGTTTGCCTCAGGCAGCATCAGGTAGGGGCAAGAGGGGGGCAGCAGAAGGGGGATTATCTTTTTTTGCAGTATAGTATTGAGAAACACAGTGGGCACAGTATGTGGTGCTGTATTACGCTATATGTTTTGTAGTGCTGTATGTATTGTTTTCCAAGTATGTCTTTAACAGTAGGGCTAAAGGAAAGGGGTTAGGCTAAGAAATTGGCATTGGGGGGTTGGGTCGCTGTTTCAGTTTTGTCCTCAGGCAGCAGAAAGGCTAGGTGCACCCTGCTTGCTCCTCCTGGTTCTTCTGCACCTCTTCATAACTTTGACCGCCAGTTTATGGCTTTATTGAGACCGGCACCTAAAATGTCGGTCTTAATAAATGTGCCCCTTAATTATTATTCATTGCTATGACCAGTTAACATTGGAGACAAGGCTCCCTATTCTACTGTTAAAGGACTATTCCCACCAATAGAGAGGTAAATTTAGACCAACTAAGGCTAGTTTCACACTAGCATTCTCCACCAGTCCCCATTATAGTTCATAGGGCCAGACAGCATTCAAGTAGCTTCTGGCAATGCTGGATACAGAGAGATCTGTCAGGCTCTTCCTTGCCAGAACAGCCTGCTGGATATCATGAAACTAGCGTAAGCCAGCAGGAGGCAGTAATCTGATGCACAAGTAGCACTCCAGCAACGGATTGAATCCTCAAGAACTTGTAACTGTCAACACATTTCAGCAGATCAGCAGATCTTATTCATGGTCCAAAGTAAGATCTGATGCTCAAAATGTGTTTACAGTCATATATGTCACCGGACTGAATTTTAATAATTTGGAATAAAGAAATAATGAGTTATGACTGTAGGTAGGGACAGACAAGGGCAGTAAGCCCTAAGGCTAGAACCCAGCCCACTTTCCCTACCTACTTGCAGTACAAGCCCTAGATAGCTAGACTGCAACTGGTTGACGGCCTTACGCTTTTTAGGTGCAAATACTGACAAACAACAAAAGACAGACAAACACAAGACCTGAGACGTACGTAAATGAGTCAGAACCAGACAAGCTATGCAGTACCAAACGAGAAACATAGAGTGGTCAGTGGTCAGAGGAACTAGCAATCCAATGAGCACATGAACAAGGAACTAGGAACACAACTAATGAGTCAGAGACTATCATTGGCACTGGTGTATGGCCAGAAAGTGGTTTAAATAGAGGGCCGAGTCCCTGGATCAGAAACTAATAGGTCCATGACTCAGCACTCAAGTAGCTAATCGCCTCCAGCGGAAGCCTGCTGCAGGGAGAAACATAGCATTACATCCTGCTGCTCAGGATGCTGTTGCGTCGCCAGGAGGTGTGGCTCAGCAGCGTGCCTCTTCCGGCAGGCTGAGTATCGCATCGCTGAAGCCCAAACAGGTAACTTTTTTTACATTACCACCTCTTAGGAGGGGGCCACCGGACAAGGTTTCGATGGAAACTCGAGATTAAACTTCCTAATCAGATGAGAAGCGTGAATATCCCAAACAGCAAACCATGTTCTATTCTCAGCACCATATACCTTTCAATGGAAAAGGTACTGCTGAGAGCCCTGAACTCTCTGGGAGTCAAGAATTTTCTCTACCTCATACTCCAGTTCACCTTGGATAAGGAGGTTTAGACAGAGGAATCCCAGAAGAAATGCATTTCTTAAGCAGTGATTTGTGGAAAACATTAGGGATCCAGAAGGAGGATGGCAACTAAAGAGCAAAAGTTACCGAATTATTAATGGTGGAGGTGATCTTATGTGGGCCAATAAATTTCAGAGTCAGTTTACCAGATGGGACCCTATGGTGCAAATTCTTAGTAGAAAACCATACAAGTTCCCCTAGAACCAAATACAGAACGTTTCCTATTCGCTTGTTCATACTTGATGCTTTGAGATTTTTCCGGACTCTTATGAGCTTGGGCCCAAACTGTGCACAGATCATTCATGCTGGCTCCCACCACAGGACTCGCAGAACTAAACTCAGACATTGAAAAATAATGTGAATTAAACCCATAATTGAAATAGAAAGGTGAGAAGCCCCTAGAAGAGCTGACTTGGTTGTTGATAGCAAACTCCGCTAGTGACATTTTTTTCTATTTATTTTGACAATCAGATACAAAGCACATCAAATACTGCTCCAAAACCTGGTTGACCCTTTTAGTTTGTCCATTTGTCTCAGAACGGAACACTGATGAGAAGGACAGTTTGATTCCCAACCTTTTGCTAAGCTCTCTCTAGAATCTAGAGACAAACTGTATTCCCCTATCAGACATAATTGACTCAGGTATCCCATGAAATTTGAGAATATTATCTTCTTAGCACCAGGAAGCATCAGGAAGCTTCTTTAGCAGAACCAGATGACACATCTTGAAGAATCTGTCAATGACTACCCAGATGACCGTCCTCCCCAGAGAGGTGGAAAGATCTGTTATAAATAGTGATGGCCGCAAATATTCGAATCCCGAATTTTAATTGCAAATATTGCCACTTTGAGAATTCGCGAATAGTTAGAATATAGTGATATACATTCATAATTTTCGAATAGTCTAGATTTTTTTTTCATCTGAACCCAGGATTAGAGTTGAGCGAACACCTAGATATTCGGGTTCGAGAAGTTCGGCCTGACTTCCCGATAATTTTCGGGTTCGGCCTCATTCGCAGACTCAGGGCCATGGCACCGCAAAGAGGAGAGCGGTCCCGTAACAGCAACACAGGCCTCAGGTCAACCTGCAATGGAACAGGCCATTATCATTTATGTAGGCCCCTGACACCCAGACAGAGGAGAGGCAATTTTACAGTAAAAAGAGTTTAATGTCTCTCACCCAGATAGCAAGCAATTAAACGAAATATAGGCCACTGACACCCAGACAATAGGGCGGTCATGACAGTAAAAAGAGTTTAATATCTCCCACCAAGACAACAAATGATTAAACGACATATAGGACCCCTGCCACCCAGACAATGGGGCGGCCATTAGACAGTAAAAAGTGTTAAATGTCTGCCACCAAGACAGCAAGCAAGTACGTGAAATTTAGGCCCCTGACACCCAGACAATGGGGCGGTCATGACAGTAAAAAGAGTTTAATATCTCCCACCAAGACAACAAATGATTAAACGACATATAGGCCCCTGACACCCAGACAATGGGGCGGTTATTAGACAGTAAAAAGTGTTAAATGTCTGCCACCAAGACAGCAAGCAAGTACTTGAAATTTAGGCCCCTGACACCCAGACAATGGGGCAGTCATGACAGTAAAACGAGTTTAATATCTCCCACCAAGACAACAAATGATTAAACGACGTATAGGCCCCTGACATCCAGACAATGGGGCGATCATTATACAGTAAAAAGTGTTAAATGTCTGCCACCAAGACAGCAAGCAAGTACGTGAAAGTTAGGCCCCTGATACCCAGACAGAGGAGAGAGGTCCCATAGCAGCAAAAGAGGCATCATGTCACCCACCAACGGAGAAGGCCACTTTTAGTTATTTAGGCCCCAGCACCCAGACAGAGGAGAGGTTCATTCAACTTTGGGTTGCCCCGCAAAATAATGGTAAAATTAAAAAAAGAGGATTCAATAAAGAAGTGCCCTGGAGTACAAGAATATATGGTTAAGGGGAGGTAGTTATAAATGTCTATTCTGCACAAGGGATGGACAGGTCCTGTGGGATCCATGCCTGGTTCATTTTTATGAACATCAGCTTGTCCACATTGGCTGTGGACAGGAGGCTGCGTTTGTCAGTAATGACGCCACCTGCTGAGCTGAATACACGTTCAGACAAAACGCTGGCCGCCAGGCAGGCCAGCACCTCCAAAGCATAAAAGGCTAGCTCTGGACACGTGGACAATTTGGAGACCCAGATGTTGAATGGGGCTGAACCATCAGTCAGTACGTGGAGGGGTGTGCACACATACTGCTCCACCATGTTAGTGAAATGCTGCCTCCTGCTAACACGTTGCGTATCAGGTGGTGGTGCAGTTAGCTGTGGCGTGGTGACAAAACTTTTCCACATTTCTGCCATGCTAACCCTTCCTTCAGAGGAGCTGGCCGTGACACAGCTGCGTTGGCGACCTCTTGCTCCTCCTCTGCCTTCGCCTTCCACTTGTTCCCCTGTGACATTTGGGAATGCTCTCAGGAGCGCATCTACCAGTGTGCACTTGTACTCGCGCATCTTCCTATCACGTTCCAGTACAGGAAGTAAGGTGGGCACATTGTCTTTGTACCGGGGATCCAGCAGGGTGGCAACCCAGTAGTCCGCACACGTTAAAATGTGGGCAACTCTGCTGTCGTTGCGCAGGCACTGCAGCATGTAGTCGTTCATGTGTGCCAGGCTGCCCAGAGGTAAGGACAAGCTGTCCTCTGTGGGAGGCGTATCGTCATCGTCCTCCGTTTCCCCCCAGCCACGCACCAGTGATGGGCCTGCGCTGCGTTGGGTGCCATCCCACTGTGAACATGCTTCATCCTCATCCTCCTCCACCTCCTCCTCATCCTCCTTGTCCTCCAGAAGTGGGCCCTGGCTGGCCACATTTGTACCTGGCCTCTGCTTTTGCAAAAAACCTCCCTCTGAGCCACTTCTAAGAGACTGGCCTGAAAGTGCTAAAAATGACCCCTCCTCCTCCTCCTCCTGGGCCACCTCCTCTTCCATCATCTCTCTAAGTGTTTTCTCAAGGAAACATAGAAGTTGTATTGTAACGCTGATAACGGCGTCATCGTCACTGTTCATGTTGGTGGAGTACTCGAAACAGCGCATCAGGGCACACAGGTCTCGCATGGAGGCCCAGTCATTGGTGGTGAAGTGGTGCTGTTCTGCAGTGTGACTGACCCGTGCGTGCTGCAGCTGAAACTCCACTATTGCCTGATGCTGCTCGCACAGTCTCTCTAGCATGTGCAAGGTGGAGTTACACCTGGTGGGCACGTTGCATATGAGGCGGTGAGTGGGAAGGCCGAAGTTATGCTGTAGCGCAGACAGGCGAGCAGCGACAGGATGTGAATGCCTGAAGCGCGCACAGACGGCCCGCAAATTAGGCAGCAGCTCTGACATGTCAGAGTAGTTGTGAATGAACTTCTGCACCACCAAATTTAGCACATGCGCCAGGCAAGGGATGTGCATCAAGCCGGCTAGTCCCAGAGCTGCGACGAGATTTCGCCCATTATCGCACACCATCAGGAGGCAGTAGGCTACAGGAGGCAAAGAATGATATTCTGTGATCCTTGGAGGCGGAAGGACGTGTGCCAAAGAACTCTCCGCCTGGGGCCCATCCGCCACTACATTTACCCAGTGTGCAGTTAGGGAGATATAGCGTCCCTGGCTGTGCACACTGGTCCACGTATCTGTGGTTAGGTGGACCTTACGCAGTGCACACTTGATTTTATCGGATACTTGGTTGTGCAGGGAAGGCACGGCTCTCTTGGAGAAGTAGTGGTGGCTGGGAACAACATACTGCGGGACAGTCATCGCCATCAGCTGTTTGAAGCTCTCTGTGTCCACCAGCCTGAATGACAGCATTTCAAAGGCCAGTAGTTTAAAAATGCTAGCATTCAGGCACAGGGCTCAAGGGTGGCTAGGTGGGAATTTACGCTTTCTCTCCAAGGTTTGTGAGATGGATAGCTGAACGCTGCCGTGTGACATGGTGGAGATGCTTGGTGACGCAGGTGGTGGTGTTGGTGGCACATTCTCTGTTTGGTGGGGGGCAGGTGCCAACATTCCTCCCGAGGCAGAGGAAGAGGCTGAAGCAGCAGCAGAAGAGGGAGCAGGGGGAGCCTGAGTGAGTTCCTTGTTTTTAAGATGTTTACTCCACTGCAGTTCATGCTTTACATGTAGATGCCTGGTCATGCAGGTTGTGCTAAGGTTCAGAACGTTAATGCCTCGCTTCGGGCTCTGATGGCACAGCGTGCACACCACTCGGGTCTTGTCGTCAGCACATTGTTTGAAGAAATGCCATGCTAGGGAACTCCTTGAAGCTGCCTTTGGGGTGCTCGGTCCCTGGTGGCGGTGGTCAGTAGCAGGCGAACTCTCTTGGTCGCGGCTGTTCTGCTTTTGCCCCCTGCTCCCTCTTTTGCTCCGCTGTTGGCTCGGTCTCACCATTGCCTCTTCCTCTGAAATATGAAAGTCAGTGGCACGACCTTCATTCCATTTGGGGTCTAGGACCTCATTGCCCCCTGCATCGTCTTCCACACAGTCTTCCTCCCTGACCTCCTGTTCGGTCTGCACACTGCAAAAAGACGCAGCAGTTGGCACCTGTGTTTCATCATCATCAGAGACTTTTGGACTCTGATGAGGTGGTATTCCCATGTCCTCATCATCAGGAAACATAAATGGTTGTGCGTCAGTGCATTCTATGTCTTCCACCACTGGGGAAGGGCTAGGTGGATTCCCTTGGGAAACCCTGCCAGCAGAGTCTTCAAACAGCATAAGAGACTGCTGCATAACTTGAGGCTCAGACAGTTTCCCTGATATGCATGGGGGTGATATGACAGACTGATGGGATTGGTTTTCAGGCGCCACCTGTGCACTTTTTGCAGAAGACTGGGTGGAAGATAATGTTGTGAACGTGCTGGATCCACTGTTGGCCACCCAATTGACTAGCGCCTGTACTTGCTCAGGCCTTACATCCTTAGAACGGCATTGGGCCCCACCAAATATTGCTGCAAATTCTGGCGGGGTACTGGAACCTGAGGTAGTTGGTTCACTAGGACGTGTGGCTGTGGCAGAACAGCCACGTCCTCTCCCAGCACCAGAGGATCCATTAACAACACCACGACAATGTCCGCTTCCCCTACTAGATGTTTTCCTAATTGTTACCGTTGACCACAAGAAGAAAAAAATAATTTGGCCCAATGTATTGAATTCAAATTCAGGCCTTTTTTTTACAGGCACCTAACACTATCTGGCTATCTATTTATGTACCGTATTACACTAATCCAGGCACAGCAGTAACCACAGATTTAGGGGAATATCAATTGTAGGCCTAGTATTTAGGCCCTGGATGAAAGGTATCCTTTTACGGACAGATTTACACTTGGAGCTGCACAGTAGCGTGTCAAAAAATATATAGGATTATGCTTTCAGAACTTGTATTTTAACACTTTGTGTAATATACACTTTAACGGAAAGAAATACACTTAGAGAGGCAAAACAGTGTGTGCAAATGTAGAGGATTATGCTGTAGTTTAACACTTACTGTAATATACCCTTTAATAGAAAGAAATACACTTGGAGATGCACGCTGAGTGTAATATACCCTTTTACGGACAGATTTACACTAGGCCTGCAACAGCTGGAACACCAGATTTTGGGTATTGCTATTTTGGCAATTGAATTTCACCCCAGAAAATAATATATCCTTTGACGGACACTGTGAAACTTGTCAAGTCACAGCTGGAATACCAGATTTATAGTATTGCTATTTTGGTAATTGAATTTCACCCCAGAAAATAATATATTCTTTGACGGACACCATGAAACTTGGCCAGACACTGCTGGGACACCAGATTTAGGGGATTGCTATTTTGGCAATTGAATTTCTCCCCAGAACAAAATATATCCTTTGCCGGACAATATTAAACTTGGCCAGCCACTGCTGAAACCACTGATTTATGGTATTGCTATTTTGGCAATTGAATTTCACCCCAGAACAAAATCTATCATTTGCCGGACACTATTAAACTTGGCCAGCCACAGCTGAAACCACTGATTTATGGTATTGCTATTTTGCCAATTGAATTTCACCCCAGAACAAAATATATTCTTTGCCGGACACTATTAAACTTGTGCAGTTACAGCTGGAACACCAGATTTACGGTATTGCTATTTTGGCAATTGAATTTCACCCCAGTAAAAAAATCTATCCTTTGCCGGACACTATTAAACTTGGCCAGCCACAGCTGAAACCACTAATTTACGGTATTTCTATTTTGGCAATTGAATTTCACCCCAGAACAAAATAAATCCTTTGCCGGACACTATTAAACTTGGCCAGCCACTGCTGAAACCACTGATTTATGGTATTGCTATTTTGGCAAATGAATTTATCCCCAGAAAATAATATTTCCTTTGACGTACACTATGAAACTTGTCTAGTCACAGCTGGAACACCAGATTTACGGGATTGCTATTTTTGGAACTGAATTATACCGTAGAAAATAATATATACTTTGACAGACACTATGAAACTTGTCCAGTCACCGCTGGAACACCAAATTTACGGTATTGCCATTTTTGCAACTGAATTTTACCCCAGAAAATAATATATCCTTTGACTGACACTATGAAACTTGTCCAGTCACAGCTGGAACACCAGATTTACGGTATTGCCATTTTTGCAACTGAATTTCACCCCAGAAAATAATATATCCTTTGACGGACACTATGAAACTTGGCCAGCCACAGTTGGGACACGAGATTTAGGGGATTGCTAATTTGGCAATTGAATTTCACTCCACAACAAAATATATCCTTTGCCGGACACTCTTAAACTTGGCCAGCCACTGATGAAACCACTGATTTATGGTATTGCTATTTTGGCAATTGAATTTCACCCCAGAACAAAATCTATCCTTTGACGGACACTATGAAACTTGTCCAGTTACAGCTGGAACACCAGATTTACGGTATTGCTATTTTTGCAACTGAATTTCACCCCAGAAAATAACATATCCTTTGACGGACACTATGAAACTTGGTCAGCCACTGCTGGGACAACAGATTTATGGTATTCCTATTTTGTCAATTGAATTTCACCCCAGAACAAAATTCTATCCTTTGCCAGACACTTTTAATCTTGGCCAGCCACAGCTGAAACCATTGATTTACGGTATTGCAATTTTGGCAATTGAATTTCACCCCAGAACAAAATATATCCTTTGCCGGACACTATTAAACTTGTCCAGTCACAGCTGGAACACCAGATTTACAGTAATTGCTATTTTGGCAATTGACTTTCTCCCCAGAAAAAAAATCTATCAATTGCCGTACGCTATTGTACTTGGCCAGCCACAGCTGAAACCACTGATTTACGGTATTGCTATTTTGGCAATTGAATTTCACCCCAGAACAAAGTATATCCTTTGCCGGACACTATTAAACTTGGTCAGCCACTGCTGAAACCACTCATTTATGGTATTGCTATTTTGGCAATTGAATTTCACCCCAGAACAAAATATATCCTTTGCCGGACACTATTAAACTTGTCCAGTCACAGCTGAAACACCAGATTTACGGTATTGCTATTTTGGCAATTAAATTTCACCCCAGAACAAAATATATCCTTTGCCGGACACTATTAAACTTATCCAGTCACAGCTGGAACACCAGATTTATGGTAATTGCTATTTTGGCAATTGAGTTTCTCCCCAGAAAAAAATCTATCAATTGCCGGACACTATTAAACTTGGCCAGCCATAGCTGAAACCACTGATTTACGGTATTGCTATTTTGGCAATTGAATTTCACCCCAGAACAAAATATATCCTTTGCCGGACACTAATAAACTTGTCCAGTCACAGCTGGAACACCAGATTTATGGTAATTGCTATTTTGGCAACTGAATTATACCCTAGAAAATAATATATCCTTTGACAGACACTATGAAACTTGTCCAGTCACAGCTGGAACACCAGATTTACGGTATTGCCATTTTTGCAACTGAATTTCATATCCTTTGACAGACACTATGAAACTTGGCCAGCCACAGCTGGGACACGAGATTTAGGGGATTGCTAATTTGGCAATTGAATTTCACCCCAGAACAAAATATATCCTTTGCCGGACACTCTTAAACTTGGTCAGCCACTGATGAAACCACTGATTTATGGTATTGCTATTTTGGCAATTGAATTTCACCCCAGACCAAAATCTATCCTTTGACGGACACTATGAAACTTGTCCAGCTGGAACACCAGATTTACGGTATTGCTATTTTTGCAACTGAATTTCAACCCAGAAAATAACATATCCTTTGACAGACACTATGAAACTTGACCAGCCACTGCTGGGACACCAGATTTAGGGGATTGCTATTTTGGCAATTGAATTTCACCCCAGAACAAAATATATCCTTTGACTTACACTAGGAAACTTGCCCAGTCACAGCTGGAACACCAGATTTACAGTATTGCCATTTTTGCAACTGAATTTCACCCCAGAAAAAAATCTATCCTTTGCCGGTCACTATTAAACTTGGCCAGCCACTGCTGAAACCACTGATTTACGGTATTGCTATTTTGGCAATTAAATTTCACCCCAGAACAAAATATATCCTTTGTCGGAAACTATTAAACTTGTCCAGTCACAGCTGGAACACCAGATTTACGGTATTGCTATTTTTGCATCTTAATTTTACTCAAGAAAATAATATATCCTTTGACGGACACTATAAAAAACTTGTCCAGTCACAGCTGGAACACCAGATTTACGGTATTACTATTTTTGCAACTGAATTTCACCCCAGAAAATTATATGTCCTTTGACGGACACTATGAAACTTGACCAGTCACAGCTGGAACACCAGATTTACGGTATTACTATTTTTCAACTGATTTTCACCCCAGAAAATAATATATCCTTTGACGGACACTATTAAACTTGTCCAGTCACAGCTGGAACACCAGATTTACGGTATTGCTTTTTTTGCAACTAAATTTCACCCCAGAAAATAATATATCCTTTGCCGGACACTATTAAACTTGGACAGCCACTGCTGAAACCAGTGATTTATGGTATTCCTATTTTGGCAATTGAATTTCACCCAAGAAAAAAATCTATCCTTTGCCGGTCACTATTAAACTTGGCCATCCACAGCGGAAACCACTGATTTACGGTATTGCTATTTTGGCAATTGAGTTTCACCCCTGAACAAAATCTATCCTTTGACGGACACTATGAAACTTGTTCTGTCACAGCTGGAACACCAGATTTACGGTATTGCCATTTTTGCAACTGAATTTCACCCCAGAAAATAATATATCCTTTGACGGACACTATAAAAAACTTGTCCAGTCACAGCTGGAACACCAGATTTACGGTTTAGCTTTTTTTGCAACTGAGTTTCACCCCACAAAATAATATATCCTTTGCCAGACACTATTAAACCCTGCCAGCCACTGCTGAAACCAGTGATTTATGGTATTCCTATTTTGGCAATTGAATTTCACCCCAGAAAAAAATCTATCCTTTGCCGGACACTATGAAACTTGTCCTTTCACAGCTGGAACATCAGATTTACGGTATTGCTATCTTTGCAACTGAATTTCAACCCAGAAAATAATCTATCCTTTGACGGACACTATGGAACTTGTCTAGTCACAGCTGGAACACTAGGTTTATGGTATTGCAATTTTTGCAACTGAATTTCACCCCAGAAAATAATATATACTTTGACGAACACTATGAAACTTGTCCAGTCACAGCTGGAATACCAGATTTACGGTATTGCTATTTTTGCATCTGAATTTCACCCCAGAAAATAATATATCCTTTGACGGACACGATGAAACTTGTCCAGTCACAGCTGGAACACCAGATTTAAGGTTTAACTTTTTTTGCAACTGAGTTTCACCCCACAAAATAATATATCCTTTGCCAGACACTATTAAACCCTGCCAGCCACTGCTGAAACCAGTGATTTATGGTATTCCTATTTTGGCAATTGAATTTCACCCCAGAAAAAAATCTATCCTTTGCCGAACACTATGAAACTTGTCCTTTCACAGCTGGAACACCAGATTTACGGTATTGCTATCTTTGCAACTGAATTTCACCCCAGAAAATAATATATCCTTTGACGGACACTATGGAATTTGTCTAGTCACAGCTGGAACACTAGGTTTATGGTATTGCAATTTTTGCAACTGAATTTCACCCCAGAAAATAATATATACTTTGACGAACACTATAAAACTTGTCCAGTCACAGCTGGAATACCGGATTTACGGTATTGCTATTTTTGCATCTGAATTTAACCCCAGAAAAAAATCTATCCTTTGACGTACACTAGGAAACTTGTCCAGTCACAGCTGGAACACCAGATTTACAGTATTGCCATTTTTGCAACTGAATTTCACCCCAGAAAATAACATATCCTTTGACTGACACTATGAAACTTGTCGAGTCACAGCTGGAACAGCAGAATTATGGTATTGCTATTTTTGCAACTGAATTTAACCCCAGAAAATAATATATCCTTTGATGGACACTATTAAACTTGTCCAGTAACAGCTGGAACACCAGATTTACGGTATTGCTATTTTGGTAATTGATTTTTACCCCAGAACGAAAGCTATCCTTTGACGGACACTATAAAACTTGTCCTGCCACAGCAGAAACCACTGATTTAGGGTATTGCTATTTTGGAAATTGAATTTCACCCCAGAAAAAAAAAAAATTCTTTGCCAGACAGTATTACACTTGGCTAGCCACAGCTGGAACACCAGATTTAGGGGATTGCTATTTTTTTAAGTTAATTTCACCTCTCAATAAAATATAGAAAATTCTATCCTGAGTTTCTAGGGGTGACACTGACAATAAGCACAGCCAAGCCCCTGATGTAGGATATAGAAAAAAAAAACCCTACTATTGATGGATTAATGGACTTGGTGGCAGCTTGTGCTGGCGCACCACAACACACAAAATGGCCACCGATCACCCCAGAAAAAAGTGACAGAAAAACGCTCTGGGCAGCCTGAAAACAGTGAGCAATTAATTAGCAGTAGTTGAATGATTCACAGCTGTAGATCGATTACTTCATTAAGTGTTTTAGCTGAGTTAATCCCTGCCTAATCTCGCCGCATCCAGCAGCTGCATCCTATCCCTACACTAATCAGAGCAGAGTGACCTGCAGCGCGATGTGACTCTAGCTTAAATAGAGGCTGGGTCACATGCTGCACTTAGCCAATCACAGCCATGCCATTAGTAGGCATGGCTGTAATGGCTTCTTAGGGCAAGAAGTAAAAAGCTAGCTGATTGACTGCTGTGCAGCCCTTCAGAAAGTGGGAAGAAATCGACGAATAATGAACCCGAACTTTTACGTAAATGTTCGGGTTCGGGTCCGTGTCACGAACACCCCAAAATTCGGTACGAACCCGAACTATACAGTTAGGGTTCGCTCATCCTTTCCCAAGATCCCTCCCTACTTCTTGCTTGTGGGCCAATGAGAAGGCTGCAATGTCTTTGTCTGAGCTTAGCAACATCCCTAGGAACCAATAGCAAAGTTGCCTACCCCTTTAGTATATAAGAACTTCCCCAGCAGCCATTGTATGCAGTATTTTGCAGATCTGAGAGAGACATCAGTGTTACTGCTGTGCTATCTGCTTTCCTGTGTCATTACATTAGATAGTTACCATATTTTTCGCCCCATAAGACGCACTCCCCCCCCCCCAAAAGTGGGGGGAGGGGGAAAGGCAGTGTGTCTTATGGGGAGAATGCAACCATTTTCCCATCGCTAACGCTGATACATCGCACGGCGTGTGATGTATCAGCAGGGTAGGAGGAGGAAGCGGAGTCCAGCAACTCCCGGCAGGGGCGCCCCACCGCTCACAGTAGCATTTATCTCTAAGGAGGAATCCTAGTCCTCTTCATAACTAACTAAAGTTGCACTGTCCCCATATCCCAACTTACTAATCGCGTCCTATAGCAGGCAGAGCGGCGCAGCGGCTGTCAGGGTAACGTCCTCACAGACATCACGCGCCTGCTTTTCCCAGAAGCGCGGGACTTCAGTAAGGACTTTACCCTGACAGCCGCTGCGCCGCTCTGCCTGCTATAGGACGCGATTAGTAAGTAGGGATACGGGGAGAGCGCAACTTTAGTTAGCTTTTAAGAGGACAAGGATTCCTACTTAGATAAATGCTACTGTGTGCGACAGGGCCCGATCTATTAGTGGATGGCACTTATGGGGGGGGGGGGCATCTGTGGATGACACTGTAATAGCGGTTTTCTGTGGATGACACATAAGGTATATAGCATAACATGCTATATATGTGTCATCCACAGATCCAACCCATAAGTGCCATCCACAGATGCTCCCATAAGTGCCACCCACAGATGCCCCCATAAGTGCCACCCACAGATGCCCCCATAAGTGCAACCCACAGATGCCTCCATAAGTGCCACCCACAGATGCCCCAGTAAGTGCCATCCACAGATGCCCCCATAAGTGCCATCCACAGATCCCCCATAATAGTGCCATCCACAGATCCCCCATAATAGTGCCATCCACAGATCCCCATAATAGTGCCATCCAGAGATCCCCCATAAAAGAGCCATCCCCAGAAGCCCCCCATAACAGTGCCATCCCCAGATCCATAACAGTGCCATCCACAGATCCCCCATAACAGTGCCATCTACAGATCCCCCATAACAGTGCCATCCACAGATCCCCCATAACAGTGCCATCCACAGATCCCCCATAAGAGTGCCACCCACAGAACCCCCATAATAGTGCCATCCACAGACCACCATTAGTTCAAAGCCCACCAAAAGCACAACTTTTGGTTAAAAATATTTTTTTCATTATGTTCCTCCTCAAAACCTAGGTGCGTCTTATGGGCGAAAAATATGGTAGTAAGTTAGTTAGTATATATATATATATATATATATATATATATATATTTATATATAGGATATAAAAAGTCTACACACCCATGTTAAAATGTCAGGTTTCTGTGCTGTATTAAGATTAAACAAAGATTAATCATTTCAGAAATTTTTCCACCTAATTAATGTGACCTATAAACTGTACCACTCAATTGAAAAACAAACTGAAATCTTTTAGGTGGAGGGAAGAAAACAAAAAAAATAAAAAATAAGGTGGTTGCATAAGTGTGCTTATGGGGATGTAGCTGTGTTCAGAATTAAGCAATCACATTCAAAATCATGTTAGATAGGAGTCAGCATACACCTGCCATCATTTACAGTGCCTCTGATTAACCCCAAATAAAGTTTAGCTGCTCTAGGTGGTCTTTCCTGAAATTTTCTTAGTCGCATCCCGCAGCAAAAGCCATGGTCCACAGAGAGCTTCCAACTAGAGATGAGCGAACTCCAAAAATTAGTTCGGCGTTTGGGTTGGGGTAATCGCCGCATCCCGTTATGGATTCCCCTACCGCGGACTATGCCGGCATATGGAATCCATAAGGGGCGGCTTCCACAAACCAGAACTTTGGAAAAGCCGAAGGACCAGGGGTGACGTCACCATCATGTGATCAGTGCAGGGGGCGTGGCTCAGCACTGGATTTGATCCGCGGTAGTGGAATCCATAATGGGATGCGGCGATTGCCCCAACCCGAACGCCGAACGTCGAACAAATTTTTGAAGTTCGCTCATCTCTACTTCCAACGCATCAGAGGAATCTCATTGCTAAAGGTATCAGTCAGGAGAAGGGTACAAAATGTGAAGGCATTAGATATACCATGGAACACAGTGAAGACAGTCATCATCATAGTGAGAAAATATGGCACAACAGTGACATTACCAAGAACTGGACGTCCCTTCAAAATTGATGAAAAGACGAGAAGAAAACTGGTCTGGGAGGCTACCTAGAGGCCTACAGCAACATTAAAGGAGCTGCAACATTCATCTTTGAGCATGACAACTACCCAAAGCATACCTCCAAATTAACAAAGGAATGGCTTCACCAGAAGTAGTTTAACGTTTTGGAATGGCCCAGCCGGAGCCCAGACCTGAATCCGATTGAAAATCTGTGGCGTGATCTGAAGAGGGCTGTGCACAGGAAATGCCCTCACAATCTGACTGATTTGGAGTGTTTTTGCAAAGAAGAGTGGGCAAATCTTACCATGTAAAAATTTGCCATGCCGATAGACTCATACCCAAAAAGACTGAGTGCTGTAATAAAATCAAAAGGTGCTTCAACAAAGTATTGTTTAAGGGTGTGCACACTTATGCAACCATATTGTTTTATTTTTATATTTTTTTATTCCCTCTACCTAAAAGATTTCAGGGTTTTTTTTCTATTTTTTTTTATTTTTTTAAACATCTTGGAAAATACAATCCACCAAAGACAACATCACAAAAACATACCTAGCCACCCCACACCCCCCCCCCTCCCAAACCCTGCAGGGGAAAAAAAAACACCAAAAATAACATAAGAATAATCATTTAGTCGTCCCAATCCTTCCATATGGTACTCCATTTTGCATAGGACCCTCTTTGTCTGTACAAGACCCTCTCATAACTTTTCACCTTCTTAACTAAACTTAGCCAATGATTGCGATCTGGAACGAGAGGGAGCACCATTCTCTGGATATAAGAAGCCTGGCCAAAAAAATCACTTTCATCAACAGTTGGCGCTTCAGAGGCGGACAATTAACTTCCGATAGATCACCAAGGACCCACAATTTTGGAGATAAAGGGATATCCATATTAAGTCTCTGAGCCAAAGTTGTTTGAACCATTCTCCAATACTTGCTCACCATCGGGCAATCCCAGAACAGATGAAGATGATCTGCCCCGGTATCCCCGCATCGAGGACAGTCAGAGGAGGCTCTAAATCCCCTCTTATGGAGCCATAGAGGTGTCACATAAATTTTATGTATAATATTAAACTGTACAACAATGTGGTTAAAATTGTGAGAAACCCCTCTTAAACCATCACCTATATTCTCCCAATCCGGGGAGCCCATCTCAGACAGTAAGTCAGACCAGGATCTCTGTCCTGGAGAAAGACAGTCCAAAAAAAAATGTTTCATCAAGTGTCTATAACATTGTGAGAGTTTTACTTTCATGCTACCTTTATTACTAATCAAGTTGTGCAAAAATTCAGGAGTGTCTATGTTAAGTGAATAACTAACAGCAGTGCTAAAGAGTGCAGACCTCAATTGGAAATAGGCATACCAAGCCACCTCACCTACATTTAACTTTTGTTTTAGCTCCATAAGCGACAGGATTTGTCCATCCCTGACCACCTGATGCAAGTATTGCCAACAATTTGAGTCATCTAGGTTTAGAAGCTTTTGATTATGCCATAATGGGGTACAAATGAGTGATGCCTCCACTTTAAACCAACTCTTTATGACTAGCCAAGCTTTTATAGCCATTCTGCAGAAAAATTTAAACCCGGTCTGTGTATTAATTAAATAATCAGACTCTAATACTGTATAAAAATCCGAGAAACCTGAGTCCTTTACCAATTTTCTACAGAAATGGCTATTTTTCCAATCATTAAAAAAATTAAGTTGAGAGGCCATATAATAACCCCTAAAATAGGGGAGGTTAAGACCTCCCCGATTGTAGGGCATAGAAAAATAAAGCGCCTTTAATCTCACACGCTTCCTCCCCCATAGCAAATCGTTAATCATCCGCTCTATCAATCTAAAATATTTGTCTTCAATCCATACAGGCGAGTTACGTAGTACATAAAGAACCTGGGGCAGCACCACCATTTTTATTAAAGAAATTCTATCTGCTCTTGCGGGCAGAATTTTTTGCCATACCTTAACTTTAGATCTAACTTTTAACAGTAGGGGAAACAAGTTAAATTTTAGGTAGTCTTGAATTTTGGCAGTTACTGTTATCCCTAAGTATTTCATCGAGTCAGATATCAATAACCGATTTGTACTAGTATTCTCCATCATTCCTCGCGTTTCATCTACCGGGAGAAGAACAGTTTTCTCCCAATTAACTTCAAAACCGGAGGGAACAGAAAATAGATTAACCAACTCCATTATTCGAGGGAGAGTAGTTTCTGTTTGATGAATAAAAAACAAAATATCATCTGCATAAAGAGATATTCGATCCTGCATCCCCATTACACCAAAGCCAGCCACTTTCATGTCCTGCCTGATACTAGCTGCAAGAGGTTCGATATAAATATTAAATAAAAATGGTGACAGAGGACAGCCTTGGCGGGTGCCTCTTCCTAATACAAAACTCTCTGTCAGCGTATCATTAATCTTAATCCTAGCTACCGGGCATTTATATAACAACTGCACCATCGCCATAAACTTAGGCCCAAAACCCATCTTTTTCATCACCTCCCAAAGGAACCCCCACTCGACTCTGTCAAACGCCTTGGTGGCATCCAGTGACAGAATAGAGCGGGCGCCGTTCCCAGGAGCTTGAATATTAGTGAAAAGCCTGTGTAAATTATGGTGAGTGCCCCTTTTTGGCATAAAGCCATTTTGATCTGGATGGATAACGGACGACATAACCCCAGAGAGCCTCCTAGCCAGAATTTTTGATAATATCTTAACATCCGAGTTTAATAAGGAAATAGGTCTATATGAACTCAAATCGATCGGATCTTTATCTTTTTTAGGGATTAGAACTATCAGAGCTTCCATCATGGACTGTGGTAAGCCCCCTCCCTGTAAGGCTTGAGAGAACACCTCCAGTAGATGAGGAAGAATGATATCTCTATACTTCCGATAAAATTCATACGGAAGACCATCTAGCCCTGGCGATGAGTTCCCAGAGATGGAGCTCAAGGCCTCCTGGATCTCCAAAAGAGACAGTTCTCTTTCCAAAGAATTTTTTTGGGCTTCTGTTAGCATCGGAAGCGAAATTTTATCCAGGAACTGCCTCGCCAGGTCAGGTGATAATCCAGGAGAAGCTCTATATGTCTGAGAAAAATATTGCAGAAAGGTATCTCTGATTCCCTCTGAATCTGTTGTAACTACACCATCCAAATTACGAATCGAAGTAATGGCTTTCTTTTTCTTATCCTGTTGTAAAATTATTCTGGCTAGGAGCTTACCAGGACGTCCAGACTCTGAAAAGTACTTTTGCCCCTTAAAAAACAACCTATGGTTTGCTTTCTCCATTACAAAGTATTCCAGGGAGCTACTAGCCTTCTGCATCTCTTCTTTATTATCTTCGGTAGGTTGATCAATAAAACGCTCTGTTATGGATGCCACGGTCTTAGACAATTCCTCCTCTTTTTTCCTAAATGATTTCCTCACAGCAGTGATTTCACTTATGAGGACCCCCCTCAAATATGCTTTCAAAGCGTCCCAAACTATATTAATTCTAGCAGAGGGAAGATTCACTTCCCAAAAAGAGGATACATATACTTTAATAGACTTATAGTTATCCATAATGGTAAGCCAATATGGATTCAACCTGAAACCAAGCTCCCTTTTATCTTTATTCTCCCCGGTACAGACCTCAATAGATACGGGTGAGTGATCTGAAACTGTTCTTACTCCATAACGTATCCTTCTAATATTGTTCAGATTCCTCTCATTAGTAAGTGCTAAATCAATCCTGGACATTGCTCTACCCCCCTACTAACACAAGAGTATACCCTCTTTCCTCCGCCAAGATGTTCCCATATATCCACCAATCCAACCTCCAGACAAAACTGAGGCAGTGGAGAATTAAAGATGTTCCTTCCCACATCTGCATCTAATGTCAGCCTGTCCTTTTTAGGATCCATAACAGAGTTAAAGTCTCCCATCAGTACAAGCCGACATTCTGGTTTCTTTTCCAAAAAGCGCAATAGTTGGGTAAGTGGATACATAGAAAATGGCGGAGGTATGTAGAAAAAGGCGAGAATATAGCTGTGACCATAAAGCCTACCATACAAGAAGATAAATCTACCCTGGTCGTCTATATAAGAGTCTATTAAAGTAAAATCTATAGAATTATGAATCAGGACTGATACTCCCCTAGAGGCACTATTAAAGGTTGAGTGATAGGATTGAGAGTGCCAACCCGTCATCAAACGGGTCACTGTCTCATCAGTGAGATGAGTTTCCACTATACAAATGATTGCAGGAAGGTATCTTTTTAATGCATCGATAATAGCTTGCCTCTTAACCCTTTCCCCAAGGCCTCTGACATTCCAGGAGACGATTCTAACGGACATCAATTAAAGAAGAAAAGAGAGAAAAAAAAAAAAAAACCCAACACCCCTTCCCTGCAGGGCAATACCCCTCCCCTCTCCCCCCCTCTATTGGTCCACCCGATCTAGTCAGCGAACCTCTATCCTCCGGCCATTCCCCCCCCCCCCACTCGTCCCCTCCCCCTCCGTCCCTTCCGTTGCTTCTTTTCAAATCATTTTATTTCAAAGAAATATTTCATATGCCCAATTGTTCCATCCAGTCTATCACTTGTTGCGGTTGTTCAAAAAATTGGGAGGTCCCGTTATAAATCACTCTCAATTTCGCTGGATACTGTAGGGAATATTTAATATCCTTGGATGCCAAGCGTTTCTTTATCTCAATAAAACTTCTTCTTTTTTCTTGAGTCTGCCTAGCAAAGTCGGGGAAAAATAGCAATTTTGTGCCCTGATGGACAATAGGCGAGCATTCTCTGGCTCTTCTCAATATCATATCTCTATCCATCGACAATAGCAGCTTTATTAAGATAACTCGCGGCGGTCTCCCTGGGATGGGTTTCCCCCCTGGAATCCGGTGTGCTCTTTCTATTTGAAACATAGACGAAAAGTGTTCACTGCCCAGGTTTTCCTCAATTAGATCCTTCAGTTGCTCCACCAACTGTCGACCTTCAATTCCTTCTGGAAATCCAACTATGCGGATATTATAACGCCTTGATCTGTTTTCAAGATCCTCCAACTTATTTTGTAAAAGGGAGTTTTCAAGAGCCAGGGAAACAGTCTTAGTTTTTAGCATGACAGTATCTGTTTGCAAGGAGTCGACCATTTTTTCCACATTGGAAACTCGATCGCGGATTTTTGTCAGTTCATCTCTTATCAGGGATATATCACTCTGCATAGACCCCAACTGGATAGACATTCCCTGCATAAGGGTACCGTTATTTTTAACCGCACACAGGATTTCTTCCAAAGCTAGAGGGTCGTGCTCAATTTCTGTTGGCATTAGCAGACTTTCCTCCCCTACTTCATGTCCCACCTCTGAAGATCCGTCCTCAGAGACTTCTTCGGCTTGGAGGGCTTTAACCACTTTTTTAGGATTAACACCCGGTTTCCCTTTGGGTAAATCCTTTTCATTTAAAGAGGGAGATTTCAAAAATTTATCAATTTTACTGTCTAAGGTCTTGGACCCTGGCTTAATTCCAGAAGAGTCAATTGAGCGCCGCTTTGGAGCCATTTCTTTTTTAAAGTCTTTTTCTATCTTAGTATGTTTTATTCGTTTATGTTCACTTATATTCATTTTTTTCTTTTTTTTCTCCCTTTTTTTTTCCTTTTTTTTTCTTCTTCCTTCCTCTCTTTTCCCTCTTTTTTCCTCCCTTCTTTCCTTTTTATTTTCTTTCCTCCTTTTATTTCCTCACTTTCTCTTTTTCCTTCGTTTTTTTTTTTTTTTTTTTTGAAAGTTCCTTGAAGCTTACTCCCCCCCTTTTTTTTTTTCCTACAAGGGTTTCTTTTTAGGGTTTTTTATTTTTTAAAGGAGTTTAAGGAAGCTCCCCTTTTCCTTTTTTTTTTTTTTTAACACCCTTTACCCCCTTTCTCTCCCTTTTTTTTTTTTGTCCTGTGCTTCCAGTGTCCAAGTAAGTAATTCCTGTGGGGCACCAGGCAGGGCACCTAAATATGTATAAACAGAGACAGATACAGTACACACGCTCCTTATTAAATTTCTCACATGTCGGATGTCTGATGTCGAATCCCAGGCGTCCCCGCTTGACAAGCCTAATCCCAGGAAGGAACAGGCAAGAGCAGACAGCACAGCCCAGCGCAGCGGACGAGCAGGAGCCGACACACACAGGTCCACCAAAGGAAGGGCAGTCGCGGCAGGGGAGGGAGTCAACCAAGCCACACCAGGTCACGCCAACAGGAGAGGAAGAGGGACGGAGGCAACCAGCAGCAGGCAGCAAGCAGGAGGTAGGATGTACGCTGAGAGCGCAGAGGGAGGCTTCACCAAAGCTTCACTAAACAGGCAGCATGCTTCGTCGGCGTTCTTCACTCAAAATTCCCGCTGCATTGGAGACGGGGAGGGAGGGAGAGCGGGGGGGGGGGGAACGCGACGTGAGTGTTCACGTCATCACGCCCAATCTGATTGATTTCAGTTTGTTTTTCAATTAAGTTGTACAGTTTATAGGACACATTAAAGGGGGAAAAAGTTCTGAAATGATTTATCTTTATCTCATTTTTTTACAGCACAGAAACATTTTAACATGGGTGTGTAGACTTTTTATATCCACTGTATATATAATACAGATAGTTAGTGGGAGATAGTTAGTGTAGGTTAGATAGTGATACAGAAAATTTTCAGTTCGCGAACAGCGAATGCGAACTTCCGCAAATGTTCGCGAACGGGCGAACCGGGCGAACCGCAATAGACTTCAATAGACAGGCGAATTTTAAAAACCAAAGGGACTCTTTCTGGCCACAATAGTGATGGAAAAGTTGTTTCAAGGGGACTAACACCTGGACTGTGGCATGCTGGAGGGGGATCCATGGCAAAACTCCCATGGAAAATTACGTAGTGGACGCAGAGTCGGGTTTTAATCCATAAAGGGCATAAATCAACTAACATTCCTAAATTGTTTGGAATAACATGCTTTAAAACATCCAGTGTGTGTATACGATCAGGTATGATGTTGTATCGATCAGGTAGTGTAAGGGTTACGCCCGCTTCACAGACATTGACAGACCAAACTCCCCTTTTAATGCACCGCAAACAACCGCAAACAGTCCATTTGCACAACCGCAAACTCCCCATTTGCACAAGGTTGGATACCAAGCTAGCCATTTCCCGGTGATGTCATTGAAGGTTTCTTCCTCTACCCAGCCATGTACAACACCAAGGGTCCCCGAAAGGTCAATTGAATTGATTTTTCAAACGGGGAGATGGTTAAAAAAACGCTGGCTCCCTCCCCTTTGTTTTATTTACTCTCACACTCGATATGAGTGGTATTTTCTGTAGTACTATTCTCATCAGTTTAATCCATCTAACGTCCCCAATCTGGGGGCCATTTATTGAATTGATTTTTCGAACAGGGAGATGGTTAAAAAAACTCTGGCTCCCTCCCCTTTGTTTTAATCCACGGTCACTGCGTCTGCGCCGTGCAATTTACTGTCACACCCGATATGAGTGGTGTCTTAACTAGTACCATTTCTATCAGTTTAATCCCTGTTACGTCCCATATCAGGGATGGCCTTTTGTGGAAAAAAAATGTAGGCCGGGTACCTTCGACTGCCTTTACAGTGACAGACCAAACTCTCATACACTAAACTGAATTGATTTTAGGAACCGGGAGATGGAAAAAGCAGCTTGGTCGGTCCTCTTACTCCCAAATTGGGGCACTGCGCGTGCACAGAGCAATGTGCAGTGACACCCTATATGAGTGGTGTCTTAACTAGTACTATTCCTATCAGTTTAATCCCTGTTACGTACCCTATCCGGACTAAAGTATAAAAATTAAATGCCTTATTTATCGGCAAGCTACTGTGCCACCCGGTATTAGTGGTGGTGGGCACTGGCAGTGGGCACACTACAGTCTGTGGAAGTCGGCCTGACACACACTGGCAGCAGGCAAGCAACTGAAATTAAACTAAAGTGTAAAAATTTAATGCCTGTGCCACCCGGTATTAGTGGTGGTGGGCACTGGCAGTGGGCACACTACAGTCTGTGGAAGTCGGCCTGACACACACTGGCAGCAGGCAAGCAACTGAAATTAGACTAAAGTGTAAAAATTAAATGCCTGTGCCACACGGTATAAGTGGTGGTGGGCACTGGCAGTGGGCACACTACAGTCTGTGGAAGTCGGCCTGACACACACTGGCAGCAGGCAAGCAACTGAAATTAGACTAAAATGTAAAAATTAAATGCCTGTGCCACCCGGTATGAGTGGTGGTGGGCACTAGCAGTGGGCACACTACAGTCTGTGGAAGTCGGCCTGACACACCCTGGCAGCAGGCAAGCAACTGAAATTAGACTAAAATGTAAAAATGAAATGCCTGTGCCACCCGGTATAAGTGGTGGTGGGCACTGGCAGTGGGCACACTACAGTCAGTTGAAGTTAGCCTGACACACACTGGCAGGCAACTAACCTTAGATTAAAGGGTAAAAATGAAATGCCTTTGTTTGATGCAAAGTCCTGTGCCACACGGTGTGAGTGGTGGGCACTGGCAGTGGGCACACTACAGTCTGTGGGCCTGCAGCTCCTCACACACGGGCAGGCCAGGCAACTGCAATATATATATGGAGAAAAAAAAAAGCAGACTAATGTAGCAGCCCTAAAAAGGGCTTTTTGGGGTGTTATCAGGATGCTGTCCTTACAGCAGAGATCTGATGAGTCTTTCAGGACTGGAGTGGACACTGAATACACTAGCCTAGCTATCAATTTCCCTAATAAATCAGCAGCAACTACACTCTCCCTCCTCTCACTAAGACTGCAGCTTCAGAATGAATCTAAAATGGATGCTGTGCAGGAGGTGGGAGGGTCTGGGAGGGAGGGTATGCTGCTGATTGGCTGGAATGTGTCTGCTGACTGTGAGGTACAGGGTCAAAGTTTGCTCAATGATGATGTATAGGGGGCGAACCGAACATCGCATATGTTCGCCTGCTGAGGCGAACGCGAACAAGCTATGTTCGCCGGGAACTGTTCGCCGGCGAATAGTTCGGGCCATCTCTAATAGTCTGTCTTTTAGGTCCAGAAAGATTATAGATCTTGCCCTCAGGTGGTGTGGCTTAGCAGCACGTCTCTCCCGGCGTGGCCGCACCGAGGCTGAGGATCGCTTCGCTGGAGCCCGAACAAGTAAGTTTCTTACATGATGGTTTTATTTCCGAGTGCTGGACAACTTATTGTGCATTCCCACCTGAACCACGTTGTAGTAAAACAGAACTGGAACTTTACTGAAGCTTTGGTAGTAGTCATACATGGACATAGATGGAAGCGCAGTTCCTTAGAAGACGGTTGGTTTCAGTAAGCTTTAGGTTACAGTACATTTAATGGCAGGCAATATGTAGCAAGGTGATCCCAGAGGGTTTAAAGTAGGATTTGCAGTACAGGCCTCTTGCACTCTATTCCTGACTGATCCTGGAACATGGACACTATCCTCCAAGGCCCCAATGCCCTATATCTGGCGTATATCCTTGGGAAACGATAAGTAAGTACCTCCTCTGGTGTCCTTAGCACCTCTTGCTTTCCTGGACTTGGCTCTGCCTTTCTCAGCTTCCTTAGGCTGGTTAACTATGGTGTTCCTACTTCTGCAAATGCGGACTCAGGAGGGGAACCTTCTCCTTGGATCTGGAACCCGGTTACAGGGACTGCAATGCCCTCTCCTAGTCTGTAGGCTCCAGGCCTGCACTGCCTTCACAGGCTCAAGGCCTGGACTTAACTTCATTATCCCTGTGACTGTGACGAGGGGACATCCTCTGCGTCTGGAGGAAAGAAGGTTTGTACACAAACATAGAAAAGGGTTCTTCACGGTAAGAGCAGTGAGACTATGGAACTCTCTGCCTGAGGAGGTGGTGATGGTGAGTACAATAAAGGAATTCAAGAGGGGCCTGGATGTATTTCTGGAGCGTAATAATATTTCAGGCTATAGCTACTAAAGATGGGTCGTTGATCCAGGGAGTTATTCTGACTGCCTGATTGGAGTCGGGAAGGAATTTTTTCCCCTTAAGTGGGGAAAATTGGCTTCTACCTCACAGGTTTTTTTTTTGCCTTCCTCTGGATCAACTTGCAGGAAACAGGTCGAACTGGATGGACAAAAGTCTTTTTTCGGCCTCATATACTATGTTACTATGTTACTATGTTACCTATGTCAGATAGGTGCAGGTCCCACGTTTGGGACCCATGCCTATCTTTCAAACAGGCACTGTGAAGGAGTGTGCACTGTGCAGGTGGGCCACCCTCAATTGACTTCTACCTAACATAACACAGTAATACTAAGGTACTATATAATATTATAGCAGATATGGTACCTTGCCATCTTGTCAAATAGATAACAACATGCAATTAAAATAAGTAAAGACAGAATACACCAACCAAAGCAGAGCGCTAGACATCCTGATGTACTTTTTGCACCCAAAGCTTCTTTTGGATGTTAAATGGGGAACATCTGTAATGCATTTTATATCAACTCACCAATGAAATAACATTGAGCACAGCAGAAAAATAAAATACCCAATTTTTTGGACTATAAGACTCAGCTAGCATTTAGAGTAGGAAAATAAGAAGAAAAAAAATTCATCGGACCTCAGAGCAGACCCCCAATCCTAATCAAGGTTCCAAATCAGACCCTCATTCTTCATCAGACCTCAGGTCAGACTCCAAAATCAGACCCCCAAGCTCCATCAGACCAGAGATCCAACCCCCAATCTCCATCAGCCTCAGATCAGACCCCCAACCTCCATCAGCCTCAGATCCGACCCCAACCTTGATCAGCCTCAGATCAGACCCCTCAACTTCCATCAGCCTCAGATCAGACCCCTATGAGCCTCAGCTCAGACCTACATGAGCCTCAGATAAGACCCCCCTCAGCCTCAGATCAGACCCCCATCAACTTCAGATCAGATCCCCATCAACTTCAGACCAGACCCCCATCAGCCACAGATTGGACATTAAAAAAATAATAATAATAAACTTACCTCGAATGCTCCGGATGGTGCTGCCACTCTGCAGATCCAGGACTCCCTGTATGATCACTTCTTTCGGCCCGTGCTGCCTATTGCCCCACCTATACTCTGCCCTCGCCACACCCTCTTTTTATAAAATTGGTGAGGGCAGCATAGAAAGCCAATTGTGACTAGAAAAATCACAATGGTATTAAAAAAAAACTTTTTAAGGCCAAAAAAACTTTTTTTATGAAGTTTTTTAATTGCAAAAATGTTGCAGCCAGATGTTACATGTTGGCCATATAAAACGTTCTACAAACACTGTTTCTCTTACAGTGGCATCTTAAGACAGTTTTCGACTTTTTTTTATGTCAGCATGCTATGGGTGTGACTTTTTTTTAGATGTTTTCTTATAGACCTCTAGAGCAGAAAAAAAAAAGTCTGAAAAATGCAAAAAAAAATGTTTGTATAAAACACATGAATTTCATGGCTTTTTATACAAACAAAAAAAATCTATAAAAAGATGTAATATGGCAGCAGCTTTACCATGGTAGCACGTGCTTTTGTTAGCAAAGTCTAAGGGATTTAACATTTTCAACCTTAAACAGGGATATGGTGTTTGCTGGTAGAGCTGGTATCAATGTATATTAGTATGTATTGGTAAATTGAACCAGAGAAAAAACATATCATGATATTTATATTGCACATTAAATTCCATAAAAACATATAAGTTATACAATACAATATATGTACCCAAAAATATTATAACAATCAACTCATCTTGCAAAAAACAAGCCCTCAAAAGGCGACAGAAAAAGCTATGGTTCTCAAGATGTGATTATGATTAAACCATTACTAAATAATCTTCTTATTATAAATTATCAATAAAATCGAATAGTGAAACAACTCTCAACCTCAATAATGGCAGCTAGTGCTCTGTGCTTTACAGTGTTCTATTTGGTGATTTACTGAGAGACATTTTCCCTGGGTCTACTCGTGTTTGACATTTACATTCTTAATAATAGTGATATGAAAATTAAAGTCAGCAAATTGCCCCCAACAGGTTAAAATGCAGGTGAAAATGAAAAGGAAATACCTGCACAATATTTGTGTCTACAACGGGGACATTCAACTAAAAGTTTCATCTTGTAAAATACTTTATGTCGCAAATATTTATTTTTTGGCTAGCCTCTATGAGTTCAGGAAGTTAACTTCTCGTTCGTGAATTGTAGATTGCACTAGTCTAGTCTGAACCATTTTATTTTGTAATACCAAGCATTATATAGCAAAGAATGAATACATTAATAATGTTTGTGCCATTGTAATGAATAACATCCATGTTTTACACAATCTTTCTCATTCTGCCACTACTTGCTATCCTCATTGGTCCTGATTATTGTTAGGTTGGCAGCACAGAGCCCTGTTTGCTAGGGTATTACAAGGTTACTGGAAGTAGATATATAGCAAATGTAAATAGAAACAGAATGCAATGATTTGAAAATCTTATAGGCCCATATTTTATTCACAATAGAACATAGAACACATATCAGATGTTTAAAGTGAGACATTTTAACATTTCATGATTAAAAAGCAACTCATTTATAACTTGATAGCAGCAATGCATCTGAAAAAAGTTGGAACGGGCTATTTCTACTATTGTGTAGCATCATCTCTCCTTTTAAAAACAGTCTGTAAATATCTGATAAGTGAGAAGACCAATTGTAAGAGTTTTGATAGCTGAATTTCATCCCATTCTTGTCTGATATAGGAGTCTTGCTGCCAGTGGTGACTCTAAGAACAATATATAGCGGGGGCACATAAGATACCACAGTCAAAAATGGGGGGGGGGGACTAATAAATTTAACCACTTAATTATACTACTGAAAAAAACGAGGAGCCCATAGTGAAGCACATGGGCAGCATGGGCAGTACTTTCAGTTTGGCAAAACTGACAGATCGCCGCTGTACTAGCGGCGGAGGCAGCCAGCGTTTTAAAGGGGAATCAGTGGTAGGGTGACCACTTGCAGAACCCCAAAAAGGAGGACACCACACCCCGAAAAGGAGGACATCGTACCGGGGACCATGGCGCACAGTAGTTCAATACTACACTGGGCCGAGGGGGACTCGCTGGCTGGCTCAGGCTGAAATTGCTGCTGCTGAATCGACTTGGCAAAGTTGGCCAGCGTGGCCAGGGCTGGGACAAGGTCCACCACCAACAGAGGCTGAGCTGCCCAAGTGCGCCCCCCCCCCTCCAACTTGTGAATGACACTGCTATGGGGGATCTGTGATGGATGACACTGTTATTGGGGAATCTGTGGATGACACATATGTGTCATCCACAGATCCCCCCTCCCCATAACAGGGTCCGTGTAGGAATGACCCCCAATACAAGGGGTGAGGCTGTGGGGTTGTATCTGCTTTTTTGTCTTGATGACAGCGCCAGCGGGGCCTGTGCAGTGACTGTATTCTACTACACCCCCCCCCCCCACACACACACACTGTATATAATCTTAACTATATAACTGTAGCGATTTACTACAGTTATATAGTTAATAAGATTATATCAAGTGAGCGGGGGGATGGGGGTTGTAGTAGCAAACAGTCACACTGCACGGGCCCTTCTGTCATTATGAAATAGCATATGTGACCCCCACCTCTTTTATTGGTGGTCATTCAGTAAATTAACCCTGTTTTGGGGGGGTGGGGGGTGTCTGTGGATGACAAATATGTGTCATCCACAGATTCTCCCCATAATAGGGTTCATTTAGTGAATGACCACCCAAATTGTGGTGACCCAATACATGGGAGTTGCATCTGCAGAGCTTTTTGTATAATGCCACCCCACACTGTAGTGTCCCCCACACAGTAATGTCCGCCACACTGCCCCCACACAGTAATGTCCGCCACACTGCCCCCACACAGTAATGTCTGCCACACTGCCCCCACACAGTAATGTCTGCCACACTGCCCCCCACACAGTAATGTCCGCCACACTGCCCCCACACAGTAATGTCCGCCACACTGCCCCCACACAGTAATGTCCGCCACACTGCCCCCACACAGTAATGTCCGCTACACAGTGCCCCCCACACAGTAGTGTCTGCCATACTGCCCCCACACAGTAATGTCTGCCACACTGCCCCCACACAGTAATGTCCCCACACCCCCTCAACCACACAGCAGTGCCCCCACATAGTAATTTGTCATGCTCTCCCCTCTTGTCATTCTCCCCCTCTTGTCATAATCCCCTCTTCTTGTCATGCTTTTTCTGCCCCCTGTCATTCTCCCCCATCTTTTCATGCTCTTTATACCCTCCCCATGTTGTCATGCTCTTTCTGCCCCCCCCCCATGTTGTCACAGACTTCATGTAAGGGGCCCGGCATTTTCACTGTACTTAATGCCGGGCCCGTCAGAGCGCTCTCTCACCTCCATTATGTTCACTGCTCCAGGCTTCCGGGATCAGGCCCCAGCGCTGCCACACATTAATCAGGTGGGCGGAGCCTAACGGAGGTCCGTTAGGCTCCGCCCACCTGCTTACTGTGTTTCTAGTTAGAGGCAGCGGGGCCTGATGCAGTGAACATAATGGAGGTGAGAGGAGCGCTCTGACGGGGCCCGGCTCAGGGAATGACAGGAGGGAGCACTGAGCGGTTCCCCCTTGTCAGTCCCTCTCCCTCTGGCCGGCCCCAGCCTGCGCCCTGAGGCTGGAGGGCCCTGAGGCTGAAGCCTCCCCAGCCTCTCTGTCGGCCCGGCCCTGAGTGGCACTGTCTGGCACACAATCTCTCCTGAACGCTGAGGCTAACTGTGCTCACTGTGGGCGGCGTGCTCTGGCTGGGTGAGTGACTGGCTTCAGTCATCAGAGACAGTTGAGGTCAGGTAGGAACACATAGCATCATAGTGCTGTGAATCTGTGTCACATGAGCAACTTGTTCAGGTCGGGAAATGCCTTTGACGTATGCAGCGTATTTTTCGCTGTGACATTAGCCTTGTATGAAAGCCTCGAGTACAGCCCTAACAGCAGCACTATAGATGTGAATAGGAGAAGTCTCACACACCCTCCGCTGCACCATTCTCATGATAGTTGAGGGCCCCAGGCCAGGACTCAGCAGCAGGTCTGCCCAAACACCCTCAAAATGGTAAACAACCTGTTCAAAGCTAGATGTAAGGCTATATGGACATCAGAGATTTCATCGGTCCTTGCACTATTTGGTTTTAGGACCAGTGATGGAAAGGCATCCAGCCAGAGGGCAGCACAGAGCACACATGCCGGATTCTCATCACAGACGGCAGAGATGACCAAACAAACTTCCTCTACACACAGTAAGTGTCCCACAGGTGCATGCGCCCTGCGGTTCCCAATCCCTCACACGTTGGTTCCAGTGAGGGACCGGGTCCCGGCTCTCCTCTGTTCCCATCTGCACAAGCCTGCAGCATGCGCTGATATAACAACGTCACGTAAGCACGCAGATCCAAACGTGAGTGACCATGCCTGAGCCGACCCGCCATCACCCTGTAACAACAAAAAAGGATGACTTCTGGCCCTCTGTCCAGGCCTTATGGCCGGACGGAGGACAAGGAGTCTAAAAACCGGACTGTCTGGCCTAAAACTGGACGTGTGGCCACCCTAAATTCAGTGGGGGGGGGGGCATGCTGGGGGGCAGGGAAAAACCTAGGAGGAGCAATTGCCCCCCTTGCCCCTCTATAGCGACGCCACTGCTTGCTACTTAACAGTCCTGGGTCTTCGATTTTTCTTTTATGATGTGCCAAATGTTTTCAATTAGTGAAAGGTCTGGACTGTAGGCAGGTCAGTTCAGAAACTGAACTCTTCTTCTGCAGAGCCATGCTATAGTAATGGATGCAGCAGGGGGTTAAGCATTGTCTTGTTGAAATATGCAAGGCCTTCCCTGAAAGAGACATTGTCTGGATGGGAGCTTATGTTGTTCTATATATTGTTCATCATAGGTCGTGTCTTTCCAGATGTGTAAGCTGCTCACGTTATAGGCACTAATGCAACCCCATTCCATTATGCAGGCTTTTGAACTGTGCGCTGATAATAAGCTGGATGGTCCTCTTTAACCACTTAAGCCCCCTAGCTTAAACACCCTTAATGACCAGGCCACTTTTTACAATTCTGCACTACACTACTTTCACCGTTTATTGCTCCGTCATACAACTTACCACCGAAATGAATTTTACCTCCTTTTCTTCCTCACTAATAGAGCTTTCATTTGGTGCTATTTCATTGTTGCTGACATTTTTACTTTTTTTTGCCATTAATACAAATTTAACGATATTTTTGCAAAAAATGACATTTTTCACTTTCTGTTGTAAATTTTTTCAAAAACTACATTTCTATATAAATTTTCTCTAAATTTATTGTTCTACATGTCTTTGATAAAAAAGTCCAATAAGTGTATATTTATTGGTTTGGGTAAAAGTTATAGCGTTTACAAACTATGGTGCAAAAAGTGAATTTCTGCATTTTGAAGCAGCTCTGACTTTCTGAGCGCCTGTCATGTTTCTTCAGGTGCTAGAATGTCAGAAAGTATAAATACCCCCAAATCACACCATTTTAGAAAGAAGACACCCCAAAGTATTCACGGAGGGGCATGGTGAGTTCATGTATCATTTCATTTTTTCACAAGTTAGCGGAAAATGACACTTTCTGAGAAAAAAAAAAAAAGTGTCAATTTCTGCTAACTTCTGGCAAAAAAAAAAGAAATCTCAGACAGACTCACTATGCCCCTCAGTGAATACCTTGGGGTGTCTACTTTCCGAAAAAGGGTCATTTGTGGGGTGTGTTTACTGTTCTGGCATTTTGGGCGGGGCTAAATTGTGAGCCGCCATGTAAACCTAAAGGTACTCGTTGAATTTAGGCTTTGTGCATCCAGGCTGCAAAAAGTGTCACTTATGTGGTATTGCCGTACTCAGGAGAAGTATGGCAATGTGTTTTGGGGTGTATTTTTACATATACCCATGTTGGGTGAGAGAAATATCTCTGTAAACTGACAACTTTGTATAAAATTTTTTAAAAGTTGTCGTTTACAGAGATATTTTTCACACACAGTATGGGTATATATAAAAATACACCCCAAAACACATTGCCCTACTTCTCCTGAGTACAGCGATACCACATGTGTGACACTTTTGCAGCCTGGGTGCGCAAAGGGGCCCTAAAACCAATGAGTACCTTTAGGATTTCACAGGGCATTTTTACGCATTTGGATTCCAGACTTCTTCTCACGCTTTAGGGCCCCTAAAATGCCAGGACAGTATAAATACCCCACATGTGACCCCATTTTGGAAAGAAGACACCCCAAGGTATTCCGTGAGGGGTATGAGAGTTTATAAAATTCTTATTTTTTGTCACAAGTTATGGAATATGAGACTTTTGTAAAAACAAATAAAAAAAAAATAATATATCAATTTCCGCTAACTTGTGCCGTGGGTCCTTCTTTCGGCCCGTGCTGCCTATTGCCCCACCTATACTCTGCCCTCGCCACACCCTCTTTTTATAAAATTGGTGAGGGCAGCATAGAAAGCCAATTGTGACTAGAAAAATCACAATGGTATTAAAAAAAAACTTTTTAAGGCCAAAAAAACTTTTTTTATGAAGTTTTTTAATTGCAAAAATGTTGCAGCCAGATGTTACATGTTGGCCATATAAAACGTTCTACAAACACTGTTTCTCTTACAGTGGCATCTTAAGACAGTTTTCGACTTTTTTTATGTCAGCATGCTATGGGTGTGACTTTTTTAGATGTTTTCTTATAGACCTCTAGAGCAGAAAAAAAAAGTCTGAAAATGCAAAAAAATGTTTGTATAAAACACATGAATTTCATGGCTTTTTATACAAACGAAAAAAATCTATAAAAGATGTAATATGGCAGCAGCTTTACCATGGTAGCACGTGCTTTTGTTAGCAAAGTCTAAGGGATTTAACATTTTCAACCTTAAACAGGGATATGGTGTTTGCTGGTAGAGCTGGTATCAATGTATATTAGTATGTATTGGTAAATTGAACCAGAGAAAAACATATCATGATATTTATATTGCACATTAAATTCCATAAAAACATATAAGTTATACAATACAATATATGTACCCAAAAATATTATAACAATCAACTCATCTTGCAAAAACAAGCCCTCAAAAGGCGACAGAAAAAGCTATGGTTCTCAAGATGTGATTATGATTAAACCATTACTAAATAATCTTCTTATTATAAATTATCAATAAAATCGAATAGTGAAACAACTCTCAACCTCAATAATGGCAGCTAGTGCTCTGTGCTTTACAGTGTTCTATTTGGTGATTTACTGAGAGACATTTTCCCTGGGTCTACTCGTGTTTGACATTTACATTCTTAATAATAGTGATATGAAAATTAAAGTCAGCAAATTGCCCCCAACAGGTTAAAATGCAGGTGAAAATGAAAAGGAAATACCTGCACAATATTTGTGTCTACAACGGGGACATTCAACTAAAAAGTTTCATCTTGTAAAATACTTTATGTCGCAAATATTTATTTTTTGGCTAGCCTCTATGAGTTCAGGAAGTTAACTTCTCGTTCGTGAATTGTAGATTGCACTAGTCTAGTCTGAACCATTTTATTTTGTAATACCAAGCATTATATAGCAAAGAATGAATACATTAATAATGTTTGTGCCATTGTAATGAATAACATCCATGTTTTACACAATCTTTCTCATTCTGCCACTACTTGCTATCCTCATTGGTCCTGATTATTGTTAGGTTGGCAGCACAGAGCCCTGTTTGCTAGGGTATTACAAGGTTACTGGAAGTAGATATATAGCAAATGTAAATAGAAACAGAATGCAATGATTTGAAAATCTTATAGGCCCATATTTTATTCACAATAGAACATAGAACACATATCAGATGTTTAAAGTGAGACATTTTAACATTTCATGATTAAAAGCAACTCATTTATAACTTGATAGCAGCAATGCATCTGAAAAAAGTTGGAACGGGCTATTTCTACTATTGTGTAGCATCATCTCTCCTTTTAAAAACAGTCTGTAAATATCTGATAAGTGAGAAGACCAATTGTAAGAGTTTTGATAGCTGAATTTCATCCCATTCTTGTCTGATATAGGAGTCTTGCTGCCAGTGGTGACTCTAAGAACAATATATAGCGGGGGCACATAAGATACCACAGTCAAAAATGGGGGGGACTAATAAATTTAACCACTTAATTATACTACTGAAAAACGAGGAGCCCATAGTGAAGCACATGGGCAGCATGGGCAGTACTTTCAGTTTGGCAAAACTGACAGATCGCCGCTGTACTAGCGGCGGAGGCAGCCAGCGTTTAAAGGGGAATCAGTGGTAGGGTGACCACTTGCAGAACCCCAAAAAGGAGGACACCACACCCCGAAAAGGAGGACATCGTACCGGGGACCATGGCGCACAGTAGTTCAATACTACACTGGGCCGAGGGGGACTCGCTGGCTGGCTCAGGCTGAAATTGCTGCTGCTGAATCGACTTGGCAAAGTTGGCCAGCGTGGCCAGGGCTGGGACAAGGTCCACCACCAACAGAGGCTGAGCTGCCCAAGTGCGCCCCCCCCCCTCCAACTTGTGAATGACACTGCTATGGGGGATCTGTGATGGATGACACTGTTATTGGGGAATCTGTGGATGACACATATGTGTCATCCACAGATCCCCCTCCCATAACAGGGTCCGTGTAGGAATGACCCCAATACAAGGGGTGAGGCTGTGGGGTTGTATCTGCTTTTTGTCTTGATGACAGCGCCAGCGGGCCTGTGCAGTGACTGTATTCTACTACACCCCCCACACACACACTGTATATAATCTTAACTATATAACTGTAGCGATTTACTACAGTTATATAGTTAATAAGATTATATCAAGTGAGCGGGGGATGGGGGTTGTAGTAGCAAACAGTCACACTGCACGGGCCCTTCTGTCATTATGAAATAGCATATGTGACCCCCACCTCTTTTATTGGTGGTCATTCAGTAAATTAACCCTGTTTTGGGGGGTGGGGGTGTCTGTGGATGACAAATATGTGTCATCCACAGATTCTCCCCATAATAGGGTTCATTTAGTGAATGACCACCCAAATTGTGGTGACCCAATACATGGGAGTTGCATCTGCAGAGCTTTTGTATAATGCCACCCCACACTGTAGTGTCCCCCACACAGTAATGTCCGCCACACTGCCCCCACACAGTAATGTCCGCCACACTGCCCCCACACAGTAATGTCTGCCACACTGCCCCCACACAGTAATGTCTGCCACACTGCCCCCCACACAGTAATGTCCGCCACACTGCCCCCACACAGTAATGTCCGCCACACTGCCCCCACACAGTAATGTCCGCCACACTGCCCCCACACAGTAATGTCCGCTACACAGTGCCCCCCACACAGTAGTGTCTGCCATACTGCCCCCACACAGTAATGTCTGCCACACTGCCCCCACACAGTAATGTCCCCACACCCCCTCAACCACACAGCAGTGCCCCCACATAGTAATTTGTCATGCTCTCCCCTCTTGTCATTCTCCCCCTCTTGTCATAATCCCCTCTTCTTGTCATGCTTTTTCTGCCCCTGTCATTCTCCCCCATCTTTTCATGCTCTTTATACCCTCCCCATGTTGTCATGCTCTTTCTGCCCCCCATGTTGTCACAGACTTCATGTAAGGGGCCCGGCATTTTCACTGTACTTAATGCCGGGCCCGTCAGAGCGCTCCTCTCACCTCCATTATGTTCACTGCTCCAGGCTTCGGGATCAGGCCCCAGCGCTGCCACACATTAATCAGGTGGGCGGAGCCTAACGGAGGTCCGTTAGGCTCCGCCCACCTGCTTACTGTGTTTCTAGTTAGAGGCAGCGGGGCCTGATGCAGTGAACATAATGGAGGTGAGAGGAGCGCCTGACGGGCCCGGCTCAGGGAATGACAGGAGGGAGCACTGAGCGGTTCCCCTTGTCAGTCCCTCTCCTCTGGCCGGCCCCAGCCTGCGCCCTGAGGCTGGAGGGCCCTGAGGCTGAAGCCTCCCCAGCCTCTCTGTCGGCCCGGCCCTGAGTGGCACTGTCTGGCACACAATCTCTCCTGAACGCTGAGGCTAACTGTGCTCACTGTGGGCGGCGTGCTCTGGCTGGGTGAGTGACTGGCTTCAGTCATCAGAGACAGTTGAGGTCAGGTAGGAACACATAGCATCATAGTGCTGTGAATCTGTGTCACACGAGCAACTTGTTCAGGTCGGGAAATGCCTTTGACGTATGCAGCGTATTTTTCGCTGTGACATTAGCCTTGTATGAAAGCCTCGAGTACAGCCCTAACAGCAGCACTATAGATGTGAATAGGAGAAGTCTCACACACCCTCCGCTGCACCATTCTCATGATAGTTGAGGGCCCCAGGCCAGGACTCAGCAGCAGGTCTGCCCAAACACCCTCAAAATGGTAAACAACCTGTTCAAAGCTAGATGTAAGGCTATATGGACATCAGAGATTTCATCGGTCCTTGCACTATTTGGTTTTAGGACCAGTGATGGAAAGGCATCCAGCCAGAGGGCAGCACAGAGCACACATGCCGGATTCTCATCACAGACGGCAGAGATGACCAAACAAACTTCCTCTACACACAGTAAGTGTCCCACAGGTGCATGCGCCCTGCGGTTCCCAATCCCTCACACGTTGGTTCCAGTGAGGGACCGGGTCCCGGCTCTCCTCTGTTCCCATCTGCACAAGCCTGCAGCATGCGCTGATATAACAACGTCACGTAAGCACGCAGATCCAAACGTGAGTGACCATGCCTGAGCGGACCCGCCATCACCCTGTAACAACAAAAAAGGAGGACTTCTGGCCGTCTGTCCGGGCCTTATGGCCGGACGGAGGACAAGGAGTCTAAAAACCGGACTGTCTGGCCTAAAACTGGACGTGTGGCCACCCTAAATTCAGTGGGGGGCATGCTGGGGGCAGGGAAAACCTAGGAGGAGCAATTGCCCCCCTTGCCCCTCTATAGCGACGCCACTGCTTGCTACTTAACAGTCCTGGGTCTTCGATTTTTCTTTTATGATGTGCCAAATGTTTTCAATTAGTGAAAGGTCTGGACTGTAGGCAGGTCAGTTCAGAAACTGAACTCTTCTTCTGCAGAGCCATGCTATAGTAATGGATGCAGCAGGGGGTTAAGCATTGTCTTGTTGAAATATGCAAGGCCTTCCCTGAAAGAGACATTGTCTGGATGGGAGCTTATGTTGTTCTATATATTGTTCATCATAGGTCGTGTCTTTCCAGATGTGTAAGCTGCTCACGTTATAGGCACTAATGCAACCCCATTCCATTATGCAGGCTTTTGAACTGTGCGCTGATAATAAGCTGGATGGTCCCTCTTTAACCACTTAAGCCCCCCTAGCTTAAACACCCTTAATGACCAGGCCACTTTTTACAATTCTGCACTACACTACTTTCACCGTTTATTGCTCCGTCATACAACTTACCACCGAAATGAATTTTACCTCCTTTTCTTCTCACTAATAGAGCTTTCATTTGGTGCTATTTCATTGTTGCTGACATTTTTACTTTTTTTGCCATTAATACAAATTTAACGATATTTTTGCAAAAAAATGACATTTTTCACTTTCTGTTGTAAATTTTTTTTAAAAAAACTACATTTCTATATAAATTTTTCTCTAAATTTATTTTTCTACATGTCTTTGATAAAAAAAAGTCCAATAAGTGTATATTTATTGGTTTGGGTAAAAGTTATAGCGTTTACAAACTATGGTGCAAAAAAGTGAATTTCTGCATTTTGAAGCAGCTCTGACTTTCTGAGCGCCTGTCATGTTTCTTCAGGTGCTAGAATGTCAGGAAAGTATAAATACCCCCCAAATCACACCATTTTAGAAAGAAGACACCCCAAAGTATTCGCGGAGGGGCATGGTGAGTTCATGTATCATTTCATTTTTTTCACAAGTTAGCGGAAAATGACACTTTCTGAGAAAAAAAAAAAAAAGTGTCAATTTCTGCTAACTTCTGGCAAAAAAAGAAATCTCAGACAGACTCACTATGCCCCTCAGTGAATACCTTGGGGTGTCTACTTTCCGAAAAAGGGTCATTTGTGGGGTGTGTTTACTGTTCTGGCATTTTGGGCGGGGCTAAATTGTGAGCCGCCATGTAAAACCAAAAGGTACTCGTTGGAATTTGGGCCTTTGCGCATTAGGCTGCAAAAAGTGTCACTTATGTGGTATTGCAGTACTCAGGAAGTATGGCAATGTGTTTTAGGGTGTATTTTTACATATACCCATGTTGGGTGAGAGAAATATCTCTGTAAACTGACAACTTTGTATAAAATTTTTTAAAAGTTGTCGTTTACAGAGATATTTTTCACACACAGTATGGGTATATATAAAAATACACCCCAAAACACATTGCCCTACTTCTCCTGAGTACGGCGATACCACATGTGTGACACTTTTTGCAGCCTGGTGCGCAAAGGGCCCTAAAACCAATGAGTACCTTTAGGATTTCACAGGGCATTTTTACGCATTTGGATTCCAGACTTCTTCTCACGCTTTAGGGGCCCCTAAAATGCCAGGACAGTATAAATACCCACATGTGACCCCATTTTGGAAAGAAGACACCCCAAGGTATTCCGTGAGGGGTATGGTGAGTTCATGTAAAATTTTATTTTTGTCACAAGTTAGTGGAATATGAGACTTTGTAAAAAACAAAATAAAAAAAATAATATATCAATTTCCGCTAACTTGTGCCAAAAATAAAAATTCTGTGAACTCGCCATGCCCCTCACGGAATACCTTGGGGTGTCTTCTTTCCAAAATGGGGTCACATGTGGGGTATTTATACTGCCCTGGCATTTTAGGGGCCCCTAAAGCGTGAGAATCCAAAATGCGTAAAAATGGCCTGTGAAATCCTAAAGGTACTCATTGATTTTAGGGCTCTTGCGCATCTTGGCTGCAAAGTGTCACTCATGTGGTATCGCCGAACTCAGGAGAAGTAGGGCAATGTGTTTGGGGTGTATTTTTACATATACCCATGCTGCGCTTGAGAAATATTGCTGTAAACGACAACTTTTTACATTTTTTTATTCAAAGTTGTCACTTTACAGAGATATTTCTCACACAAAGTATAGGTATATGTAAAAATACACCCCAAAACACATTGCCCTACTTCTCCTGAGTACGGCGATACCACATGAGTGACACTTTTTGCAGCCAAGATGCGCAAAGGGCCCTAAAACCAATGAGTACCTTTTAGGAGGGCATTTTTACGCATTTTTCTTCTCACGCTTTAGGGCCCCTAAAATGCCAGGGCAGTATAAATACCCCACATGTGACCCCATTTTGGAAAGAAGACACCCCAAGGTATTCTGTGAGGGGCATGGCGAGTTCATAGAAGATTTTTTTTTGGCACAAGTTAGCGGAAATTGATTTTTTATTGTTTTTCTCATAAAGTCTACCTTTCTGCTAACTTTTGACAAAAGTAAAATTTTCATGGACTCACTATGCCCTCAGCGAATACCTTGGGGTGTCTTCTTCCAAAATGGGGTCATTTGTGAGGTGTTTGTACTGTTCTGGCATTTTGGGTGGGGCTAAATTGTGAGCAGCCATATAAAACCTAAAGGTACTCGTTGGAATTTGGGCCCCTTTGCGCACCGGGCTGCAAAAAGTGTCACTCATGTGGTATCGCGTACTCAGGAGAAGTGGGGCAATGTGTTTTGGGTGTATTAAAAAGTTGTCGTTTACAGTAATATTTCTACACACAGTATGGGTATATGTAAAAATACACCCCAAAACACATTGCCCTACTTCTCCTGAGTACGGCGATACCACATGAGTGACACTTTTTGCAGCCAAGATGCGCAAAGGGGCCCTAAAACCAATGAGTACCTTTAGGATTTCACAGGCCATTTTTACGCATTTGGATTCTCACACTTTAGGACCCCTAAAATGCCAGGGCAGTATAAATACCCCACATGTGACCCCATTGTGGAAAGAAGACACCCCAAGGTAATCCGTGAGGGGCATGGCGAGTTCACAGAAAAAAAAAAATTTGGCACAAGTTAGCGGAAATTTTTTTTTTTTTTTTTTACAGTCTCATATTCCACTAACTTGTGACAAAAAATAATATTTTACATGAACTCACCATACCCCTCACGGAATGCCTTGGGGTGTCTTCTTTCTAAAATGGGGTCACATGTGGGGTTTTTGTACTGCCCTGGCATTTGAGGGTCTCCGCAGTCATTACATGTATGGCCAGCATTAGGAGTTTCTGCGATTCTCCTAAGGCCTCATGCACACGACCGTTGATTGTTTCCGTGTCCGTTGCTCCGTTTTTCGTGATTTTCTGCGGACCCATTGGTTTTCAATGGGTCCGTGGAAACCTCGGCAAATGCACCGTTTGTCCTCCGTGATCCGTGGTCCGTGATTCCAGTCCGTCAAAAAAATATAACCTGTCCTATTCTTGTCCGTGAAAAACGGTTCACGGACCCATTCAAGTCAATGGGTCCGTGAAAAATGCGGATGGCCATCCGTGTGTCATCCGTGTTCCGTGTCCGTTTTTTGCGGATCCCTTGGCAGGCACTTGGGAAACATTGTCAGCCTGTCTTTTGGTAAAATCTTTGGGTCATGTCCGCTAAAAAACGGAAGACACACGGAAGCACAACGGAAGGCAAAACGGACATGGATCACTGAACAACGGAACCCCTTTTGCGGACAGCATAAAAACGGTCGTGTGCATGAGGCCTTATATTGAGCATACGGGTAATGAGATTTTTTTCCGCTCAGCCTCTGGGCTGAAAAGAAAAAATGAACGGCACAGATTTTTTCATTCGCATCAATCAATGTGGATGAAAAATCTCTGCCCAAAATGTGCAAAAACCCAAAACGGCACAGATTTCCTCATTCGCATCGATCAATGTGGATGAATAAATCTCTGCCCAAAAATGTGCAAAAAAGTAGTAAGGCCCCATTCACACGTCCGCAAAAATTCTGCGGAATAGATGCGGACCCATTCAGTGTGAATGGGGCTGGCGGTGATGCGGAGAGCACACTATGCGCCGCCGCATCAGCATTTGCGGAGCTGCGGCCGCAAACTTCCGGGTTTCGGCCCCAAACATCCGCCGCAGCTCGCAAAGATAGAGCATTCTGTCCGCACTGCGGACAAGAAAAGGCATTTTCTATATAGTTCTGGCAATGTGCGGATCCGCAAAATGCGGAAAGCACATTGCTGGTGTCCGTGTTTTGTGGATCCGTGGATCCATGGATCCGCAAAACACATACGGACGCCTGAATGAGTCTTACAGGGGGTAATTAGTGTCAGGGGTGACAGGGGGTGACATGGGGTGATCGGGGGTTAATCAGGGGTTAATCAGGGGTTAATCAGTGACGGGGTGGGGGTGGGGTGGATGGGTGGGGGTCTGTGTGGTGTTTTGGTGCACTTACAAAGTTCTTTGGTGGTCCCAAGCAAAAGGGACCACCAAAGGAACGATCAGCAAGCATATCAGACGCTGTTAACAAAACAGCGCCTGATATGCCATTTTTTAACTTCTACAGCCTGCCAGCGCACGATCAGCGCTGGCAGGCTGTAGCTACCTTCTCCTCGACGTGATCCTGTGAACGCACGCGTGCGCTGCTCACAGGAAATCTCGCCTCTCGCGAGATGACGCGCGGGCGCGTCAAAGAGGAACAGACCGACCGCCCGCAGGACGCAATCCTGCGTGAGGCGGTCGGCAAGAGGTTAAAGATGGTACCCGCACCAGTGGGGAGCTAACATCATATTTGTCGAGTTTCTGCTGTTTCACACAGCAGACATCCGGGACTAATATCTGCAATCGGCAATAATGCTGGTCACAAACATGCATCCCCTCTGGTGCCTTGATCAATTGTGACCACGGAAGCTGAGACAGGGCTCCATAGGAATGTTTGACCCTGGGAACACACCTGAGCGTTTTTCAGCGCGTTCATACGCGCTGAAAAACGCTCAACATGTGAAAAGCCATGCATCCCTATGTGCATGGTTCACATGTCGGCGTTTTACAGCGCGGACGAACGCGCTGTAAAACGCCCTGCACGGTCGTGTCGGCTGCCGTGACTATCGCGCGGCAGCACGCGCGATCCAACCCATAGGCTATTATGGGAGCGCGCATATGACGCGCGCTCCCATAAAACAGCCACTTGGCGGCTGAAGCGCGCGTCATATGCGCGTCATAGGCGCGCCCTGGGAACACGCGAAGTGTGTTCCCAGCCTTAATGTCATATAGGCTGCAATGGTAATTAATTGCAGTCTAAGGGACAATCAATCTAATTGCATGTTCAAGTCCTCTAAGGAGACTTAAGAAAAGTGAAAAAAGTAATAAAAAAGTTTTAAAAATATGAAAAATGCATAACATATAAACATTCAAATTACCCGCCAATTTTTTCCCCATAATAAACATAAAGAATAAAAACTAAAAAACATTAGCACCGTCAATTCCTAAAATGCTAAAAAAACTATTTAAATATAAACATATTTATCCCATACGGTGAACACCGTAATGGAAAAAAATCTAAATGCAATTTTTTTCGTCACTTTACCTCACCCCAAAATATTTGATAAAAAGTGATAAAAAAGGCATACACACTCCAAAATGGTATCATTGAAAACTACAGACCACCCTGCAAAAATAAGCCCCTACACAGTTCTATAGACATAAAAAAGCTATGGCAATCAGAATTTAACGATACAAATATATATTTTTTTTAAGTATTGAAACTGTATAAATATGTTATTGCTGTAATCATACTGATCCAGAGAATGTAACTGGTCAGTTTTACTGCAGTTTTTCCAATTCCACTTCATTTTGAATTTTGTAATCATGTAGTGATTTCCGTACAGAATCTTGCCTGTTGTTAATGTAATGTTGCCTGAGGGCAAATATGTAGCTCACAAACACCCAGTATTGTCGGCCTTGTCTCTTGCGCACATGGATTTCTCCAGATTATCTGTATCTTTTGATGATATCATGTACTGTAGATAATGAGATTTTCAAAGTCTTCCTAATTTTATGTTAGGGAACATTTTCTGAAATTGTTCCACAGTTTTTAGAAGCATATATTTCCGTAGATTGGTGAACCTCTGCCAATTTATACCCACTACATTGTAAGCAATAGTAAATTTGTCCTGCAAAAAACAAGCCCTCATACAGGTATGTGAATGGAAAAATGAAACAGTTATGGCTCCTGGAAGGCAGGGAGTGAAATAGGAAAAAGCAAAAACCTAAAGATTGCCGGGTCCTGAAGGGGTTAAAGGGGTTGTCCTCTTTCTCTGTATTGATGAACTATCCTCAAGATAGGTCATTAATATCAGAACGGTGGGGGGCCGATTCCCTGAACTGCCGCTCATCAGATGTTTGAAGAGAAAGCAGCACTCATGCGAGCGGTGCCTTCTCTTCATTGCTTACCTGCTCGCTGTCGCAGCAGGTGTAATTACAACAACGCCGTCCCATTCACTTCAATAAGATGGCTCCTACCTGTTCAACTGAATAGGATGCAGCTGTCCCACTGAAGTGAATGGGATGGCTTAGTTGTAATTACACTTGCTCACCACTGCAATTGTGACTGCGAGCAGGGAAACAATGAAAAGAAGGTAGGGCTCGTATGAGCGCTGCTTTCTCTTCAAAGAGCTGATCACAGGTTTTCTGGGAGATGGCCAAACGCCAATCTGATATTGATGACGTATTCTGAGGATCGGTCATCAATATAAAGAAAGCGGACAACCCCTTTTAAGGTCCCATGGCAAACCCATCTGTCACTTCAAAAAAAAGTAAGTAAATAAAGTTCAAACTTACTGGAAGAAGAGAACAGAACTCTTCCCCAGGATCATCTAGCGCATGTGTAATGCATTGGTAATGCTGAGGTCACCGTGCATATGCTCTATGTACAAAGCATGCACAGTGAAGAAAGGTATAACATCCTTAACTTCATTATTGCAGTGTGCGTGCACCCGATGCTGCGGGAGAACAGTTACGGACTCTTTTCCCTGTAAGTTTAAATTTCATTTACTTTGTTTTGTGGAGACAGATGGGTTTTTTATGGACAGGTTTGTGACCCTCAGCCAGGGATGCATAATGGAATGCCAAACCAAGTGACAGGTTTCTCTAAACCCTGGCAATCACCTGGTAATCACATTGTCCGTGGGTAAAGTCATACCTGAACATACATTTTTCCTACAGAGGCCACTGCAAGTAAAATGTATTTTACATGGCAGTCATTGAAATAAATAGCCAGCCTTGTAACACATGGAATGGCCAGGACTGTCAGAGGAAGAAGCATTCTTTGTGAAAGGCCCCCTGCTCTGGGTTAAAGAGGGGTATGTTGAGTAGAGGAACTGATGGTCAGAGGGACATCTTCAATTAGCTCTGGTGACAGATTTTCTTTAAAATGTAGATTCAGACCTTTTAGGGCTATCAGATTTAATGGGTTGATGTTGACTATTGAGTTCCAGAACCTGTGGAGGGAACCATATTTACCTACTCACCACCACTGGGCTCCGGCTCTGTCACTACACACATAGGGAACACATCACTGCTGCAGCCAGTCAATGGCTGCAGGGGGCACATGACCCCTGTCAAAAAGGAAGCTTACCAGCAGGTCCAGGAGTGGAGTAGCAGGTTCTTAAGGAGCAGGGGAGTTTGGCTGATAGGCCTTTGAAGGTGGATAATCCTTTTAAAATTCCACAAGTTTATCTCTATGGCGCCATCAGCACTATACAGGTATTTTTATGGCTTTCTGTATTCAAGTAATGTCATACCCCAGAGTGGTATTACCATTCTTATAACCTGATACTGTCACTGAGGGGCTGACCATAATGTCATCTATGTATTTATTCCAGGTCCTTCACTTTGACAATGTTGTTCTGAAACAGTGCATTGATAATGTTGTTCTGAAAATGTTATGTACATGTAATATGCCTGGCACGAACAGGTGGCGGTTTGTATCTGGCAGAGTGAGATCTCTGAATACAATGGAACTCACCATTCCAGTCTCCCCATTTTGGGCAGAAGCTTTTGAGTACGGCTTCCTAACAGAGGGAGCAGTTGTAGTTCTAGTTTAAAGCAACCGAAGCCTGGGCACTGTCAGAGCCAGACATGCCTAACATATAGATGCCAGTGCAGACTAAGCTAAGCTTGCGATGGGGGCAGATGTGTGAAAGATGTAGCAGCAAGGAGAAAAGGTTCTCTGGTTGTGGCAGGAGTCAAAAGAGAAGCAGCTCATAGACCACCATGACTCCATGCTAATTTACTTACTGGGTGTCAGGAGGGAAACAACAGCCAAAGGCACCCAAATCCAGGGATACCGGAACCAACCAAAAGTCCAGCTACCAACTAAGGCTACCTTCACACTGGCGTCTTGTGCGGATCCGTCATGTATCTGCACAGACGGATCCACACTGATAATACATCCGCATGCATCCGATCAGAACGGATCCGTTTGTATTATCATGAACATAGGCAATCCGTCTTGAACACCATTCAAAGTCAATGGGGGACGGATCCGTTTTCTGTTGTGTCATATTGTGTCATTGAAAACGGATCCGTCCCCATTGACTTGCATTGTATGTCAGGACGGATCCGTTTGGCTCAGTTCCATCAGACGGACACCAAAACGCTGCAAGCAGCGTTTTGGTGTCCGCCTCCAGAGCGGAATGGAGACTGAACGGAGCCAAACTGATGCATTCTGAACGGATCCTTATCCATTCAGAATGCATTGAGGCAAAACTGATCCGTTTTGGACCGCTTGTGAGAGCCCTGAAACAGATCTCACAAGCGGACCCAAAAACGCCAGTGTGAAAGAAGCCTAAAGCCGAGTTTAGCACAGCTAAAGAGAAAGCAGATTTATCAAGTTTGCCTGCCAGTTTATGCCAAAGCCAGCTGGAACCAAGAGAAAGCCTGAATATTGTCTGGATGAAAGTTTATACAAGTAAAGCCATTGAACTTTATCATGGTCTGGACTTTATCATTAATTCTCCACCTCCTACCCCGACTATCCCCCTTTATTTCTTCAGAGCCTAAACCTGTGGAGCGACAGTACCCAGGTAGGAGTACCGTGACACACACAGAAAACTTTTGAGTCCGCACCACACAACTCGGCATTCCTATAAACCTGGGACACGATCAGTCCTGGGGGGCAGATGTTGCAGTAATACACTGCTATGGGATGTCATGGGATGCACTAATTGATACTAGTATAATTTATGTCAGAATTCCATTGACAGAGTACAGATTGTGGAAAAAGGCAATTAAGTTGCTTATGGCAACTACTGGATATGGAAACACCAAAGAACTAAAGAAACTTCAAGCATCTCTGGAAAGTATCTTTGCTTGTAAAGGGTGATATACCCTTGTAAAAGGTGCTAAAAAATGCTTAGTATGCGAAAAATAGCATATAATAACAACCTAGTTTACTGCTGATGGATTTAAAACATTTATTAAGACCAGCATTTTAGGCGTTGGTCTTAATAAAGCCCTAAGCTGGCGGTGGATCTGCCGAAGTTATGAAGAGGCCCATAACTTTGGCGCATCCAGCGCCAATTTTAAATGTAGGCCAGCCTCCTAGCTGTCTTAGGCTACGTTCACACGACGACAATTGTCGCGCGACAAAAAGTCGCACTATTGTCGCGCGACAATTTTTATAATGGGAGTCTATGGTGTCGCAGTGCGACATGCGACATGCTGCGACTGCGACACGAAAGTCGGAGAAAATCCATTCAAGATGGGTTTTTCTGCGACTGTCGCGTCGCAGTCGCAGCATGTCGCATGTCGCAATGCGACACCATAGACTCCCGTTATAAAAATTGTCGCGCGACAATAGTGCGACAAAATGTCGCGCGACAAATGTTGCAGTGAAGTTGTGCCCTATTTGTCGCGCGACTTTTTGTCGCGCGACAATTGTCGTCGTGTGAACGTAGCCTTACATTTAGACCTTTTTCTACACCTGAAACAGGAGTAGAAAATGGTAAATGAGACGGGCCTGCCAGCCCTGCCCCTTCCCTGCCCACACCGCGTCCACTTTTTTAGACCAGGCGTGAGTGAGGCGAAGTCGCAGATAGTCATGCAACTAACCTTTGTGCCACAATCTGCTCCTGAAATACGCCTAATATAGGCATAATTCTGTATTGATTTCCATGTTTTGGGGTTTAATACACATTTTTACTAAATGGTTTTTATTTTAAAAAAGTGTGCTCGGTTTGTCTCCTACTGCTGCAATATTTTTTCTATATAGCAGCCCTACAAAGCTTTTGTGCACTAAAACCATCAGCTTTTCCTTCTGGCAGCTCTGTCACCCCTCTGAACTCTGCTAAACTCCCTTCCAAGCTGATTTATACACAGATCAAGGTTAAGCTTAGACCTCAGCCAGGGTTAGAGGTGTGCTGGAGAGCAAGCCATCAGACCCCGACAGATTTATCACTGAACAGCTTTCTGTAGCTATATAATGTGAACAATTTGTAATAAAAACCTATTTAAAAACAACATGTATTAGCCCTCAAAACATAGAAATCAATAATAAAACTGGTTCTTAAAGGGGTTGGCCATCATAAGTATAAAAAAAATAATATGTCCCAGACAATAACTAAAGCCAAGAGGTATTTATATCATGGCAGATATACTGTGTATATATATTTTTTCTAATGTGTTCAGCATAGCATGTTCCCATTGAAGAGCTGGCTCAGACAGGTTGTTTGGTAAGAAAGTAAAAATCACAGCATGCATCACAGCAAGCATCTTCAGAACAGCAGTCACATGACATCCATGGAGAGGTTAAATTAAATGACATCTAGATTTATGGAAAGGAGTTATCCTAGAAAATTATTGACAGAAGCCAGAGCTGCTATAGATTCCCAATCTACACGAAAAAATACAAGGGAGCGTATAGCATTTATACATAAGTACCACCCCTTCAATTATTGTTTTGATAACATTATCCGTAAACATTGGGACATTTTAAAAAAAGCGTATGCCACAGTCAAGGAATTCCATAACCGGCCTCTCATCTGCAATAAACGTAATTCTAATCTGAGAGACCAAGTAGTGCATGCGGAAAAAGGGGGTATGAGGGCTAATCAAATACAGATGACCACAGAAAACCGGCACATTCCCATGTCTGCAATATGCACAGTGCTCAAATATATTGAAAGGCTCTTTTTTTTTACAACTCCTACACGGGTAAACCTTTTAAGATGAGAGGTTATTATACTTGCGATACTTCAAATGTGATATATCTAGTAAAGCGCCCTTGTGGTCTATTATACATAAGAGAAACAATACAAGCCATCAAAAATTGTATATGCAAACCCAAGTCCACAATACGTAAGAAGAAGCTCCTATTACCAATAACCTTTCACTTTGATCGCTGTAAACATTCCATTTCACTGTTGAAATATCAGGTAATAGAGCAAGTTCATCTCCCGCAAAGAGGAGGAGATATTAAAAAACTGCTACTCAGGAGGGAAGCATTATGGATTCATACACTGGGTTCGTTACAACCCAGAGGTTTGAACAGGGATTATGAAGTCATGGTGTTTTAGAAATATTTTATAGATCTCTTTTGATATTTAAGACATACTTTTTTGGGCTGCAACATTGCGCTAATGAATTGAAGAATTATGCACTTTATGGATTAAGAATATATACCAAATGAAATTTTCTAACTGTATGATGTTTTACATCAGGTTGGATTTGTATAATTAATTATTTAATGATGTCATTAGCACATGATAAGGTTTGTAACCTATAAAATCTTGCTTGATGTCATGTTGGTTGTGCAGTTGAGAAAGACTACAGGAGCCGAAACGCGTCCTGTTCTACAGACACATTTTTTTGCAAATGAAAAAAACAAAAAAAAACAAAATTGAAGTGAATACGTCTGCTGGGAATAATTGGTTGGATTTCGGAGTGGGGATTGCCCCTTTCCCGTGCAGCGACAAGAGGATCGTGAGCTGTGGAAATGGATTTTGCTTTGATCTCTGGACTACTGTGATACCATAGTGACAACAGCACCTCAGGTGTCATCTCATCAGGGCTGTATTATACTGTAGTGTACGGGAGTTGTGATGCCCGACACTACAGAAGGGTCACTAGAGCGCGTACGTTCCCCTCATTTGTGGGGAGATTGGTGAATATCATTTTCAGTAAATGCTATGTAATGTAATGACTATTTATATATCCTATCACCCTGTTACTGCTATTGTGTGCCATTGTGCAGGCCTGCTAGGGGTGTCATCTCAGTTATGTCCACCAGAGGGAGCTAGGGAGCCCTAGGTAATATAGGCCCAGTCAGGGGAGGAGTTAGGCAGTCCAGGCCATGAGCCTGTGAAGGTGTTCAGTGTTCAGGCCCTGAGCCTGTTGAAGTCAGCCCAGGCCCTATAGCCTGAGAGGGTCCAGCCTAGGAAGAGTCATTCCCTGGGAGGAACAGTCCAGACCCTAGGACTAGTGGAGAAGTGTTGCCTCCTTAGTCAAGCTGCAAACAGGATAAAGGTCCCAGCAGGAACATCACTGGTCACCAGCCTGAGTGTGCTGAGGGAAGGCAGAGCAGTAACCAAGACAGCAAGAGGTACTACAAATACCAGAGGAGGAAGAATATATTCCTAGTCAGGACCAGTCAGGGAATGTGTGCAAGCCGCCTGTACTGCAGAGGTCCTGCTTTTAACCCTCTGTGAATCATCTTGCTAAATATAAGCCTGCCATTAATGTACTGTAACTTAAAGCCTGCTGAAACCAATCGTCTTCTGAGGAACTGTAAAGAAAGTGTATGCTGTTTATTACTGTTCAGTAAAGTGAAGTTCTGGTTTACTATCCAAGCCTGTACCTCAATTATTCCTCCTATCAAATCGGTGTGCCACCGTTACCGGCACTGGCGTCACGGACATCAGGGACACCCAGCCACAGGCACGTTAATCTACAAACACCAAGGGCACCTCACACTACACCTGGCTGTGTCCCTCAATAACCCAGAGATTGCCACAGAGGATCCACGTGCCAGCTTCTCCATCACTAGCATCCCCCAGTTCAGTCTCTCATACTCCCCTGACTTGGGGATGCTACAATACCAACAGATTATCTGACAGATTTTCTAAACCAATCATTTATCAGATGGTCCTTTATACACACAGATCTTTTGCTATACACACTAACTATTGGTCTTATAGGACAAAAATTGTTCAGATAATTTGTTGGTGTAATACAGCCATCAATCCTTCTGTCAAATAACTACATAGATAAACAATCCCCCATTCCTAGCATTGAATGTGTATATATATATATATATATATATATATATATATATATATGATAGAAGAATGGGGGCACTGACAAAAAATGGTTGGGAAGGTTGGGTGCACGTTCACTGGGGAATGGGCTGCTTACCCCTTGGTATATAGATGGAAAAACGAACAGCACTCCTGGGATCCACAAAAAAGGTTTTTCTAGTTCAGAGCCGAAACGTTGCATCACATGGGTGAATAAAAGAAATACCTTTTTTGTGGATCCCATATATATATATATATATATATATTTATATACACACAACGGTCTGCCCCCCAGGTTGATTGGGTATCAGTGTTGGGAATGCCAAGTGGTATGTTGTGGCCCTAATAGTGGGCCTCTGTGGAGGTCAATTTTAAGAGGGTGGGCCATTGTGGAGGTCACTGTTAAGGGGATGGGCTACTGTGGGTGGTCACTGTTAAGGGGGCGGGGTGCTATGTTGGGCAATGTTAAGGGAGAGGGCCCTGTGGAGGTCACTATTAATGGGTAGACCGCTGTGAAGGGTCACTGTTAACCACTTCCCGACCGCCTAACGCACATCTGCGTTCTCGCGGCGGTCGGGCTGTTCTGGGGCGACGCATATGTGCGTCATCTCGCGAGATGCGAGATTTCCTGTGAACAGTGACGCACGTCTCAGGAGTTTAACTACAGCCTGCCAGCGATGATCCATCGCTGGCAGGCTGTAGATGCGATATAAATCGCATCAAACAAGTATATCAGACGCTGTTTTGTGAACAGCGTCTGATATACCTGCTACCTGGTCCTCTGGTGGTCCCATTTGCTGGGATCGACCACCAGAGGACCAGGAAACTATTGTGGGGAGTCGCTCTGGTAGATAGCAGTGCGGGTGCAGTATAGAGGCAAAACAGAGTCCAGAAAGTGTAGCAAACAGTGTTTAATTCACACTTGTAGCAAATACACAGCAAACAGTCACTTGGTGGTAATTCACACCCATTAGAAAACGTGCAGCAAAACGAAATAGTCAAAAACAGGTTCCAGTCACCTGGGAGGCTTTAGGTGCAGGTTCGCACCTGGCTGTCAGTCCAGCCGCAAGGCGATCGACCTCCGGCTTCCAGGCCGTCTGCACTCCTCCTTGCTTGGGGTCTTGCTTCCAGCCCAGAGAACTCCACACAGCACAGCATGGATCAGCACTCCCAAACTCAAGTGATTCCACAGCCTAACAGCAGCTCCAGGACAATCACCCTCAGCTGCTGAGGAGGCTGCCTTTTAAAGGCCCGGATAAAGTCCGGCCTGGACCGTGGGGAATAGGCACCCACCCAACTCTTTGCCAACTCCCAGTAAGAGCCGGCCCGGATTGGCTTTGCAGCCAAACTAAAAACAAGGTGTCAAACAGCACTACCTGCTGCTGACACACGAAAACCCGGCTCTTACCTCACCGAGGCCAGGAACCTCGGTGACACGTACCTGCCATCGACCACGGTACCTTGCACCCTCTTACACTATGTAAAGTTGCACCAAACACTACACTAACCCACCCCCCCTCACCTATTAACCCCTTGTTAACCCCTTGATCACCCCATCTAGACCCCCTGATCACCCCCCTGTCATTGATCACACCCCTTGTAAGGCTCCATTCAGACGTCCATATGTGTTTTGCAGATCCGTGGATTCACGGATCCGCGGATCGGATCCGCAGATCTGCGGATCCACAGATCCTCAAAACACGGACACCGGCAATGTGCTTTCCGCATTTTGCAGATCCACACATTGACCATCAAAAAATGTGGTGATAAGAAAGCAGGATGCGCTCATACCCATATGCAGTTGTGCATTTCTGTAGGGGAGCACATCCTGCACTTGTAGTCCGTTGCTAATGGCAATCACCAGCAAAAAATGCATACAATGGATGATGCCAGCAACGGACTACAAGTACCACAATGGACATCCTACATAAGATGAAATTTATGTGGATGTGGCAAGAATTCAGAACAAACACAGAACCAGAGATAGGTGCACGCTGCCGTCACACTAAACCCTCACACTGATGTTAAAAATTGAGAGTTAGTTCGACATATCCTACTAGGAGGACGTGTCTTAAGCCTCGGGCACCAGCGTCAAGGTCTCTCAAGTAGCCCGTGGGCCCTAACACTCACCTACCTGCGCCATATGGGCGATATCAGAGGCCAGTGGGCAATTACAGGAGCATTAGGACGACTCACAAACATCTCCTCTGTTACCTCCAGCATGTGGCCATGCTTGCAATGGGAGGTGGGAGGTGTCTATGAGCCCTACCCAAGACATTGACTGATATAGCCCAAGGCCAGGCAGGTGCACCCAAATGTGACCTGAAGATGAAAAACAGGCACATTTAAAATGGAGTTTATACACCTCCATACATATATATATAAACTATCAAAAAATGTGGTGATAAGAAAGCAGGATGCGCTCATACCCATATGCAGTTGTGCATTTCTGTAGGGGAGCACATCCTGCACTTGTAGTCCGTTGCTAATGGCAATCACCAGCAAAAATGCATACAATGGATGATGCAGCAACGGACTACAAGTACCACAATGGACATCCTACATAAGATGAAATTTATGTGGATGTGGCAAGAATTCAGAACAAACACAGAACCAGAGATAGGTGCACGCTGCCGTCACACTAAACCCTCACACTGATGTTAAAAATTGAGAGTTAGTTCGACATATCCTACTAGGAGGACGTGTCTTAAGCCTCGGGCACCAGCGTCAAGGTCTCTCAAGTAGCCCGTGGGCCCTAACACTCACCTACCTGCGCCATATGGGCGATATCAGGGGCCAGTGGGCAATTACAGGAGCATTAGGATTAGCATTAGATCCACACATTGCCAGAACTATATAGAAAATGCTTTTTCTTGTCCGCAATTGCGGACAAGAATAGGACATGTTCTATATTTTTGCGGAACGGAAGTGCAGACCCGGAAGCGCGGATCCGTAATTCCGGATCCGAGCGGGACGAAGTCTGTCCCCATAGAAAGGAATGGGTCCGCAATTCCGTTCCGCAAACAGAATTGCGGACGTGTGAATGGGGCCTAAGGGTCCCTTATCACCGCCAGTTAGTTAGCTACTTGTTAGGTAGTTAGCGCCCAGCCCACCGCATCGCAGTCACTGATTTTGGCAGAGATTTTTTCATCCACATTGATCGATGCAAATGAAAAAATCTGTGCCGTTCATTTTAATTTTTTTTTCAGCCCAGAGGCTGAACGGAAAAAAAAAATCTCATTACCCGTTTGCTCAATATAAGGAGAATAGCAGAAACTCCTAATGCTGGCCATACGTGTAATGATTGCGGAGACCCTCAAATGCCAGGGCAGTACAAACACCTCACATGTGGCCCCATTTTAGAAAGAAGACACCCCAAGGTATTCCGTGAGGGGTATGGTGAGTTCATGTAAAATTTTATTTTTGTCACAAGTTAGTGGAATATGAGACTTTGTAAAAAATAAAAATAAATCAATTTCCGCTAACTTGTGCCCAAAAATTTTTTTTTCTGTGAACTCGCCATGCCCCTCACGGAATACCTTAGGGTGTCTTCTTCCACAATGGGGTCACATGTGGGGTATTTATACTGTCCTGGCATTTTAGGGGTCCTAAAGCGTGAGAATCCAAATGCGTAAAAATGCCCTGTGAAATCCTAAAGGTACTCATTGGATTTAGGGCCCCTTTGCGCATCTTGGCTGCAAAAAAGTGTCACACATGTGGTATCGCCGTACTCAGGAGAAGTAGGGCAATGTGTTTTGGGGTGTATTTTTATATATACCCATGCTGTGTGTGAGAAATATCTCTGTAAATGACAACTTTTTAAAAATTTTATTCAAAGTTGTCAATTTACAGAGATATTTCTCTCACCCAGTATGGGTATATGTGAAAATACACCCCAAACACATTGTCCTACTTCTCCTGATACGGCGATACCACATGTGACACTTTTGCAGCCAAGATGCTAAAGGGACCCAAATTCAATGAGTAGCTTTTAGGAGAGCATTTTGCGCATTTTCTTCTCACGCTTTAGGGCCCCTAAAATGCCAGGGCAGTATAAATACCCCACATGTGACCCCATTTTGGAAAGAAGACACCCCAAGGTATTTGCTGAGGGCATAGTGAGTCCATGAAAAATTAAACTTTTTGTCAAAAGTTAGCGGAAAGGAGACTTTGTGAGAAAAACAATAAAAAATCAATTTCCACTAACTTGTGCCAAAAATTTTTTTCTATCAACTCGCCATGCCCCTCATGGAATACCTTGGGCTGTCTTCTTTCCAAAATGGAGTCACATGTGGGGTATTTATACTGCCCTGGCATTTTAGGGGCCCTAAAGCGTGAGAAGAAAAATGCGTAAAAATGCCCTCCTAAAAGGTACTCATTGGAATTTGGGCCCCTTTGCATCTTGGCTGCAAACAAGTGGCACACATGTGGTATCGCCGTACTCAGGAGAAGTAGGGCAATGTGTTTTGGGGTGTATTTTTACATATACCCATGCTGGGTGAGAGAAATATCTCTGTAAATTGACAACTTTGAATAAAAAAATTTAAAAAGTTGTCGTTTACAGCGATATTTCTCACACAAAGTATGGGTATATATAAAAATACACCCCAAACACATTGCCCTACTTCTCCTGAGTATGGTGATACCACATGTGTGACACTTTTGCAGCCAAGATGCGCAAGGGCCTATATCCAATGAGTACCTTTAGGATTTCACAGGCATTTTTACGCATTTAGATTCTCACGCTTTAGGTTCCCTAAAATGCCAGGGCAGTATAAATACCCTACAAGTGACCCCATTTTGGAAAGAAGACACCCCAAGGTATTCTGTGAGGGGCATGGCGAGTTCACAGAATTTTTTTTTGGCACAAGTTAGCGGAAATTGATATTTTTTTATTTTATTTAGTTTTTACAAAGTCTCATATTCCACTAACTTGTGACAAAAATAAAATTTTACATGAACTCACTATACCCCTTACGGAATACCTTGGGGTGTCTTCTTTCTAAAATGGGGTCATATGTGGGGTATTTATACTGTCCTGGCATTTTAGGGGCCCCTAAAGCGTGAGAAGAAGTTTGGAATCCAAATGCGTAAAAATGCCCTGTGAAATCCTAAAGGTACTCATTGGAATTAGGGCCTTTGCACCCAGGCTGCAAAAAGTGTCACTCATGTGGTATCGCCGTACTCAGGAGAAGTAGGGCAATGTGTTTAGGGTGTATTTTATATATACCCATACTTTGTGTGAGAAATATCTCTGTAAATGACAACTTTTAATTTTTTTATACAAAGTTGTCAGTTTACAGAGATATTTCTCTCACCTAACATGGGTATATGTAAAAATACACCCCAAAACACATTGCCCTACTTCTCCTGAGTACGGCGATACCACATGAGTGACACTTTTGCAGCCTGAGTGCGCAAGGGCCCAAATTCAACGAGTACCTTTAGCTTTTACATGGCTGCTCACAATTTAGCCCCGCCCAAAATGCCAGAACAGTAAACACACCCCACAAATGACCCCATTTCGGAAAGTAGACACCCCAAGGTATTCACTGAGGGACATAGTGAGTCCTGTCTGAGATTTTTATTTTTTTGCCAGAAGTTAGCAGAAATGGAAACTTTATTATTATTTTTTCCTCAGAAAGTGTCATTTTCCGCTAACTTGTGAAAAAAATGAAATGATACATGAACTTACCATGCCCCTCCGCGAATACTTTGGGGTGTCTTCTTTCTAAAATGGTGTCATTTGGGGGTATTTATACTATCCTGACATTCTAGCACCTGAAGAAACATGACAGGTGCTCAGAAAGTCAGAGCTGCTTCAAAATGCGGAAATTCACTTTTTGCACCATAGTTTGTAAACGCTATAACTTTTACCCAAACCAATAAATATACACTTATTGCATTTTTTTATCAAAGACATGTAGAACAATAAATTTAGAGAAAAATTTATATAGAAATGTAGTTTTTAAAAAAAAAAAATTGCAACAGAAAGTGAAAAATGTCATTTTTTTGCAAAAATGTCGTTACATTTTTATTAATAGCAAAAAAAGTAAAAATGTCAGCAACAATGAAATACCACCAAATGAAAGCTCTATTAGTGAGAAGAAAAGGAGGTAAAATTCATTTGGGTGGTAAGTTGCATGACGGAGCAATAAACGGGTAAAGTAGCGTAGTGCAGAATTGTAAAAAGTGGCCTGGTCATTAAGGGTGTTTAAGCTAGGGGGGCTGAAGTGGTTAAGGGGTCAGGCCACTGTGGAGGACACTGTTAACCACTTCCAGACCAGGCCATTTACCCCTTATTTGTTCACAATCATAACACATTATATGTCATGTTAATGGCAAATTTGAGTCAATATGTTTTATGTTTATTTATAAAAAATCCCAAATTTACCAAAAATTTTGAAAAATTCACTATTTTATAAATTTTATTTTCTCTGCTTTTAGGATGGATAGCGACACCACATAAAATTGTTATTAATTTACATTCACCATATGTCTACTTTATGTTGACATAATTTTGATAATATTTAATTTTTTTAGGACGTTAAAACAATTCAGTTCTGATGCCAATATTTTTTATGTTTTACTACTTCCCTTTTTTATTAAAAATCTGGTATATTTTGCATTGCCATATACTAACATCCATAACATTTTTAATTTTCTGCCAACATAGAGAAGGTGTCTTTTGCAGGACAGACTGTACTTTATTGGTACCATTTTTGGGTAGATATGACTGTTTGATGACTTGATATAATTTTTGGGGAGGCAAGGTGAAGCAGTTTTGGTGTCATTTTTAGTTATGTATTTTTTTTTAAGGCATTCACTTAATGGGTTAGATCAGGTGATATCAAGCGCTTATTTAGCACTCTGTATACAGCAATCTAGAAGGCAGGGACACAGAGGAATGGTCCCTGCCTACTCTATGGGGTGCCATGCTGTCACTGACAGCAGGTCCCCTGCTCAGCAGCTGCACGGTTAGTGTAGAGCTGCGGTCTCTGAATGGATGTTCTAAAACGTCCATTCAGAGATTAATCTCGACCCCCTGGAAATTTATAGTAGGGTGTCTGTCCCCCATCCAGCGCATGGCTATGGCCTTTGTGGCAAGGAATAGCGTCTCCCCAAGGAAGATCCTGTGATAATGCGACCAGGACTCCTCGTCCAAAACCCCCAGTATACACATCTTGGGACATAAAGGTAAAGTCACAGGGACCATGGTAGAGAGGACCTCCAACACTGAGGTCCAGAACTGGCGAATGGGCTCGCAGTCCCACATCATGTGCCAAAAATTAGCACCATCTGCCGTACTTTACATTTTAATCTGTATTGAGACGGATCTCTGTACAGCATTAAAACGAAGTTTTGAATAAAGCGACTTTGGATCTAGGATCCGAAGCTCGCTTCACTCATCACTAGCAGGAGTCATGTGAAAATCCTATTCACCCTAATAGATCTCTATTAGGGTGACTAGGACAAGGGATGAAAAGATCGCAATTTCTAGCCCTGTAAGGGGGCTAATAGTTATTAAAAAAAAAAAAACATTATTACAAGTTTAAATCACCTTCCTTTCCCTATTTTACATAAAAAATAAACATATCAATTTTAAAAATTCATGCGCAGTGAACGTCGTAACGGAAAAAGATGATAAACACACAATTTGCCATTTTTTAGTCCCGTTTCCCTTCCAAAAAAATTGAATAACTGATAAAAAAGTCATACATACCACAAAAATGGTATCAATAAAAACTACAGTTCGTCCCACAAAATACATTCCCTCATACAGGATGGATGGAAATATAAAAAAGGTATGGCTGTCAGAGAATAGTGAGGGAGTAGGGATGAGTGAAGTGACCTTTGGATTCTAGATTCAAGTCATCTCATTTAATACTTTGGTTAAAATGTACGACTTCCGACAAGGCGAATCCAGTTATTCACGAAGTCTCGTGAGACTTTGTTAAGGGGTTGGGGCGCTGTCATTGTTAAGGTGTTGGGGGGCTATGAAGGTCACAGTTAAAAGGGTGGGGCACTGTAGAGTTTACTTTTAAGGGGGTAGGGAGCTGTGGAGGTCACTGTTAAGGGGTCAGGACACTGTGGATGTCACAGTTAAGAATCAGGGCACTGTAGAGTTTACTTTAAAGGGGCAGGGAGCTGTGGAGGTCACTGTTAAGGGAGTGGGGCATTGTGGAGATCATTGTTAATGGGACGGGGGACTTAGGAGTTAAGGGGGCATTGTGCTGTGGAGGTCACAGTAACGGGGTGGGGTGGTGTTGAGGTCACAGTTAAGAGGGTGGAGTCACTGTTATGGAGGGCAATGTTGATAGCTTTTAAACACACGCACAAACAAATGGTATAGACGAAATATACCCATGAGAAGCTGGGTCATTCTGCTAGTCTCTTATATATAAAAATGAATTTCTGTTGTCTGTCTGTCCATCTGTCTGTTCTTTATGCATGGCCAAACGACTAAACCAATCTGCACCAAATTTGGCATATAAGTAAATCAGATGCTTAGAAAGGTTTAAAGGAAAGGTGTAAAGAATAATAAACTATATCTTTATTTGCAACATATCACTGGAGTGCAGCAATTTTTCTCTTCTTAGATAGGTTTAGACCTGGTTTCAGATCTCTAAAACCTACTGTTCTTGAGATATTAAATAAAAAAACAAATGTAACGACTTTAGGTATAGGTAGGGACAGAGAAGGACTGTGAGTCCCTGAACTAGAACTCAGCCGGCTTTTCTCTACCTACTTGCAGTGTAAGCTCTAAATGGCAGAACTGCAACTGGACAACAGTCCCTACACTAGTATAGGTGCAGGATAAACGAGACACACGATACAGACAACACAAAAGTAGAATCGTATGAAATGGGTCAGAAGAACCAGACGGGCTAGACAATACCAAAACGTGAGACAGAGAGTGGTCAGAAGACAAGCCAGAGTGTAGGAACACTGGGAATAAAAAGCAATACAGGAATAGGCCTTTGACCCTAAGCCTCACTGACATACAGTTTTACACCAGGTTTCCATAACAGTCCACTATTTATGACCTCTATTAGTCAATAGAAGTTCATAGGTCTTAATTCATACACATGGTTATGGGGGCTCTGTGTATGTCATTGTTATGGGGCACTGTGGATGTCACCGTTATGGGAGCACTGGCAGTCACTGTTATGGGGTCACTATGGATGTCACTGTTATGGGGGCACTCTAGATGTCACTGTTATGAGGACACAGTGACTGTCATCTTAGCCACACACATAAACATCAAATGAAATATACCTGTGAGAAGCCGGGTCATTATGCTAGTTTTTCATAATTGAGAAAATCAGATAAGTACATAAAATTTAAATATATATTTTCTAAAGAAAAAAAATCACCTTTTTTTTTGAACCTTCCAGCAGCCTACTGCTACCCTTTCCCTGGGATTGGAGGGGGTAAAGGTGGGAATACATCTGGTTGGCTCAGATCACACAGCGCAGTGTTTATATCAAACTCATAATTTAAAAAAAAAATGCATTTACAGAAACCAGCAGAGGGAGAAAAAAAACTTAAATCTGCAGGCTACACACAACATCCCATATCTGATACACATCAACCCCAATATGTGATGCATTAGATATAAACAGGAAAAAGGAGTATAATATACAAACCGGATTCCAAAAAAGTTGGGACACTAAACAAATTGTGAATAAAAACTGAATGCAATGATGTGGAGATGGCAAATGTCAATATTTTGTTTGTAATAGAACGTAGATGACAGATCAAACGTTTAATCCGAGTAAATGTATCATTTTAAAGGAAAAATATGTTGATTCAAAATTTCGCGGTGTCAACAAATCCCAAAAAAGTTGGGACAAGTAGCAATAAGAGGCTGGAAAAAGTAAATTTGAGCATAACGAAGAGCTGGAAGACCAATTAACACTAATTAGGTCAATTGGCAACATGATTGGGTATAAAAAGAGCTTCTCAGAGTGGCAGTGTCTCTCAGAAGCCAAGATGGGTAGAGGATCACCAATTCCCACAATGTTGCGCAGAAAGATAGTGGAGCAATATCAGAAAGGTGTTACCCAGGGAAAAATTGCAAAGACTTTGCATCTATCATCATCAACTGTGCATAGCATCATCCGAAGATTCAGAGAATCTGGAACAATCTCTGTGCGTAAGGGTCAAGGCCGTAAAACCATACTGGATGCCCGTGATCTCCGGGCCCTTAAACGACACTGCACCACAAACAGGAATGCTTCTGTAAAGGAAATCACAGAATGGGCTCAGGAATACTGCCAGAAACCATTGTCAGTGAACACAATCCACCGTGCCATCCGCCGTTGCCAGCTGAAACTCTACAGTGCAAAGAAGAAGCTATTTCTAAGCAAGATCCACAAGCTCAGGCGTTTTCACTGGGCCAGGGATCATTTAAAATGGAGTGTGGCAAAATGGAAGACTGTTCTGTGGTCAGACAAGTCACGATTTGAAGTTCTTTTTGGAAATCTGGGACGCCATGTCATCCGGACCAAAGAGGACAAGGACAATCCAAGTTGTTATCAACGCTCAGTTCAGAAGCCTGCATCTCTGATGGTATGGGGTTGCATGAGTGCGTGTGGCATGGGCAGCTTGCATGTCTGGAAAGGCACCATCAATGCAGAAAAATATATTCAGGTTCTAGAACAACATATGCTCCCATCCAGACGTCATCTCTTTCAGGGAAGACCCTTCATTTTTCAACAAGATAATGCCAGACCACATTCTGCATCAATCACAACATCATGGCTGCGTAGGAGAAGGAATCCGGGTACTGAAATGGCCAGTCTGCAGTCCAGATCTCTCACCTATAGAGAACATTTGGCGCATCATAAAGAGGAAGGTGCAACAAAGAAGGCCCAAGACGATTGAACAATTAGAGGCCTGTATTAGACAAGAATGGGAGAGCATTCCTATTTCTAAACTTGAGAAACTGGTCTCCTCGGTCCCCAGACGTCTGTTGAGTGTTGTAAGAAGAAGGGGAGATGCCACACAGTGGTGAAAATGGCCTTGTCCCAACTTTTTGGGGATTTGTTGACACCATGAAATTCTGAATCAACATATTTTTCCCTTAAAATGGTACATTTTCTCAGTTTAAACTTTTGTTCCGTGATTTATGTTCTATTCTGAATAAAATATTAGAACTTGGCACCTCCACATCATTGCATTCAGATTTGTATAGTGTCCCAACTTTTTTGGAATCCGGTTTGTAATAGAAGTCGAGGAAGAAGGGTATTTTGCTGTTTGTGTTGTGGGCACCAAGACACATGGAAAACTCACTTTGAAATTGAAATAGGTGAGTTATTATTAGGCCTCTTTCACACGGGCGTCATGTTTGACGCCCGGATAAGAGGCGGGTGCATTGTGGGAAAATGTGCGATTTTTCCGCACGAGTGCAAAGCGTTTTAATGCGTTTTGCACGCGCGTGGGAAAAATCGGCATGTTTGGTACCCAGACCCGAACCCGGACTTCATCACTGAAGTCCGGTTTCGGGTTGAGTATTCTGTAGATTTTATTATTTTCCCTCATAACATGGTTAAAAGGGAAAATAATAGCATTCTCAATACAGAATGCTTAGTAAAATGTGGATGGAGGGGTTAAAAATAAAAAAATTATCTCACCATATCCACTTGATCGCGTAGTTGCCGATCTCTCCTCTCTTCTTCATTCATTAGCTGTCGGCTAAAGGACCTGTGATGAGGTCACTGAGCTTGAGACCATGTGATTGGACCTTGTGATGTGACGTCATCACAGGTCCTTTAGCTGGTAGCTAATGCTTGAAGAAGAGAGGAGAGATCGGCAACTACGCAATCAAGTGGATAAGGTGAGTTGTTGTTTTTTAACCCCTTAATCTACATTTTACTAAGCATTCTGTATTGAGAATGCTATTACTTTCCCTTATAACCATGTTATAAGTGAAAATAATAAAGATCGGGTCCCGCCTCTTAGCAACCCTGCGGGAAAATGGCACTGCATCCGCACTTGATTGCGGATGCTTGCGATTTTCCCGCAGTCCCATTTACTTCTATGGAGTCTGCGTGAAAAACGCAGAATATAGAGCATGCTGCGATTTTCACGCAACGCAGAAGTGATGCGTGAAAATCACCGCTCATGTGCATAGCCCCATAGAAATGAATGGGTCAGGATTCAGTGCGGGTGCAATGCATTCACCTCACGCATTGCACCCATGCGAAAATCACGCCTGTGTAAAAGGGGCCTTAGAGTTGAGCGAACACCTGGAAGTCCGGGTTCTGACGAGCTTTGTCGCAAAGCTCGAGTTCGGGATCCGAACTTGACCCAAACTTGACCCTAAACCCGAACACCATTAAAGTTAATGGAGACCCAAACTTTGGGGCACTAAAATGGCTCTAAAAAAGTAATGGAAAGGGCTGCAAAAGGAAGCTAAATGGGGGTAAGAGCTGGACAATTGCCCTACAAACAAATGTGGATAGGGAAATGACTTAAAATAACATAAAATACAAATTAAAAATAATAATCTTAAATGAGGAGGAGGTCCATATGGAACAGGAGGTTGAGGAGGTGGTGGACGTAGCGGTGTAGGTGGAAGCAGTGGTGGAGGAGGTAGTCGCCAACAACACTGTTTTTTGTTTTTAACATTTTTTTTATTATTTGGTTAGACCCCAAAACATTGGGAAATATAGAAAAGAAAACAAAGAGAAAATGCGCTGAAGTATAACAAAGACTGGGTGAGGCCGGTATACATGACTATTCTGCACAAGGTACGGACAAGTCCTGTGGGATTCATGCCTGGTTCATTTTAAAGAACGTTAGCTTGTCCACATTGGCTGTGGACAGGCGGCTGCGCTTGTCTGTGATAACGCCCTATTCCATGCTAAACACACATTCAGACAATACACTGGCTGCAGGGCAGGCCAGCACCCCCAAGGCTTAAAAGGCAAGCTCAGACCAGGTGCCCAATTTGGAGACCCAGAAGTTGAATGGGGCAGACCCATCAGTCAGTATTTGTAGGCGTGTGCACACATACTGTTCCACCATGTTGCTGAAATGTTGCCTCCTGCTAAAACGTTTCATGTCAGCTGGTGGTGCTGGTTCTTGTGGCGTGTTGACAAAGATTTTTCACATTTCGGCCATGCTTACCCTGCATTCTGAGGTGCTGGCGGTGCCACAGCTGCGTTGCCGAGTTCTCCCTCCTCCTCTGCCTTCGCCTTGTGCTTCCACTGAGCCCCCGGTGTCAGGTGGGAATGCCATCAGCAGCACATCTACCATCGTGCAGAATATATTTTCCAGTCAGGTATGCAGTGCAGGGGTAGTGTGAAAGAAAAAAGGGGTACAGATAACCCAACAATCTAAACGTCACCGAATATACAGAATATATTTCCCAGTCAGGTACGCAGTGCAGCAGGAACACACCCTCCAAGCCACTTGTGAATGACTGGTCTGATAACTGTGGAAATGTCCACCCACAATCTAAGAGCTGGATTTACTAATAAAATTTAACTCCCAGAAATGCAGTGCAGGCTGCAAATGTACTTTACGGCAAAAAAAGGTGATTTTATTTTTTCACCCAAAATGTCCCAGTTGTATTCACTGGTTATATTTCACTCGCAGAAATTCAGTGCAGGCCGCAAATGTACTTTATGGCAAAAAAGGTTTCTTTTCACTCACAATGTCCCATTGTATTTGCTGGTTCTATTTCACTCTCAGAAATGCAGTGCAGGCCGCAAATGTACTTTATGGCAACAAAAAAAAAAAGGATTTTTTTAACCCACAATGTCACAGTTGTGTTTACTGGTTATATTTCACTCTCAGAAATTCAGTGCAGGCCGCAAATGTACTTTATGGCAAAGAAAAATTATTTGTTTCACCCACAATGTCCCAGTTGTACTTACTGGTTATATTTCACTTTCAGAAATGCAGTGCAGGACGCAAATGTACTTTATGGCAAAAAAAGTGAAATTTTTTACTCACAATGTCCGAGTTGTATTTACTGGTTCTATTTCACTCTCAGAAATGCAGTGCAGGCTGCAAATGTACTTTATGGCAAAAAAAAGTGATTCTTTTACACCCACAATGTGACAGTTGTATTTACTGGTTATATTTCACTCTCAGAAATGCAGTGCAGGCCGCAAATGTACTTTATGGCAAAAAAAAGTGATATATTTTTTACCCACAATGTCCCAGTTGTATTTACTGGTTATATTTCACTCTCAGAAATGGGCCATATTTTCTTCAATATATTTATTAATGATCTTGTAGAAGGCCTGCACAGTAAAATATCTATTTTTGCAGATGACACTAAACTGTGTAAAGTAATTAACACTGAAGAGGACAGTTTTCTGCTACAGAGGGATCTGGATAGATTGGAGGCTTGGGCAGAGAAATGGCAGATGAGGTTTAACACTGACAAATGTAAAGTTATGCACATGGGAAGGAATAATGCAAGTCACCCGTACATACTAAATGGTAAAACACTCGGTAACACTGATATGGAAAAGGATCTAGGAATTTTAATAAACAGCAAATTAAGCTGCAAAAATCAGTGTCAGGCAGCTACTGGCAAGGCCAATAAGATAATGGGTTGCATCAAAGGGGCATAGATGCCCGTGATGAGAACATAGTCCTACCACTTTACAAATCACTAGTCAGACCACACATGGAGTACTGTGTACAGTTCTGGGCTCCTGTGAACAAGGCAGACATAGCAGAGCTGGAGAGGGTTTAGAGGAGGGCAACTAAAGTAATAACTGGAATGAGGGATCTACAGTACCCTGAAAGGTTATCAAAATTAGGGTTATTCACTTTAGAAAAAAGATGACTGAGGGGAGATCGAATAACTATGTATAAATATATCAGGGGTCAGTACAGAGATCTGTCCCATCATCTATTTATCCCCAGGACTGTGACTGTGACGAGGGGACATCCTCTGTGTCTGGAGGAAAGAAGGTTTGTACACAAACATAGAAGAGGATTCTTCACTGTAAGAGCAGTGAAACTATGGAACTCTCTGCCTGAGGAGGTGGTGATGGTGAGTACAATAATGGAATTCAAGAGGGGACTGGATGTATTTCTGGAGTGTAATAATATTACAGGCTACAGCTACTAGAGATGGGTCATTGATCCAGGGAGTTATTCTAATTGCCTGATTGGAGTCGGGAAGGAATTTTTTTCCCCTTAAAGAGGACCTTTCACCGATTTAAAAACTAAAAACTAACTATACCTGTGGGCAGAGCGGCGCCCAGGGGTCCCCCTGCACTTACTAGTATGTCTGGGCGCCGCTCCGTTCGCTCGTATAGGCTCGGTGTCGAGCTCCTCTGTTGTATGGGGCGGGGACTTTGTATCAGGCGTGTCCCTTGCTGCAGAGCTGGCCAATCACAGCGCACAGCTCATAGCCTGGCTATGAGCTGTGCGCTGTGATTGGCCAGCTCTGCAGCAAGGGACACGCCTGATACAAAGTCCCCGCCCATACAACAGAGGGAGCTCGACACCGGAGCCTATACCGGGCGAACGGAGCGGCGCCCAGACATACTAGTAAGTGCAGGGGGACCCCTGGGCGCCGCTCTGCCCACAGGTATAGTTAGTTTTTAGTTTTTAAATCGGTGAAAGGTCCTCTTTAAGTGGGGAAAATTGCCTTCTGCCTCACAGGTTTTTTTTGCCTTCCTCTGGATCAACTTGTAGGAAACAGGCCGAACTGGATGGACAAATGTCTTTTTTCGGTCTTATATACTATGTTACTATGTTACTAGAAATGCAGTGCAGGTCGCAAATGTACTTTTTATTAAAAAAAATAATTATGAATTTGTCCCCACAGAATCTAACAGATGGATTTACTGAATTGATTACGCTGTCACATATGCAGCACAGTGGTACTTTACAGAAAAAAATGTGAATATGTCACCCCTGGGTCCCTGAACTGCACTTGCACAAAATGGCCGCCCACCTAACTAACAGACGGATTAAAACTTATTTTCCTGTGTCACTTGGCTCCGGGCAGGGTACAAAAATGTTGTATTGCACCCACACAAAAAATCGCTGTAGATCGCAGACTTAACAACAAGCTCTGATATCAGATTATTTCCTAATCGCTTCCTCACAGCAGCAGCATCCTATCCCTACACTAGTAAGAGCTGAAGTGACATGCAGCGCTACGTGACTCCAGCTGATATAGAGGCTGGGTTACATGCTGTACTGGCCAATCACAGCCATGCTATTAGTAGGCATGGCTGTGATGGCTTCTAAGGGCACACATGTTAGCTGGTTGATTGTTTGCCCTGCAGCCTTTCAACAAGCTTTATTAAATGGCCGAACACAGAACCCATACTTTTACGGAAAAAAAACTTTTACTTTACAGTTCGGGTTCGCTCAACACTAGTTATTATACAGGGTGAGCCATTTATATGGATACACCTTAATAAAATGGGAATATTGGTGATATTGACTTCCTGTTTGTGGCACATTAGTATATGTGAGGGGGGAAACTTTTCAAGATGGATGGTGACCATGGTGGCCATTTTAAAGTTGGCCATCTTGAATCCAACTTTTGTTTTTTTCAATAGGAAAATAGGGTCATGTGACACATTAAACTTATTGGGAATTTCACAAGAAAAACAATGGTGTGCTTGGTTTTAACGTAACTTTATTCTTTCATGAGTTATTTACAAGTTTCTGACCACTTATAAAATGTGTTCAATGTGCTGCCCATTGTGTTGGATTGTCAATGCAACCCTCTTCTCCCACCCTTCACACACTGATAGCAACACTGCAGGAGAAATGCTAGCACAGGCTTTCAGTATCCGTAGTTTCAGGTGCTGCACATCTCGTATCTTCACAACATAGACAATTGCCTTCAGATTTTCCCAAAGATAAAAGTCTAAGGGGGTCAGATCAGGAGACCTGGGGGGCCATTCAACTGGCCCACGATGACCAATCCACTTTCCAGGAAACTGTTCATCTAGGAATGCTCGGACCTGACACCCAGAATGTGGTGGTGCACCATCTTGCTGGAAAAACTCAGGGAACGTGCCAGCTTCATTGCATAAAGAGGCAAACACATCATCATGTAGCAATTTTGCATATCCAGTGGCCTTGAGGTTTCCATTGATGAAGAATGGCCCCACTATCTTTGTACCCCATATACCACACCCAGGGGCGTAACTACCGGGGAAGCAGGGGAAGCAGCTGCTTCGTGGCCCAGGCTTACAGGGGGCCCGACAAGCACGTGTTTTGTTCCCTCCTCTCCTCCCCTGGGTAATCAGCACGTGTCCTCACTCCTCTCCCGATCGCTAATTACACAGTGAATCGCAGTGTCCTCTCGCCCTTGTCTATTTAAAACTTATTTTTTCTTTCTTTCAGAAAAGCTTGCCCTGGGGATCAAACCTGCGACCATTAGGTTCAAAGGCAAGACACTTATCCACAAGGCTATATCAGCTGAATAGCCAGATAGCTTAAAAAAATAAATAAATATGACCTCTAGATGTGGAGAACTTTGATAGTGTATTCATACACATTACAGCTGCACCAGCACATTGTATATGGCAGAGCTTGGTGTGTTGGGGCAGCTGTAATGTGTATAGATACACTATCAAAGTTCTCCTTATCTAGAGGTCTTATTTTTTTTTTTTTAGCTAGCTGGCTATGCAGCTGATACAGTCTTGTGGATAAGTGTCTTGCCTTTCATCCTAATGGTCTCAGGTTCGATTCCCCTTACAAACTTTTCTGAAAGACAGGATAAATGAGGCTTGCCTAACATGGAGGTAAGTATACTTGTTGTTTTTTTTTATTTTTATTTTTTTAAATACTGGACTTTTACTTTACTGCCACAGGGGAGGAGGGGCTATTGGCACTATGATATTGGCAAATGGGGGAGAGATAGGCACTTCATATTGACACACACATTAGGGGGCAGGGGGAGAGGATGGCACTATGATATTGGGATGGGGGAAGACAGAGGCACTTGATATTATAGGGGGCACTATGGGGAGAGGAGCACTATGGGGGCATCTGGTGCTATATGGCTGGCTACTGGCACATTATAGGGTGGGTTTATATGGCTGACTACTGGCACATTATAGGAGGGGTTATATGGCTGACTACTGGCACATTATAGGGGGGTTATATGGCTGGCTACTGGCACATTATAGGGGGGCTGGGGGGGCTATATGGCTGACTACTGGCACATTATAGGGGGGCTATATGGCTGGCACATTATAGAGGGGGAGCGAAACGTGCGGGTAGGGGGGGCCCAATACAAAAATTTGCTGTGGGGCCCAGTCATTTCTAGCTACGCCCCTGACCACACCATACCATCAATTTTTTGTTCTAACAGTCTTGGAGGGATCTATCCAATGTGGGTTAGTGTCAGACCAATAGCGGTGGTTTTGTTTGTTAACTTCACCACTCACATAAAAGTTTGCCTCATCAATGAACAAAATCTTCTGCGTAAACTGAGGGTACTGTTCCAATTTTTGTTTTGCCCATTCTGCAAATTCAGTGAGCCGATCTTGGTCATCCTCGTTGAGATGCTGCAGTAGCTGGAGTTTGTAAGGGTGCCATTTGTGAGTAGCTAATATCCGCTGAAGGGATGTTTGACTAATTCCACTCTCCAGCGACATGCGGCGAGTGCTACGCTGTGGGCTCTTGCTGAATAATGCTAGGACAGCCACTGATGCTTCTTCATTAGTGTCAGATTTCATGCGTCCACATTTGGCAAATCCAACACTGAACCAGTTTCACGAAACTTAGCAAGCAGTTTGCTAACTGTAGCATGGGAGATGGGTGGTCTCGTAGGGTGTCTTGCATTGAAATCTTCTGCAATGACCCGGTTACTGCGTTCACCAGACATCAACACAATTTCTATCCGCTCCTCACGTGTTAACCTCGGCGACATGTCAATGGCTGTAAACAAAGAGAAACTTGTAAATAACTCATGAAAGAATAAAGTTACATTAAAACCAAGCACACCATTGTTTTTCTTGTGAAATTCCCAATAAGTTTGATGTGTCACATGACCCTCCTCCTATTGAAAAAACAACAGTTGGATTCAAAAAGGCCGCCTTCAAAATGGCCGCCATGGTCACCACCCATCTTGAAATGTTTCCCCCCTAACATATACTAATGTGCCACAAACAAGAAGTTAATATCACCAACCATTCACATTTTTTTAAAGTGTATCCATATAAATGGCCCACCCTGTACATAAAAGATATGTGGTTAGATAAAAATTCTGAATACACCTGTAGTTACATGCTAGCCAATGTTACTGTTATACAAATGCAGCCCATCATTCTATATATAATTACTGCTAGATTTTCTCATTACTTAGGAACCAGATTCTGTTCATTAATATATATTTAAGAATAATAATCTAATACTATTAATGGTGCTAAATATCTACATTATAAATTACAGTTTTAAATTCATGAACACAAATTATACCACGCACATAATGAATGCCTTTGTTTCATTAACCTTTGAATGACAGTTATAGATTTATTGCATTAAGATACTGACTCGAAACAAGGTTTTGTATTAATTTGATGAACCACTGATCTGATAACTGCTTGGAAATATTCCTGATACGTGAATCTGTGTGATGGATAAGAACTTCAGATATATTTTTACAAAGATGCTTGGAAGCTCTACAGTTGCTTAAAGAAGACATATCACATGTGATGCAGGGGGTAAGGTGACCATTGTAGGCGGTGATTGGCTTCAGCGGACACATGTGACCCCATCAATGGATATTGTCCTTTGCGTATCTGGGACCGGAACTGCCCACCAGGGAGCCTAAGAGACTCGGGACCAGGTAAGCATCACCCCCCACCGTGAGTCAGGCAGGTCTGGGCCACTCTTTTTAGTATTGGATAACCCCTTTTAATGTTGTATTACTCTATATCATTTACACCTATATTATTGCATGTGTTTTCATAGACCAAAGCTTCCAAAAGTTGTTCCTTTTCAGGCAGATGGTGTTTAAACACGCACTGTGTTATGGGAAATAAAAGAGTGGCGTGTCGAGACCAAGCGTCCAAAAATAATGCCTTAACAAGGTCAGAATCCTTGCTCGTATTTATACACACACATGATAATTGACAGAAAAAGTGTCTGGTTCTGAACAAGTCTAGAAAAATTCTCTCCATTTAGAAAACGAGAGAATTTTAAACAATTTTTGTTAAATAAAATGGACAGTTGGCCAGAAGTGAAAATGTCGTACAGCAGAATTAAATTTTGGTGCAGACACAGAAGTCCGCCACATTTCCACATTGACAGGTTTTGACAGGTGAAGTGGCAGTTAAAAAATTGTTCTATAATGTAACAACAAGTAAAATGAACTGGCTGCTGCAGCTTGTGCTACTTCTTGTATCAGAGACAGCTGGAAAGAGGTAACTAAAATTTGGGTCAATTTTTTAAAATGCAGTATATCCTTTCTTGCATGTCAAAATGACTCACCAACTGCCTGGTCAGAGTCCAGTGGTACTCTTGCTTGCCTGGTGAAAAATCCTACTGACATTGCCCAGACCAAAGCAAAGAAAACTAAAATTTAGCTAAAGGCATAGAGGTGCGCCATAGTTACCACAACTAGGTGGTGAGGCAGCAGTTGAACCCGCCAGCAACTTGGCAAGGTGGTGTCACGCTTCGGTGTGGAAGGGAAACACCAGACCGAACATAGAAGGGAAGGGGGGAATAGGGAGTAAGGCCTGCGAACTAGGGAAGGAAGATGGACACCTCCTAGTGAAAACCCTAACCAAAATCCTGACTCAGTATGAACAGACCCCAAAAGTAGGTGAGTTCATACGCAGGAATACCTAGAGTCCTATCTAGTCCTATAGGACCCTGGTACTAATGGCAGGGACGAGACTACCTGTTCTTCCAAAAGGAAGGACAAACAGGAATCTACTTCAGGCCTAATAAAAACAATTGGAAAATGCAACACACAGAACACAAACAAAATACAAAAGGGAAAGGAAAGACATAACTTCAAAGGGGCTATGGAAGCACCAGGAACTCAGGGGAGATTCAACCACAAACTATCCACAGGCAAATACGCTATAAACTGCACATTATTGTGGTAGAAACAACTATAAATAAGGAAGGTTAAATGACCACATTAGCAACACCTGGAGGCAAGGGGTGTGGCCATTATCAGAAACAACATAGATGCCTACTGATCCACAAGGAAAACCTGTCAGATCAAACCATGTGTTGCCAGTCTCACAGATTTCCTGCCATTCACTGTCGCCGGGACATCTGTATGTCTTGGTACGTCCCTGACAGTACCCCCCTTCTACTGGTTTACCTCCGAGCACCCAGAACCGACCTTATCTGGGAGAGACCTGTGAAAAGCTTTCACCAAACGACTTGCATTCACGTCAGATGCCGGTATCCACATCCTTAACCCTTCTAGTGAACAATACTGGATACTGATGGGATCTACGGAGTACTCAAGAGTCAATTATGCGATTGGCGATCTGAAATTTCAAACTACCGTCCACCATGACAGGAGCGGGTGGTTAGGAAGATGGTTCCAAAGGTTCAACATATCTCTTCAACAATGATTTATGAAACACATTATGAATTTTTAGGGCCTGAGGAAGTTCAAGACGAAAAGCTATAGGATTAATAATGGCAGTGGTCTTATATGGACCAATAAACCTTAGACCCAACTTCCAAGAAGGTACCTTCAGCTTAATGTTTCTTGTGGACAGCCACACAGTTTATACTTGTTGACGATATTCATCAAGTTATCTTGAATTTTCCGCCTTATAGATGACAATGATGATGAAAAACGTTCCTCCTCAGGGATGCCAGAAGTATCTGAACCAGAAAATGTGCCAAACTGTGGGTGAAACCCATATGCCCCAAAAAACGGCAACTTCCCAGTGGACTCCTGTCTATGATTATTTATGGCAAACTCTGCCAAAGACAAAAACAAAGACCACTCCTCCTGGTTCTCAGAGATAAAACATCTCAAGTAAGTCTCCAGACTCTGATTACTGCGCTCTGTCTGTCCATTCAACTGAGGATGAAAAGCCGAAGAAAAGGACAGTTATACCTCCAGTAGAGTACAGAACGCCATCCAGAATCTGGAAACAAACTGAGTCCCACAATCCGAGACCACGTCAGAGGGAATGCCATCAAGTTTCAAGTGTCAACAAACACTTGTGCAAGTGTTTTAGCATTAGGTAGGCCCGCCAATGCTATAAAGTGCACCATTTTACTAAAGCAATCAACTACCACCAGAATAACTATCTTTCCTGAAGAATTAGGTAGATCAGTGATAAAATCCATGGATAAGTGAGTCCATATTATGGACGGGATGGGCAACTGAAGTAGAGATCCGTAAGGCTGAGTATATGTCACCTTAGCGCGTGCACAGGTACAGTACTACAGGCTAACACATAGGCCTCAACACACTTACGCAACCCTGGCCACCAGAATCTACAAGAGATGAGGTCGGCAGTGGATCTGCTCCCAGGGTGTCCAGTAAGAACCGTACAGTGATGTTCCTCAAACACCTTGTGACGCAATTCCGATGGCACAAACAGTTTCCTAGGAGGGACAAGAATCTGGTGCATCTCCCTGGGCCTCTAAGACTTTCCTTAACCTCTAGGTCAGGGTAAAGAGCGGATATCACCACCCATTCCGACAGTATAGGATTCGGATTTTCAAAATCACCACCTGCAGGAAAACTACATGCCTTGACGTTCCTAACCCCAGGATGATAGGTGACAGTGAAATTGAATCTGGTGAAAAACAAAGACCATCTGACCTGCCTCAGGTTCAGTCATTTAGCCGACTCCAGGTAAACCAGGTTTTTGTGATCTGTGAACACTGTGATCGGATAAATCACCATTTCGAACTAATGACGCCATTCCTCAAAAGCCAACTTAATGGCCAGTAACTCTCTGTTACCCACATCATAATTTCTCTTTGCAGAAGATAGATTTTTAGAGAAAAAGGCGCATGGATGCCATTTACCAGGTGACAGATAGTGATGAGCAGGAGGTGCCATATTCGATTTCGCAATATTTCGAGAATATTCGATTGTATATTCGTCATATATTCGTCAAAATAAAATATTTGTCATTATTCTATTTATCACGAATAATATGCAATTTAATTATTCGCGTATTGCGAATTGAACTTCGAATAGGGTATAAAGGCAACAATCATAAAGTAGGTTGCATATACCCCGCTCTAAGTTAGATGCGCAATGCGACTAATATTACTTAATATTCTCGCATTGCGCATTCAACTTAGAGCTGTGTATAGACAAGTTTACTTGTATTGCTAGAATTAGCAAAGATACTGAAGACGAATATAGCGCTATATTCTCTATCTTCATTAATTCAAGCCAACCAATAGGAAAGTTATACCCCATTCAAAGTTTCATTCACAGTACGTGAATATTACATAATGTAATATTCGCGTATTGCAAATGACACTTTGAACGGGCTATGACTTTCCTATTGGTTGTTGACTTGCTAGAATTAATGAAGATAGAGAACGTAGCGCTATATTCTCTATCTTCGTTAACGGTATCTTATTCTTGGGTTCTGATTGAAAAATGAAGAAAAAAAACGAAGAAACGAATATTCGTTTTTGCGAATACATAGCACTATATTCTAAATATTCGCGAATTAGCGAAATGTCAATATTCTTAAAAAATATTCGCTATTTGAATATTCGCACTCAACACTAGTGAAAACTGCTCCTACCCCCACCTCAGATGCGTCCACTTCCACAATGAAAGGTTGTGATACATCCGGCTGCACAAATATGGGGTAGAAGAGAAGCATTACCTAATCGCAGAAAAGGCTTGCAACGCCGAATCAGACCACCCTGAAACATTTGTCCCTTTCTTAGTTATGTCAGTTAAGGGTTTTACTATTGTAGAACAGTTCTGAATAAATTTTCGGTAATAGTTGGTGAATAGAGTTGTGTGAACACCTGGATGTTTGGGTTTGAGAAGTTCGGCCGAACTTCACGAAAATGTTCAGGTTCGGGATTCGAATTCAACCCGAACATGACCCCGAACACGAACTCCATTGAAGTCAATTGGGACCCGAACTTTTGGGCACTAAAAAGGCTGTAAAACAGCCCTGGAATAGGCTAGAGGGCTGTAAAAGGCATCAAAATGTAGGTAAATCTCCTGCAAACAAATGTGGATAGGGAAATGACTTAAAATAATATAAATAAAAATTAACCAATATCAATTGGCAACTTGGAGAAGGAGGTGGAATACGAGGTTGGGGTGGCGTCAGGTGGGAATGCTATGGGAGTTGAAGTTCTCATCACAGCCAAAAAGGATTCATGTCTGCCTGCAGTGCCAAAGGCCTCATTCACAGACTCAGGGACATGGCAACCATACATGGGAGTTGAAGTTCACATCACAGCCAAGAAGGATTCATGTCTGCCAGCAGTGTCACAGGCCTCACTGACAGACTCAGGCCTATACCAACCATACATGGGAGTTGAAGTTGTCATCACAGCCAAGAAGGATTCATGTCTGCCTGCAGGACCACAGGCCTCATTCAAACATTCAGGCCCACGAGACCCACAAAGAGGAGAGTTACAATCATGCCAAAACAGTATTGATTTCACCAAGCAATGCCACAGGCCTCATTCACTAATTCAGGACCATGGCACCCGCAAAGAGGAGAGCGGTCCCGTAACAGCAACACGGGCCTCAGGTCAACCTGCAATGGAACAGGCCATTATCATTTATGTAGGCCCCTGACACCCAGACAGAGGAGAGGTCATTTGACAGTAAAAAGAGGTTAATGTCTCCCACCAATACAGCAGGCGATGAAACAAAATATAGACCCCTGAAAACCAGACAATGGGGAGGTCATTTGACAGTATAAAGAGTTTAATGTCTCCCACCAATGCAGCAAGCGATTAAACGAAATATAGGCCCCTAACAACCAGACAATGAGGCGGTCATTTAACAGTAAAAAAAAGTTTAATGTCTCCCACCAATGCAGCAAGCGATTAAACGAAATATAGGCCCCTGACAACCAGACAATGTAGAGGTCATTTGACAGTATAAAGAGTTTAATGACTACCACTAATGCAGCAAGCGATTAAACGAAAAATAGGCCCCTGACAACAAAACAATGTAGAGGTCATTTGACAGTATAAAGAGTTTGATGTCTCCCACCAATGCAGCAAGTGATTAAACGAAATATAGGCCCCTGACTACCAGACAATATAGAGGTCACTTGACAGTATAAAGAGTTTAATGTCTCCCACCAATGCAGCAAGCGATTAAACGAAATATAGGCCCCTGACAACCAGACAATGTAGAGGTCATTTGACAGTAAAAAGAGTTTAATGTCTCTTACCAATACAGCAGGTGATGAAACAACATATAGACCCTGACAACCAGACAATGTAGAGGTCATTTGACAGTATAAAGGGTATAATGTCACCCACCAAAGCAACAGGTGATTATCTGAAATGTAGGCCCCTGGCACCCAGACAGAGGACAGAGGTCCCATAGCAGAAAATCAGGCTTCATGTCACCCAGCAATGGAAAAGGCCACATTCAGTTATTTAGGTCCCAGCAGCCAGACAGAGGAGAGAGGTCCCATAGCAGAAAATCTGGCTTGATTTCACCCGCCAAAGCAGCAGGCGATTAACAGAATTTTAGGCACCTAACACCCAGACAGAGGAGAGGTAATTTGACAGTAAAAAGAGGTTAATGTCACGCACCAAAGCAGCAGGCGATTAGCTGAAATGTAGGCCCCTGGCACCCAGACAGAGGAGAGGTTCATTCAACTTTGGGTTGCACCCAAAATAATGATACAATTAAAAAAAGAGGATTCAATAAAGAAGTGCCCTGGAGTATGTGAATGTATGGTTGAGGGCGAGGCAGTTATAAATGTCTATTCTGCACAAGATATGGACAAGTCCTGTGGGATCCATGCCTGGTTCATTTTAATGAACGTGAGCTTGTCCACGTTGGCTGTGAACAGGCAGCTGCGTTTGTCTGTAATGACGCCCCCTGCCGTGCTAAATACACTTTCAGACAATACACTGGCCGCAGGGCAGGCCAACACCTCCAATGCATAAAAGGCAAGCTATGGCCATGTGGACAATTTGGAGACCCAGAAGTTTAATGGGGCAGAACCATCAGTCAGTATGTGGAGGCATGTGCACACGTACTGTTCCACCATGTTGTTGAAATGCTGCCTCCTGCTAACACATTCCCTATCAGCTGGTGGTGCAGTTTGCTGTGGAGCGGTGACAAAACTTTTCCACATCTTGGCCATGCTAACCCTGCTGTCTGAGGAGCTGGCCGTGACACAGCTGCATTGGCGACCTCTTCCTCCTCCTCCTCTACCTTCGCCTTGTGCTTCCACTTGTCCCCCGTGTCAGTTGGGAATGCCCTCAGGAGCGCGTCTACCAGCGTGCGCTTGTAGTCGCGCATCTTCCTATCACGCTCCAGTGCGGGAATTAAGGTGGGCACGTTGTCCTTGTGCAGGGGATCCAGCAGGGTGGCAACCCAGTAGTCAGAACAAGTTAAAATGTGGGCAACTCTGCTGTCGTTGCACAGGCACTGCAGCATGTAGTAGCTTATGTGTGCCAGGCTTCCCAGAGGTAACGATAAGCTGTCCTCTGTAGGTGGTGTATCACCTGTGTCCTCCGTATCCCCCCAGACACGCTCCAGTGATGGCCCTGAGGTGCGTAGGGTGCCACCCTGCAGTGAAACCGGTTCCTTCTCCTCTACCTCATCCTCCTCCTCCTCGTCCTTCAGAAGTTTGCCCTGGCTGTCCACATGTGTACCTGGCCTCTGCTAGTGCAGGGACCCACCCTCTGAAAGAAAAAAAAAGGAAAGAAAGAAAGGAAAGAAAGAAAGAAAGAAAGGAGACAAAAACATTATTTAAATACATATACAATTCATTACAGAAAAATTTCTAAAGTGTCCAATGCATGTAGACTGTTAGGAGGGCCTATGATAAAGTGAGGTAAATAATCAAAAGGGGTCCATGATCAAAAGAGGGGGATTGTTTGGCTTCCAGAGTCCCTTCGCAAATATCCATAGCCACAATTCCATGGCATGGGTCCAACATATAAATGGGGAAAGGATCCAATCTGAAAAAATCTATTTACTCTGAAAGTGCAATGCACTTTGTGTCATAATCCCAGACAGTGCTATCAATCCAAAGTGCTAGAAAACCTAAAAAAACAGAGGCACTCCGAAACAGCCTGTATCTCACACAAAGGAGGGCCCCGTTCATATTGTGGTACAAATCATAAAGACTATGCACTAAGTGAAAGGGCTGACAAAAATTACAAGGAATCGGCAATACAATACAGCCTTTATTACATATAAAGGAGGGCATCATACACACCCTTGAAAAATTATGATTGATGGCCTGCTGGTGACCCTCAAAAATATTAGGAGCAAGGGCCTGCTGGTGAGCTGAACCTATAAAACATTATGGTTGAGGGACTGCTGGTGAGCTGACCCTCTAAAACATAATGGTTGAGAGCTTGCTGCTGAGCTTACCCTCTGAACCATTAGGGGCGAGGAGCTGCTGGTCAGCTGACCCTCTAAAACATTATGGTTGAGGGCCTGCTGGTGAGCTGACCCTCTATAACATTATGGTTGAGGGCCTGCTGGTGAGCTGACCCTATAAAACATCATGGTTAAGGGGCCTGCAGGTGAGCTGACCCTCTAAAACATTATGGTTGAGGGCCTGCTGGTGAGCTGACCCTCTAAAACATTGTGGTTGAGGGCATTCTGGTGAGTTGACACTGTAAAACATTATGGTTGAGAGCCTGCTGGTGAGCTGACCCTGTAAAACATTATAGTTGAGCGCCTGCTGGTGAGCTGACCCTATAAAACATTATGGTTTAGGGCCTGCTGGTGAGCTGACCCTCTAAAACATTATAGGTAGTGATGAGCAAGCATCAAAGTGTTCGGTCCGAACACAGCGCGATATTTCGGGCACTCTGCCGAGCACCCGAGTATAATGGAAGTCAATAGGAGACAACCAGGTACCCCCTGTTCGGATGAGGGGAGAGTGCCTGGTTCATAGGGAAAGGTTAGAAAGTGACAGAAACACCACCGAAATGGATCGGGAACATGTCTGGATGCATCTTGGACTCCAAAGTCGCTGCTGGGAACCATGTTGTCCCAGTTATATGCCACTTTTACAGACTGACAAAAATGCGCCCAAAACCCTGCCCCCTAAAAAAAAAAAAAACATTTTTAGAGGAAAAATTGTTAGGAAACATTCTTTCCTGTATGTTCAATGGTATATACTAGGGATGTCCCGATACCGGTATCGGTATCGGGACCGATACCGGCATTTGCACGAGTACTTGTAGCTGCAGCTCATATAAAGTATTTATGTAAACCTAATCTATGTAAAAGTAGCCCGAATTTACTAACTATTGCGGCGCAGTCTCCCTCAGTTCCTCCATGCGCCTCCTGCCCCACCTGCATCCTTCATTCATAAAGTGGGCGGAGCAGGAGGCGCATGGAGGGACTGAGCGCTCAAACTGATAGAGACTGCGCCGCCACAGATTCCCCATAGCAGCGTCAGCCACAGATCCCCCATGACAGCGTCACCCACAGATTCCCATAACAGCGACACCCACAGATCCCCCATAGCAGTGTCACCCACAGATTACCCCATAGCAGCGTCACCCACAGATCACCCCATAGCAGCGTCACCCACAGATCCCCCATGACAGGGTCACCCACAGATTCCCATAACAGCAACACCCACAGATTCCCCATAGCAGCGTCACCCACAGATCACCCATGACAGGGTCACCCACAGATTCCCCATAGCAGCATCACCCACAGATCACCCCATAGCAGCGTCAGCCACAGATCCCCCATGACAGCGTCACCCACAGATCCCCCATGACAGGGTCACCCACAGATTCCCATAACAGCGACACCCACAGATCCCCCATAGCAGCGTCACCCACAGATCACCCATGACAGGGTCACCCACAGATTCCCCATAGCAGCATCACCCACAGATCACCCCATAGCAGCGTCACCCACAGATCCCCCATAACAGCGACACCCACAGATCACCCCATAGCAGGGTCACCCACAGATCACCCCATAGCAGCGTCACCCACAGATCCCCCATAGCAGCGTCACCCACAGATTCCCCATAGCAGCGTCACCCACAGATAACCCCATAGCAGCGTCACCCCATAGCAGCGTCACCCACAGATAAGCCCATAGCAGCGTCACCCCGTAGCAGTGTCTCCCACAGATCCCCCTGCAGGCACATTGGTTGGGAAACACTGTTATAAGCCCATTTATTAATTTATTAACCCTTGTACAAAGAAAAAGTAAAGCCGTTGTCCATAGCAACCAAATTCCAGCTTTAATTTTTTTCATTGCTATCAGCAACTGCGCCGCTGTTTCTTTATACAAGGTTTGATAAATCTGCCCTATGTTATAATTGGTATCGGTAATTGGTATCGGTCAGTACTTAAATATACGGTACTCGTACTAAAAAAATTATATCAGGACATCCCTAATAAATAGAATGCAAATGCTGCCAAAAATTACAAGGCAGAAGCACTCAGATACAGCCTGTATATCACATAAAGGAGGGCCTCATTCACACGGTGCTACAATTGTTCAGGTACACTGCTGCACTCATAAAGCCTATGCACTAAGTGAAAGGGCTGACAAAAATTACAATGAACCGACACTGCAATACATCCTTTATTACACATAAAGGAGGGCATCATACACACCCTTGAAAAATTATGATTGATGGCCTGCTTGTGACCCTCAAAAATATTAGGAGCAAGGGCCTGCTGATGTGACCACCTAAGAAGTTAAGTGACCTGCTGATCTGACCACCTAAGAAGTTAAGCTTCCAAGAAAGAATGACCAATTTCAAATAAAAGTTTTTTTTGGGGTTCTAGATAACATCACATAGCAGACTTAGCACCGGGAAATGGGGGTCAGCACAGGCAAGGAAAACAGAACAAATTGAAATCGAATTAAAAAAATTTTGGTTCGCGATAACGTCACATAGCAGAGTCAGCACAGGGAATGGCGGTCAGAACCGGCTACAAAAAAAGAAAGACCAATTTCTAATCAAAATTTTCGTTTTGGTTCCAGATAACGTCACATAGCAGAGTTAGCGCAGGTAATGGCGGTCAGCACCAGGTACAATACAATTTTATAGATATTTGAAAATAATTTTTTCGTGCGGTAATGTTACACTGAAGAGTTAGCGCAGGTAATGGCGGTCAGCAACAGGTACAATACAATTTTATAGAATTTTTAATTTTTTTTTTCGTGTGGTAATGTTATACTGCAGAGTTAGAGCAGGGAATGGCAGTCAGCAACAGGTACAATACAATTTTATAGATTTTTGAAAATAATTTTTTCGTGCGGTAATGTTACACTGCAGAGTTAGTGCAAGGAATGGCGGTCAGCATTTGTTGCCTCTTTACATGATGGAAACTCATTACCGGAACTATACCACAATTACAAGCTGCTATCTGACTATCTTGGAATTTTATTGTCTACCCCAAAGAAAGATATAGGGAAAGTGCCACATACAATAAAAAAAAGGAATACAATAGATTTTATAAAAGCCTTAGTTTTCAAACCAGGGATATCAACATTTGACTGTATTACTAGTAATGTTCTCCACAATAGAAGGAAACATGGTCAATCCTTAAAAAGACAAATCCAGGATAAAAAAGATTTCCTGAATAGTCATTCCCCCCTGGAAACGGACATGCTTTCAAGTGTCTGCTGATAATTGTAATTCCTCAAGGCCTGAAATGCGAAAGGGTCTAATATCTCCTGAAAAGGCATCTTAAAGGAGAGTGGAGAAAATGGACTCATAAATAAACAAATAACCATAACATATCTTACATCCTATTCATTAACTCTAACTCAAACCATAATAAAAACTCAAACCCGGGAACATATTGGGGAAGACTGTACACTGGAGGTAAAATGAGTAGGGGTTGTGAACACTAGCAACCTCACCACCACCAGCATGATCCGTCACATGTCATCCAAGCATCCTAATAGGTGGGCCGAAACCCCTGGGTCCACAATCAGTGTCTGTGGGTCACACCACTGCCTCCTCTTCCTCCCCTGTGTTACGTGCTGGCCAATCCTCTGTCCTATACACAGGCCTGGATGACTCCCGCCCTGCAGCGAGGCCTTCACAAGCACCATCAGCTAGCATACCCAATTCTGTGCCCAAGCACAGCGTACAGATGTCCTTACCCCATGCCTGTGATTGTAAGCGCAAATAGCAAGCCACCCACCCAACCACAGGCTATAGCACTAAATGCGCACCTTTCAAAATTTATGCCCATGGAAATGTTGCCATTTAGGCCTGTGGGCACTAAAGCTTTCCTCAGCCTCATGGCAGCGTACATCCTTCGTTACTCAGTCCCCAGCCGCCACTATTTTTCTCTGTGTGCCGTCCCCGCATTGCAACGCCAATTGTGTCCCGTAACATCACCCATGCCCTTACTAGCGCATTTATTGGAAAGGTCCACTTAACGACGGACACATGGACAAGTGCTTTTGGCCAGGGACACTAGATTTTCATGATGGCAAACCGGGTTAAACTTGTGGAGGCTGGTAGCGAGTCATACCCTGGGATGGTACAGGTGCTACCGACGCCAAGGATTGCGGGCACTACTTCCATCAGGATTTCCACCACCTACATTAGTGGCTGCAGTCCCCCCCTTCTCCACCTCCGGTTACACTTCAGAATTCTCATCTTGCAGCAGCAGTCAACCTTCAGTCAGTAGCTGGAAGCAGTGTAGCACGGCAGTGGGGAAGCGGCAACAGGCGGTGCTGAAACTCATTTACTTCTGTGACAAACAGCAGACTGCGGCAAAGCTGTGGCAGGGTATAAGGGACCAGACTGAGCTGTGGCTCTTGCCACTCAACCTACAACCAAGCATAGTTGTGTCTGATAATGTCCGTAAATTGGTGGCAGTTTTTGAGGTCGGCAAGCTCACACACAGGGCAATCATCAAGCATATATGTCCCATGCACAACAAACATCTCAAACCTATACATTAATATAGCTAAAAACATAACGAGAGTGGAGGTAAACCAATGGCATGGCCTATTAATTAACTCATAAATAACCAAAGAACCATTACATATTTTATAGCCATAAACCACCTCAGGGGTCAGTACTGGGCCCTATTCTTTTCAATATATTTAATAATGATCTTGTAGAAGGCTTGCATAGTAAAATATCAATTTTTGCAGATGACACTAAACTGAGCAAAGTAATTAACACTGAAGAGGAGAATATACTGCTACAGAGGGATCTGAATAGATTGGAGGCTTGGGCAGATAAGTGGAAGATGAGGTTTAACACTGACAAATGTAAAGTTATGCACATGGGAAGGAATAATGCAAGTCACCCGTACATACTAAATGGTAAAACACTCGGTAACACTGATATGGAAAAGGATCTAGGAATTTTAATAAACTGCAAACTAAGCTGCAAAAACCAGTGTCAGGCAGCCGCTGCCAAGGCCAATAAGATAATGGGTTGCATCAAAAGGGGCATAGATGCCCGTGATGAGAACATAGTCCTACCACTTTACAAATCGCTAGTCAGACCACACATGGAGTACTGTGTACAGTTCTGGGCTCCTGTGAACAAGGCGGACATAGCAGAGCTGGAGAGGGTTCAGAGGAGGGCAACTAAAGTAATAACTGGAATGGGGCAACTACAGTACCCTGAAAGGTTATCAAAATTAGGGTAGGCCCCTTTCACACTTGCGTTGTGTGGATCCGGCGTGCATTTCCGTCCCGCCGGATCCGTCACAACGCATGACAACTGAAAGCATTTGTAGACGGATCCGGATTGCGGATCCATCTACAAATGCATTGCAAGTGCAGATCCGTCTCTCCGTTTGCCATGCGGATAGACGGATCTGTCTTGTATTTTTTTCACTGTTTTAAAGGTCTGCGCATGCGCACACCTGAAGGACGGATCCGTCCTTCAGTCTTTTTTTAATGCCGGATCCGGCCCCAATGTAAGTCAATGGGACTTAAGGCCTGATCAGGCGTTCAGTCATGTGTTCAGGCTTTGCTGCGGTTTTATCTCCGTCCTGAAATAGTCAAAAAGACTGAACTGAAGACTTCCTGATGCATCCTGAATGGATTTCTCTCCATTCAGAGTGCATTGGGATAATCCTGATCAGTATCTTTCCGTCCTAGAGCCCCGAGGACGGAACTCTAGGACGGAAAGTAAAAACGCTAGGGTGAAAGCACCCTAATTCACTTTAGAAAAAAGACGACTGAGGGGAGATCTAATAACTATGTATAAATATATCAGGGGTCAGTACAGAGATCTCTCCCATCATCTATTTATCCCCAGGACTGTCACTGTGATGAGGGGACATCCTCTGTGTCTGGAGGAAAGAAGGTTTGTACACAAACAAAGAAGAGGATTCTTTACGGTAAGAGCAGTGAGACTATGGAACTCTCTGCCTGAGGAGGTGGTGATGGTGAGTACAATAAAGGAATTCAAGAGGGGACTGGATGTATTTCTGGAGTGTAATAATATTACAGGTTATAGCTACTAGAGATGAGTCGTTGATCCAGGGAGTACTTCTTTCCTCTGGATCAACTAGCAGGATGACAGGCTGAACTGGATGGACAGATGTCTTTTTTCAGCCTTATGTACTATGTTACTATGTTACTATGTAACACTGATAATGCCAACAATAATACAACTACAAACCATAATATTAACAGAACAGAATGTCATTGCAGAAAAATTTACAGCTGACAATGCTGGCGGCAGAGTACGTAGTTCCTTGGGCAACCCAGGAGGGGAGATGAGGGGAACACACAGCAGTTCCAATCAAGGCAGGACAACACTATCCAAGGCCTGGAACCCTGCAAGCACCTTCACGCTGATGTGTGGCCTAGTGTCACAAGGTGAGAAAAATTGTTGAAGATGGTGAAGGAGTACATAGCAGACCGTGTCAGCGTCCTCAGTGATCCCTCTGTGCCTTACAACTACTGAGTGTCCAAACAGGACATGTGGCACGAACTGGCACTCTACAGCTATAGCTAAATGATAAGGAACATGGAAGATATATTATATTGGACTGTAGTATTCAGGGTAAATGACCATATGGGCACTTTGCGATAAATATATTTTTGGTTGCAGTTTCGGCACTCAGTGTCTAAAAGGTTCGCCATTGACATCACTGTTTTAGAGGGTTAGAGCACCTGCAGGCCCTCAGCTACATTCTTTTATTCAGTTTCATTGGGCCCAGGGCCATGGCCTGTGTGTGCATCATCAGCATCACGGCCACTTGCACGTCCCTTACTGGCCGCATTCTTAATATTAAATGTTATGTATGCTTAAAAGTATGTAACACATTCAGTAGCGTAGGATTTGTAAGTGTATGCGCCAATAAATTAAAATAGGTATTTGGGATGCGCTCACTTTACACAGGAGATGTAGCCCTGATAATGTCACAGAGTAGCATACACCGTCTTTAGGTAAAGTACAGTATATGTCAGTGATATGTATGAAATGCAAACACACTAGATGTTGCACAAATAATGTACATTTCCCCAAAATACACTGGTTTCACCTGTGGTACAGTATTTGACACAGATAGACACGCTGTGGATAGTAGATGTTGCACAAATAATGTGAATTTCCCAAGAATACACTGGTTTCACCTGTGGTACAGTATTGGACAGATAGGCACATGCTGTGGACAGTAGATGTTGCACAAATAATGTAAATTTCCCCAAAATACACTAGTTTCACCTGTGGTACAGTATATGACACAGAGAGGCACATGCCGTGGACACTAAACGTTGCACAAATAATGTAAATTTCCCCAAAATACACTGGTTTCACCAGGGGTCCAGTATTTGACAGAGAGGCACATGCTGTGGACACAAAATGTTGCACAAGTAATTTTAATTTCTCCAAAATACACTGGTTTCACATTGGTACAGTATTTGACAGAGAGGCACACTCAGTGGACAGTAGATGTTGCACAAATAATGTAAGTTTCCCCAAAATACACTGGTTTCACCTGTGGTACAGTATTTGACACAGATGGGCACATGCTGTGGACAGTAGGTGTTGCACAAATAATGCAATATTCCCCAAAATACACAGGTTTCACCTGTGGTACAGTATTTGACAGAGAGGCACACGCTGTGGACAGTAGATGTTGCACAAATAATGTAAACTTCCCCAAAATACACAGGTTTTACCTGTGGTGCAGTATTTGATAGAGAGGCACACACTGTGGACAGTAGATGTTGCAATAACAAATGACAAGACAGGTGCACACTGCGGTCTTACTAAGCCCTCAAACTGATGTTAAAATTGAGAGATGAGTCAACATATCCTGCTGTGGAGGACATGTCCAAGCCCGAGCACCATGCCAAGGTTTCCCAAGTAGCTCGGGACCTAACACTTACCTACCCGGGCCGTATGAGCAATACCAGGGGCCAGTGGGCTAATTTACAGAAGTGTAAAGGCCGACTCGCAGCAAACTCCCCAGTTACCTCCAGTATGTAGCCATGCCTGCATCACCCAAGACTGGCTGATATGGCCCTGGCCTCACAGGTGCACCTAAATGTAGCCTGTGGATGGAAAACAGGCTACATTTACATAGGAGTTTATACACCTCCAAACTATTATATATACAAAACAACTGAAAAGTGGCATGAAGCAGGATGTGCTCAACCCAAGATGCAGTTGTGCATATATATACAGGGGAGCAGATCCTGCACTTGTGGCCCGTTGCTAATGGCGATCCCCAGCAAAAATGCATACGGTGAAGGATGCCCGCAGCGGACCACAAGTACCACAATAGACATCCTACACAAGATGGCAATTGTGTGGATGTGATAAACAATATAGCAATAACAAATGACAAGACAGGTGCACACTGCGGTCTTACTAAGCCCTCAAACTGATGTTAAAATTGAGAGATTGGTCAAAATATCCTGCTGTGAAGGACATGTCTAAGCCCGAGCACCACGCCAAGGTTTCTCAAGTAGCTCGGGACCTAACACTCACCTACCTGTGCCGTGTGGGCAATACCAGGAGCCAGTGGGCTAATTTAAAGGAGTGTAAAGGCCGACTCACAGCAAACTCCTCAGTTACTAGTGTTGAGCGTGAATATTCGAATAGCGAATTTTTATCGCGAATATTGGCACTTCGCTAATTCACGAATATTTCGAATATAGCGCTATAAATTCGCTATTTCGAATATTCGTTTTTTTTTGTTTTTTTAGTTATATTTTTTTCTTTCCCACTTCCCAAAAGTAGTTCTTACCTGTCCTGAGGATTCCTGGCTTCCTGGCTGCTCCAGTCAGTGCCGCTTCTGCCGACTTCCGTGCTCATGGAGCGTCCCCATCACCATGGGAACGTCTCCATATACTAAAATGTACTGTCGGATTTGAGAATTACGTTGAAATCGCAATGCAATTAATTCATGTTATATTAATCGCATTGCGATTACAACTTAGCAGCGCACTGCTATCTTACATATTAGGCTAGAATTAACGAATATGGAATATAGCAGCAGTATTCGTTAACTTCGTTAATTCTAGCAAGCTGACCCAGCTCTAAGTTGAAATCCCAATGCGATTAATATAACTTGAAGTAATCGCATTGCGATTTCTACTTAGCACTGCTGCTACAGTGCTATATTCCATATTCGTTAATTCTAGCCTAATATGTAAGATAGCAATGCTAAGTTGTAATCGCAATGCGATTAATATAACTTGAATTAATCGCATTGCGATTTAAACAGACATGGTTTACTATGGTTGCTAAAACGAAGATGGAGAATACTTAGTTATCTTCGTTTTGAGGAATATGACGAATACATTCGTCATATTCGCTAATTCTACCAAGCCAACCATAGTAAACCAGGTCTAAGTAGAAATTGCAATGTGATTAATTCAAGCTATATTAATCGCATTGCGATTTCAACGTAATTCTCGAATCCGACAGTACATTTTAGTATGGAGACGTTCTTGGCTTGGTAGAATTAGCGAATATGACGAATGTATTCGTCATATTCCTCAAAACGAAGATAACAAAGTATTCTCCATCTTCATTTTAGCTACCTATTCGTCAACTTTGCTAATTCTAGCAATCAAATAATAATATAATTAATAATAATATAATAATATAATTGCATAGCGAATTAAACACAGCTGTCTCTATAGTCAACACTGTTTAATTCGCTATGCGATTATATTATTATTATTTTTTAAATAAATAGAATAATTATAATAATTATCAAGTAATATAATTATTCTATTAAAAAAAGCAAAGTAATATAATCGCATAGCGAATTAAACACAGCTGTCTCTATAGTCAACCCTCCTATTTGATTGCTAGAATTAGCGAAGTTGACGAATTGGTAGCTAAAACGAAGATGGAGAATACTTCATTATCTTCGTTTTGAGGAATATGACAAATACATTCGTCATATTCGTCATCTTCGCTATAATTCCAGATATGAAACCAATAGGGAAGTAGCCTAAGTTAAAATCGCAATATGCGATTATTTAAATCGCATATTAATCGCGATAACTAGAATAATGACGAATATTCGATTTCGACGAATTTGAAACGAATATTCTTTCGAATAATCGCGAATTTCGTCGAAATCGAATATGGCACCTGCCGCTCATCGCTATCAGTTACCTCCAGCATGTAGCCATGCCTGCAATGGGAGGAGGTAGAAGGCTGTGAGCCCCAACCAAGACTGGCAGTAGATGTTGCACAAATAATGTAAATTTCCCCAAAATACTCTGGTTTCACCTGTGGTACAGTATTTGACAAAGAGAGGCACATGCTATGGACACTAAATGTTGCACAAATAATGTAAATTTCCCCAAAAATACACTGGTTTCACCTGTGGTACAGTATTTGACTCAGAGAGGCACATGCTGTGGACTCTAGATTAGGCCCAGATTATTTAGATTTGCGCTTCAGACACTCTTTTTGGATGATGGACAGTATATGTCCCATAAAACCACAGAATATGGATACTATTAGCCTCAGATTAATGGAATTTGCGCTGCAGACACTGTTTGCTGATTTAGGACTGTATTTTTTACAGAAAGCCACACACTATGGTCACTAGATGTGAGCCAGATTATTAAAGACACAGTCTGCGGATGATGTACACGATATGTCACTAATAGGTACAAAATAAAAATATCATGCTGCTGTGAAACACACCCAGTAGTCATTAAAAGGCATTGTGGGGTCTTTAAAGAGCTTTTGGTATTAAATACAGCAAATTTCTCTCCCTGCACTATCTGTCCCTTCACATAGCACGGATGACACTGCTGTTAAATATATTGTTGATCTAAAACACAAACACACAGTAGTAGGGATGCTAACGCAGGGATGCGTCCTGCGGGCAGCCGGGTTATTCCTCCTTGACGGGTCGGAGCGCCATCTCGCGAGAGGCTTCCTGTGAACGCGCACGCGCGCGTTCACAGGATCGCGTCGGGAGGAAGTTTAACTACAGCCTGCCAGCGCTGATCATGCGCTGGCAGGCTGTAGATCTTAAAAAAACGTAGTCTAAATCGCATATCAGATGCTGTTTTGTAAACAGCGTCTGATATGCCTGCTGCCTGCTCCTCTGATGGTCCCTTTTGCTTGGGACCACCAGAGGACACAGGCAGCTAAAGTAAGTGCACCAATCACCACACCACACCATCCCCCAGAAAACACGGACACCGGCAATGTGCTTTCCGCATTTTGCGGATCCGCATATTGCCAGAACTATATAGAAAATGCTTTTTCTTGTCCGCAATTGCGTGAGAAGAAGGGCAATTGTGGACAAGAATAGGACATGCTCTATCTTTTGCGGAGCTGCAGCCTGATGTTTCGGGGCCGAAACCTGGACGTTCGCGGCCGCAGCTCCACAAATGCTGATGCGGAGAGCCCATAGTGTGCTCTCCGCATCACTGCCGGCCCCATTCACACTGAATGGGTCCGCATCTATTCCGCAGAATTGCGGAATAGATGCGGACATTTTTGTGGACGTGTGAATGGGGCCTTACTTCGCAAGCACTCCTATGTCCTTTCCCCTCTCTTTTTTTTTTTGCACATTTTTTGGCAGAGATTTTTTCATCCACATTGATTGATGCGAATCAAGAAATCTGTGCCGTTCATTTTTTTTTCATTTCAATTATATATAAATACGGTATTAAAAGCCATTTTTGTCATCTTACATCACAAAAAGTGCAAGCGACCAATGTCATATGCACCCCAATATAGTGCCAATCTCGTCCCGCAAGAAATGAGCCCCTACATAAGACTGTTGACCACAAAAAATAAAAAAAATATGGCTTTCAGAATGTTCAGACACAAAAAATTTTTTTAAATGCTTTATTATGAAAAACTGAAACAAAAATTCCCAAAAAGTAGTCAGATTTGGTATTATCGCGTCCATAACGACCAGCTCTATAGAAATAGCACATGAACTAACTTGTCAGATCAACTATGGAAATAAAAAAAATAAAAACAGTCCCAAAAAAGCTATTTTATTTCAAATTTTCCATTTTAATCCATTCTTCCAGTAACAAAGCAAGGGTTAACAGCCAAACAAAACTAAATATTTATTGCCCTGATTCTGTAGTTTGCAAAAACACCCCATATGTGGTCATAAACTGCTGTATGGCCAAACGGCAGGGTGCAGAAGGAAAGGAACGATATATGGTTTTTGGAAGGCGGATTTTGCTGGACTGTTTTTTTGACACTATGTCCCATTTGAAGCCCCCCTACTCCCCTAGAGTAGAAACTCAAAAAAAGTGATTCCATCTAAGAAACTACACCTCTCAAGGTATTCAAAACTGAATTTACAAACTTTGTTAACCCTTTGGGTGTTTCACAACAGTTATTGGCAAATGGAGATAATATTTCCTTGCCTCAAAAATGTATATTATAGAGCCACCAAAAATCATATTTACCCTAAAATAGTACCAACAAAACTGCCACCTTATCCCATAGTTTCCAAAATTGGATCACTTTTTTGGAGTTTCTACTGTAGGGGTGCATCAGGGGGGCTTCAAATGGGACATGGTGTCTAAAAACCAGTCCAGTAAAATATGCCTTCCAAAAACCATATGGCTTTACTTTACTTCTGAGCCCTGGCGTATGGCCATACAGTAGTTTACGACCACATATGGGGTGTTTCTGCAACCTACAGAATATGGGCAATAAATATTGTGTTTTGTTTGGCTGTTGACCCTTGCTTTGTTACTGGAAAAAATTGATTAAAATGGAAAATGTGCCAAAAAAAGTAAATCGAAAATCTGAAATTTCATCTCCTCTTGCCACTAACTCTTGTGAAACACCTAAAGGGTTAACAAAGTTTGTAAAATCAGTTTTGAATTCATGGAGGGGTGTACTTTCTTAGATGCAGTCAGTTTTTTGTAGTTTCTACTCTAGGGGTACATTAGGGGGGCTTCAAATGGGACATAGTATCAAAAAACCAGTCTGGCAAAATCTGCCTTCCAAAAACCACATGGCGCTCCTTTCCCTCTACGCCCTGCCGTGTGCCCGTACATATGGGGTGTTTCTGCAAACTTCAGAATCAGGGCAATAAACATTGAGTTTTGGTTGGCTGTTAACCCTTGCGTGGTGACTTGAAAAAAATGGATTAAAATGGAAAATTTTCAGAAAAATCGAAATTCTGAAATGTTATCACCATTTGCCATTAACTCTTGTGGAACACCTAAAGGGTTAACAACAATTGTAAAATCAGTTTTGAATACCTTGGAGGTGTAGTTTCTAGAGTGGGGTCATTTTTGGGTGGTTTCTTTTATGTAATCCTCACAAAGTGACTTCAAAACTGAACTGGTCACTAAAAAGTGGATTTTTGAAAATTTCAGAAAATTTTCAAGATTTGCTTCCAAACTTCTAAGCCTTGTAGCGTCCCCCAAAAATAAAATGGCATTCACAAAATGATCCAGACATGAAGTAGACATATGGGGTATGTAAATTAATAACTATTTTTGGAGGTATTACTATGTGTTATAGAAATAGAGAAATTGAAACTTGAAAAATTGCTAATTTTTCAAAATTTTTGGTAAATTTGATATTTTTTTTATAAGTAAAAATAACATTTTTTGACTCCATTTTACCAGTGTCATGAAGAACTATATGTGATGAAAAAAGTATCTCAGAATGGCCTGCATAAGTAAAAGCGTTTAAAAGTTATCACCACATAAAGTGACACTGGTCAGATTAGCAAAAAATGGCCTGGTCCTTAAAGAGGACCTTTCACCAGTTTGAAAACTAAAAACTAACTATATCTGTGGGCAGAGCAGCGCCCAGGGGTCCGCCTGCGCTTACTAGTATGTCTGGGCGCCGCAGCGCACAGCTCATAGCCTGGGACTCCAGCAATTGGCACAGCTCATAGCCTGTGACTCTAGCAATTGGCCAGCGCTGCAGCAAGGGACACGTCTAATACAAAAACTCCGGCCAGTACAACAGAGGGAGCTGCAGACACCAGAGCCTATACCGGGCGAACGGAGCGGCGCCCAGACATACTAGTAAGTGCAGGGGGACCCCTGGGTGCCGTTCTGCCCACAGATATAGTTAGTTTTTAGTTTTTAAACTGGTGAAAGGTCCTCTTTAAGGTGAAATATGGCTGTGTCCTTAAGGGGTTAACCGATTGGAAGCATTATCTGCTGCAATCCAACCGACCTCCTGGTCGCACTGGTCTGACTTCAAGAGTGGTGTCCTGCGCCGCCCTGCAAACTGGGACATGAAGCTAGGCATCGTGGATGATTGTTTTTCTTGTGCTCTGGCAGCAGGCACAGTTTTAACACACCTAGGGCCACGGCCTCTGCTTGCACCATCAGCATCACGGCCACTTCCCCATCCCTTACTGCGCAGCCTTCTTCATATTAAATGTTATATATGCTTTAAAGTATGTCACACGTACAGTAGCATGCAGTAGCGTAGGATTTGGAATTGTATGCGCAAAAAAATGTAAAAAGGTATTTGGGATGTGGAAATGTCATCCGGCCAGGAGATATCCCACAGATAATGTCAATGCTGGCACCAGTGGCTAATAAAAAATTACCGGCAATGTCACTGTCCACAGCATCTACAGAAATAGTACACTGTATGTCACAGATAAATATTTTAGCGCACACATTACACTCCTTAAAAGGACTTTTGGGTCTTTGAAAAGTTTTTGTAATAAAAATATTCCTATATCATTCCCTACAATGTCTGTTCCTTCCTCAGCACAACTCTCCCTGACTAAGACTCAGCCGAACATGCGTCCTCGAGTGCTATATAACACCCGATGACGAGTTCCGGCCAGCCAATCACTGTAATGCCAGTAACCAACATGGTTACGGCATTACAGTGAGTACAGTACTCACCCACAAGTGCGGGGGGGAGACTCAAGCATTGCGCTCGAGCACATGCGATATTCGCCCGAATACCGCCATGTGCTGAGTATAGTGATGCTCGAGATGCTCGAGCTGAACTGGTGTTCTGCCGAGCATGCTCGCTCAACACTAGTGTTGACGTATTTGGGGGGAAATGGGTAATAAAATGTGGGGTGAATTTTGTCCTGTTACCCCTTGTGAAAGTGAAAAATTTTGCTTTAAAGCAACTTTTCCTGGAAATTTTTTAAATTTTTCCTTTTCACAACCAAGTGTTTCTTAATTCTGGGAAACGCTTGATCGGTCAAAATGCTCACTACACACCTTGAAATATTCAATATACATGTTATGGATACAGAATTATATTACCGTGTGCACATATTTACCCTTCTGGCGGGGGCTGTGGTGACATCTTCCTCCTCCTCATCAGGACCTGGGAGGGGGGGGGGGGGCAAGCCGGGTCCTGGGAGGGTCCGGCTTCTTCAGCGTCCACCTCCACCACTTCGCCCACATCAGTTGTAAGTTGAGCATCCTGCTGCTTGGAGGGTCCCGCCTGCTCTCCCTCCTCCTCCTCCGCAGGCACCACCACTACCTCCAGATCCCCTGTGGAAGGCCTGCGGCGGACGGACGGAACTTAAACACCTGTAATAACCCAATGTTCAGAATTTACAAACAACTCAGAACTCGTATAAAAATCCAAATTAAGTGGGGGATGTATGTAATGTAATGATGGACGGGGCCTTTTACTGGAATGCAGAATGATAATTGCAGTTTATGTATATATACACACATACGTATATTGATTTATGTGTGTGTGAAATGTACGAAATCAGTAGGTTACATCATACATCTGTACCTCCCTGTGTGTATAAATATATATATACATTGACAGCGAGGTAGAGATGTATGATGTAACCGGCTGATTTGGTATGTGTCACACCAGGTACTAAGTAATCATTTGTAAAGGGATGAAATATTTATTTGCATAACTGTATATATACTTTACAGAGTGTTGGAGAGATATAAAAAAGTAATGTAAGCATTGTACCTGGGCATTTGCGGTCACGGATCTCAGTGATCCATTCAGAGTGCCTCCTCTTCAGATCCGACCAGTGTTTTATTATGGCCAGCGTCGTGGGCCTCCCATTACACTTCCTCAAGAGCTCCTTCCTTATCTCCCTCACTATCCTCTGCTTCTCTTTTTGGACCCGGGTCCTGTCGTAGCCCCGCTCCAACATGCGCTAGAGGATAAAGATGCAAGCATATAATCCCAAATTTTTTAACTAAAAGTATTTAAAACAATGCCCTCAACAACACAGCTAAAAGTTTTTAAGCCTTTGAAGGGGAAATATTAGATTTAATGTTACTGTTATAAGATCTGATTGTATTGCAATTGTATGTGTGTGGGGTCTGAGCAATCGGATATTGGCCAGCAAAGCAGAGATGTACCTGTCTAGTGAAGTGAAGGTACGGGATGGGGTGTACAGCTGGTTCGCCTCCCCCTGGTGTGCCCTGGATAATGCTAAATGAACCAGCAAATACTGGGGGTCAGACAAAGAAAGTTTCTCTTGACCAACACGACACAAACTCACATCTATAGACTCTGTGTGTGTGTTAGGGTGGCCACTTGCAGAGCCCCAAAAAAGAGGACAGCGTAACGGGGACAATGGCCCACAATAGTTAAATACTACATACTAGATGCCCAGGTTATACCAGCATGGTCTATATTACTATATATAAGAAGATGTATAACGTATACCAGCTGTACATATATAATTATACACAGGAGATACCCAGGTTATAACAGCATGATCTGATTAAATAATTTTAATTTATACCAGCTGTACATTTATAATGATATACAGATGATGCTCAATTTTTTCTAGCTTAGTCCATATATAGTCCTGTAAGTACCTGAGGCAGTGGAATCTGTGCTAACCTTGTAACTAGTGGGCTAAGTGCTGATTCTGCTGGCTCTTTAAGCACTGATCAGAGTGGCACCTGCGCTCCGCAGCCGCTCCCGCTTGAACTAAAGGTACACGTCGGACGTGCCACGCACTCAGCAGCGCAGATGACGTTGTGACGTCATGTCATACAGTGCACTGTGCGGTCTGGACATGCTCCCAGGCCCTGCCCCCCAGTTATGGAGATACATAAAGCCATCCTGACCCGTGCCAACTACCAACACCCTTGTAACTACAAAAAAGAAGAACTTCCGGCCGGCCCTCCTGGCCTTGCGCTGGACGGAGGACCAGGAGCTGGAAAACCCGACTGCCCCACCACCCTAGTGTGTGTGTGTGTGTGTGTGGTATATACTGTGTGGCAGGAACATGGATGTGCAGTGTGCATGTGAGAGATATTTTTCTGCTGTCTATACAGTACATACATGCTACAGACATAGTGGTGTGATGTCACAACAATACTTAGTGCACCAATCAGTAAAAGTTACTTAGACCTAATAAAATTTGAAGTTGCATGTATTGCGATTGCGCATCATTAATGCCGATTTGCACAATCGCGAATAAATTGGAACACTATCTGCATATAAAGTAATTGTTCAAACAGTTCTGTAATGTAAAATTACTTACAGTGATCAGGAGTTTTTCCTCACATTCGTGAAAGTTGCTGCCAACCATCTTCTCCAGTCTCAGGAAACTTCTGGAAGTATGACAAGGACTCCTGTATCGCGCATGCGCATTACGCGCATACCGTATTGCCGATTTCGCAATCAAGAAAATCATCTCGGATTCTCTAATATATGATGAATATTCTACCGAATATCCGCTAAATATCGCAAATTCGAAAATATTGCCCCTGCCGCTCATCAATATTCGCCGCTGAACGTCAGCAAGGCAAGCCATAGCCGTGTAAGATCTTCTAAAATGGCAGGAGATTTTCCTGGCCTGCTGCAAGATGTCTTGGACCCCAACAAATCACTGCACGACTAAGTTCAGGATGTGTGCCATGCATGGCACGTGTCATTTTGCCCTGTTTCAGCGTGCTCAGCAGATTGGTACCTTTGTTGCACACCACTTATTCCAGCTGAAAGCAGTGCAGGACCGGTGTGGCTCTTGGCTTCCATGCACAACAGCCGCAGCACAGCATGGCAACGTCTCACCTTGGACGTCGAATAGGTTCTGGGGAGCTTGGGCGGAGCAGTGGAAGAGGCGGTAGCAGTGGAAAAGGAGGAGTCAGCCGAGGAGGAGACAGAGGATGGAGTAGGAGGAGGAGAAGAAGAGGCAGGCCTGCATGCAATCCGTGGCAGTAACACCATATCCACATGCGAGCCACGGGTTACATTCTTGACAGCAGTCAGAAGGTTCACCCGGTGGGCAGTAAAAGTTATGTACCTTACCTGCCCGTGTTTGCTAGACCACTTGTCTGTGGTCAGATGTATCTTGGCACCCACACTGTGTGCCAGAGATATATTCACTTGCCGGTGAACGTGGCCATATAGCCCTGGGATGCTCTTCTGGGAGAAATATTTCCTTCCGGGGACCTTCCATTGCGGTGTGCCAATGGCCACAAATTTTCTAAAGGCCTCTGAGTCCTCCAGTTTATATGGCGGTTAGAGATAAGAGAATTTCTCAAAAATTCGATTCGGCCGGTTCTCTGAATTTTCCGGAAAAATTTGCTTCGATTTGAATTAATTTGCGATGAATCGCATTAAAAAACTGCTATTTCTGGGCTGCATAGAGCCTTTATATGGGTGTAGAACACTGTGCCTTGCAGTAACACGCATAGGGAGTGTGCTGGGGTAGTGAAATAATACTGTGATTCAGTATGACATGCAGATGACAGGTGCCACTATTAGAACCACTGCACACTTCACTTATTTGGGCAGTCACGGGGCCAAAACTGACCAAATAACTCAAGTATTAACTCAGCCTTACAGGTCCACGTTAGCGTCAAGAAGAAACGCATTCCTTTTATACCCTCGTCAGCTGATTCCACATAGATGTCTACAGAAGCTGTTCTATTACATGCTTATATAAGTAGAGCCCCCCGACAGAGTGGAGAGGGTGTCAACAGTAAATTTGAGTTGAAGTCACTGATTCCTCTGATCCGTCAGAACAATAACCCGCGAAAAACGAATCCTGTCTGGGGAGCATATGCCTTCACTCGGTCAGCAGTTGCTCAATAATCCATCAGTATTGCTAATGCACAAAATAATTAAATATTGTAAATTTCGGTGTCTCCATGATATATCTGCAGTGTGGGGGCCCCGTGTTGGCTTCTACACACTTTCAAAAAATCGTTCAGTGGGGCGAATAGATGCCGGATGACCGGTACGCTCCATGACCTTCCAAGGAGCAGCTGTCGGGAGCAGTGGTTCATTTCTGAGACGTCCGTATAGTGCAGGGGGGATCCGAAGACCCTCTCCATCTCCGTGCACCACAGGATGCCCTTCTTTGGATTTCCATGATGACTGGGAACCCGTGATGTTTTCACCGGACGATGAGACCAGAGCCTGGTTGGTGGTTTGAATCTTGACTAACTTTGCGACTCTTCCGGGCTCCAAGCTATCTTGAACCTTTGTCTTCTCATTGTCTGTCCCTATTGGAGGCCTGTTCATGCCAGGCAGGATGCCCCTAGAAGTATATTGGTCGATGAGCAGCCAATACCGCACTTACAGCAATCTTGACAGGATTCGTCTCCAGGTGGAGAGGAATTGTCAAATAAATGGTGATTTCAAGAAGGCCAAACAAGGACAATAGTGACTCCGCATAGAGTGGGGAGGGTGGTAACAGCATGAGAAATCCACAGAGGGGCCCTATGACATAGTGGTGAGGTGAAAGCAGCATGAGGAGACCACCAACTGACACAATGACAGAGTCTGTAGGTGGCGGCAGCAGCAGCATTAGGAGAAGGCCACCGAGTGGCACAATGACAGAGTCTTGAGGTGTCGGCAGTATGAGGAGTCCACCAAGTGGCACAATGACCAAGTCTGCAGGTGGCGGCAGCATGAGGAGACCACAGAGCTGCACAATGACAGATTCTTGAGGTGGAAGCAGCATGAGGATACCACAGGGTGGCACAATGACAGAGTCTGGAGGTGGCAGCAGCATGAATAGGCCACAGAGTGGCACAATGACATAGTGTGGAGGTGGCGGCAGCAGCAGCAGCATCAGGAGGAGGCCACAGAGTGCCACAATGACAGAGTCTGGAGTTGGCAGCAGCATGAGGAGACCACAGAGCGGCACAATGACAGAGTCTGGAGGTGGAAGCAGCATGAGTAGACCTCAGAGTGCCACAGTGAAAGAGTGTGGAGGTGTCGGCAGCAGCAGCATCAGGGGGAGTCCACAGAGTGGCACAATGACAGAGACTGGAGGTGGCGGCAGCATCATGAGGCCACAGAAGGGGCAAGGTGACTTACTGTGGAGGTGGGTGGCAATACTAGTACCCGCTGAAGATGGTGGGTGAAAGGAGGAGCACTTAATATCAGATGTGTTGCATTAGGCGGGTGGCAGCATCAGAATAGTAGCGGAGACAAGTAGCCAGAAGAAACCGGACTCTATTGTCAAAATGTTGGTGTGGCACCATTGATGATCTAGTCTGATGCATCAGGCATTGGTGTGTGGATATCCTGGCTGATCCACGCCTGATTCATCTTGATGCAGTGTCCCACTATGTGCTATATGTGGGCACTTTAAACTCTTGCTAAATGTCATATCAAATTTATTGTGGTATCATGCTGTAATTCTCTTTAACAGGCTCGTAGTATCATTACCGGCACCACTTATATATAGTTGGGGGGGTGTAAACTTAGTATGTCCAATGTTAGGCCTCTTGCACACGAACTTATTTTTTTTTCAGTGTTTTGCTGTCCGTTTATAACGGATCAGTTTTTCCGTTTTTTGCTTCCGTTTTGTTTCCGTTTCGGTTCCGTTGTTCCGTTCCATTTTTCCGTTTGGAATATGCAGTATACAGTAATAACATAGAAAAAATTGGGCTGGTCTTAAAATTTTCAGTAAATGGTTCCGCAAAAAACGGAACGGATACGGAAGACATACGGATGCACTTCAGGATGCTTTCCATTGACTTGAATGGAGCCACTGAACGTGATTTGCGGACAAGAATAGGACATGATCTATATTTAAATGGAACAGAAAAACTGAAAAACGGAAATGGAAGGCATACGGAGACACTTCAGTATTCTTTGCAGACTCATTGAAGTGAATGGTTCAGTATACTGTCAGTATACTGAACTGAAAAAACTGCCAGTATACGGTCCGCAAAATACTGTCGTGTGCAAGGGGCCTTAATGAAGAGATGAGGAAGTTAAAGGAGGAGGTGTAATTTTTTTTATTTTCCACCTAAATATTTTAAAAGAGATTTTACAGCATATAAGTGCAGTGCTTAACGCAGGATACAAGATTTTTTTCCAATGAAATAATTAAAAAAAGATTTTTCTACATATAAGTACAGCGCTTAACGCAGAACACAAGATTTTTTTCCAATGAAATAGTTAAAAAAAGATTTTACCACATATAAGTGCAGCGCTTAATGCAGAATACAAGATTTTTTTCCAATGACATCATTCAAAAAATATTTTTCCGCATATAAGTGCAGCTCTTCATGCTGAATACAAGATTTTTTCCACCAAAATAATTAAAAAAAGATTTTACCGCATATAAGTGCAGCGCTTAACACAGAATAATAGATTTTTTTCCAATGAAATAATTTTAAAAAAATGTTACCGCATATAACTGCAGCGCTGATCGCTGACGATCTGTTTTTTTTTCTACTGATATTTGCCTCTAAAGGCTTTATCACATATAACTGGAACAGTGAATGCCGAGTATATTTTTCTTTTTCTACATATATACGCTAATAAAGGCTTTTCAACAGAGGGTAATAGGCTGTCTGTCAGTTTCAAAAAACCAACGGCGTGAACGGGACGTAGCGGAGGAAGTAGGTCCGTGCTGAAAGAGCGAGACGAGGTCCTCGTGCGGTTTCTGTGTTGCAGAAAAGTCCCCGTAGTGTCCAGTAAGCAATACCGCAGATAGATGAGGGCTGGTGTGAATTAGTTTGCATTTTTGTGCTGGTTTACTGCATAGTGTATTCATCTGTCTTATGGATGTCGTTATGTAAGCGTGCAGTGTGTGAAACGTAAATACGAAATCTCACCACAACGTAATTCGGTCCATACCGCAAAAAGGAATTTCCCACATACGACTACAGCGCAGTACGCTAAACACTGAAGGATTTACCTCATATAACTGCAACAGTGAACCCTGAATATATTTAAATTTTTCTACTGCTATACGTCAATAAAAGTTTTTCAAGATATAAGTGCTGCAGCGAATTTCTTTTTCTACTGATATATGCCAATAAAGGTTTTTCTACATATAAATGCACCAGCAAATGTCGAATGTATATTTATTTTTCTACTGCAATACGCTAGTAAAGGCTTTTCCAAAAATCACAGAAATGGGTGGAACTGCTCAAACCCCAAACACTGTTGCGTGTTTCTAACTGGGGGAGCAGCTCTTCCGCATGTGGTTCACAGCGAGCGGCCACCCACAGCAAAAACTGCATACAATGGAAGATGCCGGCACGAACCACATGCACCACACGAACATCCTACACAAGATGAAACAATGTGCGGATGAAAATATATAAAACACATAAATCACTGAAAAAAATGCACCACAAGGATAAGCGCCTGACAACACTGGCTAATGCCTCAAGCTGATGTTAAAATCTGAGCCATTCGCCAATATCTCCCAGTCAGGAACATATCGGAGCCTCTTCATGCACCACGTCAAGGTTTTTCAGCATGGCATGGGGTCCTACCACTAGACTACCTATGGTGTGTGAAAAGGGTCTGAAAGGTGCTGATATCCAGCTCACAGCCCCAATCCCACTAACCTGCACTGCAGGACTAACAATGCAATAGGAGACAATTGAGGCCACAAGTCGCACCTACAACAGACCATGTGGTGACACAGGCTCCCAGGTGCAACAGAATGTTAGGGAAAATTCTTACCGGGATTTTACTTTCCTTGAGTCCGTAGGCAGCACACAAAGGGTTAACCCTGACCTCCAGCTCTGTAGGACCGCCCACCTAGACAAACAAATTAGAATAATTAATTCATTAGTAGTCCACTATATAAGGGCGTCACATACCCTAACCCACTGTGTTTTCAAAATAGACTCAGACAATGAATGCAATAATAGAACATTTTTTATTTAGGGAGGGTATACTTGTGCTGCCTACGGACTCAAGGAAAGTAAAATCCCGGTAAGAATTTTCCCTTTCCCATTTCGTCCTCCGGCAGCACACAAAGGGATTTGGATAGATCACAAAGGGGGCTTCCCCGTCAAGCACAGCCGACAGAACCCCAATGCCAAAGGCTGAGCTCTTAGTGTGGATGTCCAGTCTGTAGTGCTTCATAAACGTAGAGGATGAAGACCAAGAAGCTGCATTACATATCTCTTCAACAGATACTTGAGATTTCTCTGCCCAAGACACTGCAGTCGATCTAGTCGAGTGTGCCCTCAAGGGGAATGGAGGATCGATTCCCTCCAATCTGTAGGTTTCCATTATGGTCTCTTTTATCCATCTTGCTAGGGTGTCTTTAGAGGGCTGCAGTCCGCTCCTAGGCCCGGAAAAGAGAATGAACAAATTCTCAACTCTCCTGAGATCTTCAGTTCTATTCAAGTAGATCTCTAAGGCACGTTTCACATCAAGCGTATGTAGAGAGCTTTGATGCTCATCAGAAGGTTCCGGAAAGAAGGCCGGAAGGAAGGCCTCTCTATTTACATTGGCTGAGGAGGAGACCTTGGGTATAAACGAGGGCACCGTCCGAAGCAGGACACCATCTGGTAGAAATCTCAGATATGGGTATCGAGATGATAGAGCCTGAAGTTCACCCAGTCTCTTGGCTGAGGTAATGGCAACCAGGAACAGAACTTTGTAGACAAGCCATTTAGGCGCTGCTTGATCGAGAGGTTCAAAGGGCGGAAGGATCAGTCTTTGAGAACCACGGACAGGTCCCAGACAGGTGACGGATCTCTAAATGACGGTTTTAGTTTTCTCACCGCTTTGAAAAAACGGAAGATCAGAGGATGATGTAGAAATTTATTTTCAGTCATCACGTTTAGGGCTGTCATCTGAGCTCTCAAGGTATTTGGTTTCAGACCCATCTGGAAACCTTCCTGGAGGAACTGTAGAATCGCTGAGACATTAGTATCAGTATACCCCTTCTTCATAGACCAGGATGCAAATTTCCTCCACACCTTGGCGTATCTTCTGTTCGTGGAATCCTTGCGAGAACACAAGAGTGTAGATACTACAGACTCAGATAGACCTTCTCTTCTTAGTCTATATTTCTCAGCCTCCATGCTGTAAGGTGTAATCTCTCCAGGTTCTGGTGATATAGACCTTCCTGAAGCAACAGATCCGGAACTAGGGAAGTTTCCAGTATTCCCCTTGTGATAGTTGGAGTAACAGGGGAACCAAGTTCTCCTCGGCCAGAACGGGGTGATCATTAGAACTTGAGGTTTCTCCGCCAAGATCTTCTGCAGTATTCTCAGGATAAGAGGTACAGGTGGGAAGATGTAGACGAATCGATGTTCCCAGCTGATAGAAAACGCATCCACAGCTCTGGGATGGTCGTACTCGCTTAATGAGCAGAAGTTCTGGAGTTTTCTGTTCTTCCTGGACGCAAACAAGTCCCAGGTCGGTGTTCCCCACTTCTCTGTTATCTGCTTGAAAATCAGAGGGTTCAGCTCCCATTCTGATGGTCTCATCCTCCTCCGGCTCAGACGATCCGCTTGAATATTGCAATATCCCTTGATATGCACTGCTCTTATCTCTAGCAGGTGTAGTTCTGCCCAGGCGAAGATCTTCAGGCACAGCTTTAACAAGGTTTTGCTCCTTGTACCGCCCTGCTTGTTCAAGTAATAAACCGTTGGTAGATTGTCCGAGCGAATTAATACTGACTTCTTCTTGATCTGAGGAGCAAAATGGAGTAATGCCAGATAGACTGCGGTCATTTCCTTGAAATTGGATGACTGGACTTTCTCTAGAGAGGACCATTCTCCCTGAGTCCATCTGTCCAGAAGGTGTGCTCCCCAACCCTGGCCGGAAGCATCTGTGGTGATGACTACAGGTGGTAAATATTGAAACGTCTTCCCTCTGGTTAAGTTCTGGGTCTTCAGCCACCAATTGAGACTGAGTATGGTGGAAGGCTTTAGCCTCATTCTGGCGTCTAAGTTGTGCCTGCAGTGATACAGGTTCTGGAGCATGTCCAATTGAAGATTCCGAGTATGGCACATAGCCCACGGAACCGCGTCTATCGTGGCAGTCAGATGTCCTAAAGATCTCATTACCCTGCGGATCGTAGGCTGACGCAGATGTATTAAGGTCCGAACTTCCTTCTTTATGTTCTTGACCTTGTGCAGTGGAAGATACAGCTTCTGTGAGTGAGTATCTATGAGGACACCAAGGAAAACTTTTGAAGTTGCAGGAGTAACATCTGACTTTTTCCAATTGATCAGAAATCCCAGTTCCTGAAGTAAATCTATAGTCATCTGTAGCTGTTGACGCAGTATGTCCTTGGCTTGGGCTCCCAAGAGCCAGTCGTCCAGGTACGGGAAAATCTGAATCCCCTGGAGATGGAGGATTGCTGTTATAATTACCGCTATCTTGGTAAACACCCTTGGTGCTGAGCAAAGGCCAAAGGGTAACGCCTTGAATTGGTAGTGTAGTACTCTTCCATTCTTGCAGATGGCAATTCTCAGGTACTTCCTTGATGACTTCTCTATCGGTACATGCAGATATGCATCTTTCAGATCTAAGGACACCAGCAACTGATCCTTCTTGAGAACTGCAGCTATCGTCCTTATTGTTTCCATCTTGAAATGTATCTCTTGCATAAAGTGATTGAGGTAACGCAGATCTATTATTAGTCTGAACTTCCCGTCTGTCTTGGGAACATAAAAAATCCGCGAGTATACTCCATGACTTCTTTGATGGTATGGCACCGGCTCTAGAGCTCCTTTTCCCAGGAAATCCATCAAAAGCTCCCAGGTTTGAGGATCTGCTTCTGGATTTACCAGAAACCTGTCTCTTGGAGTATGCTCTAGTTCTAGAGAATAACCTTCTCTGATGATACGAAGTACCCAGGAATCTGAAGTCCTTTGCTGCCAATTCATGAAGAAGTTTACTAGACGGCCTCCCACAGGGTAACCTCTGGCGTCAGAACTCAATCTTAGCGGACTTAGAGTCCTCAGGTCTTTTTCTTGGTCTCTCTGAGGTGGATCCGGGTCTGCGGTCCGATCTTCCTCTGTTAGAACGCCCCCTGAAACTAGATCTTCTATAGGTCTGGCTCCTGTAGGGACGAAAAAACCCAGATTTCTCTCTGCGTTTAGACTGGGAAAAGTCAAGAGTCTTATCTTCTTTATTGGCTTCCAGGAGCTTATCCAGTTGAGCTCCAAACAGTCTGCCTGGTTCGAAGGAAAGAGAACATAGATTGTTCTTGGATGCAGAATCGCCAGACCATAGTTTTAGCCAAATAGCTCTTCTCACAGTATTTGCAAGAGCCATGTTTTTTGCTGTAAATCTGAGGGAGTCAACCGGAAAATCACACAGGTATTCAGCCGCCAACTTCAGGGTGGGAAGCTGTTGAAGTAAGTCTTCTCTTGAGACTCCATCCTCAATATCACGGCTGAGGTGACTGAGCCATACCCTCAAAGCACGAGCCACTGGAACGGTAGCCATAGCTGCTTTGCTCTGAGAGGCTAAATAAGAGTGCATCCTTTTAAGGAGGCCATCAGCTTTCTTCTCCATGGGGTCCTTTAGTAGTGAAGAGTCATCACTAGGGAATAAGGATTTCTTGGCCAGTCTGGATACTGCCGGGTCTACTCTGGCAGGTGTTTCCCAACTCGTGGACTCAGATGGGTCCGTCTTGTAAATTGTTCTAAAACGTGATCCGAGAACAATCTTTCCAAGGGGTTGTTCCCACTCCTTGGTCATAATGGAATTTAATATCGGATGACTGGGTAGTACGGATGCTTTCTTCTTTGGAAAATAAAAAGACTCTCTTCTTCTTGTTCAGAAGATTTTTCTTTTTAGCCTCCATAATATTTTTCACCTCTTTAACAAGGCGATTGATATCTTCTTTATTGAAAAGAAAATTATCTTCCAGCACCGGGAAGGCTGACTCGGAGTCAGAAGAGACTTCACCTTCTGAACGTGTGGAACGTTCTGATGCAGATGGGGAAGAAATACGTTTTCTCTTAGGTCTTTTGCTCTGCTTCACCTGAGACAAAAAGGATTTGAACAGAGACATCAATTTCCTGGTCTCAGAATCGGATACATCTTCAGAATGTGAGCAGTTGTCACATAGATTAGAAGTAGCATTATCAGGTAGAGACTTTAGACAGGAGATGCATAGACTTTGCTTAGACTTCTGTTTCTTTGCTGAAGTGGATCTTTGATCAATGCTGCAGTGCACACATAAGTCCTCTGTGCACTCATCAGGGAGCAGCTGGTCACACTGATTGCAGGTCCTATGCCTGCTCTTCCTGGACCTTTTACCACTCCTGGATGATGAGGACATCTGCAAGTAAAAATACAGTCAGCCAACATCATAATCCTAATGACTGGGATTGAACCTGAGGATTGCAGGTAATACCTTAACCACACAAGAGCTCGGCTGCCAGGCACAACGGGCGCCGAGCTCTGCACCTTCCCGCTTTAAGTACTTAGCTGAAATCGCGGGCCGGATGGAGGAGGCGGAAGCGGAAGTGACGTCAGACGCAACCCGCGCATGCGTTCCACATGCGTTCCACTGAAGCACGAACCGAAAGTTCTGCTTTTACATGCGGCCGCACAGTGCTCCAGAATATCGCTGGAAAGTGAGGAAGCGGCACATCATGCGGGCGTGAGTCAAGCCAGGACACATGGCTGAGAGACTCCAGGCACAACCTGACAATCAGGCAAAATGGCCATAAATCCAGGTGGGCTTCTCCTCAGGAGGAGGACATTAAAAAAACACAGTGGGTTAGGGTATGTGACGCCCTTATATAGTGGACTACTAATGAATTAATTATTCTAATTTGTTTGTCTAGGTGGGCGGTCCTACAGAGCTGGAGGTCAGGGTTAACCCTTTGTGTGCTGCCGGAGGACGAAATGGGAAACCAGCCATACGCAATGGCACATTCAATACCAAAAATCACTAAAATAAGGGTGGCCTAAATGGGTGGAACTGCTCAAACCCAACCCTGGGAGCCTGTGTCACATGGTCTGTTGTAGGTGTGGCTTGTGGCCTTAATTGTCTCCCATTGCCTTATTGGTCCTGCAGTGCAGGTTAGTGGGATTGGGGCTGTGAGCTGGATATCAGCACCTTTCAGACCCTGTTCACACACCATAGGTAGTCTAGTGGTAGGACCCCATGCCATGCTGAGAAACCTTGACATGGTGCATGAAGGGGCTCTGATATGTTCTTGACTGGGAGATATTGGCGAATGGCTCAGCTTTTAACATCAGCTTGAGGGATTAGCCAGTGTTGTCAGGTGCTTATCCTTGTGGTGCACTTTTTTCAGTGATTTAAAGGCTTTTCCAGATATAACTGCAACAGTGGACTGAGAATATATTTTTCTTGTAGTACTGAAATACGCCCCTATACGCTTTCAACAAAAATCACTGCAACAGTGCAGTAAGTATATATATATTTCTTTTTTTACTGTAATAGGCCCCTATACCATTTCACCAGAAATAACTGCACAAGTGACCCGAGAATATATATTTCTTGTTGGACAGAAAAAGGCCACTATACACTTTAACCAGAAAACAAATAAAGAGTGAAGTGCGTATATATTTTTCTTGTAGTACTTAAATACGACCCTATACGCTTTTTACCAGAAATAACTGCAACAGTGCAGTGCGTATATATTTTTCTTTTTTGAATGAAATACGTCCCTATGCGCTTTCAAGAGAAATCACTGCAACAGTGCAGTGCGTAAATATATTTTTCTTTTTTTACTGTAATAGGCCCCTATACCCTTTCACCAGAAATAACTGCACAAGTGACCCGAGAATATATATTTCTTGTTCGACGGAAAAAGGCCACTATACACTTTAACCAGAAAACAATTAAAGAGTGAAGTGCGTATACATTTTTCTTGTAGTACTGAAATACGACTCTATACGCTTTCACCAGAAATAACTGCAACAGTGCAGTGTGTATATATTTTTCTTTTTTGAATGAAATATGCCCATATACGCTTTCAACAAAAATCACTGCAACAGTGCAGTGCATATATATATTTTTATTTCTTTACTCTAATAGGTCCCTATACCCTTTCACCAGAAATAACTGCACAAGTGACCCGTGAATATAAATTTCTTGTTGGACAGAAAAAGGCCAATATACGCTATAATCAGAAAACAATTAAAGAGTGACGTGCGTATATATTTTTCTTGTAGTACTGAAATACGACCCTATATGCTTTTACCAGAAAAAACTGCAACAGTTCAGTGTGTAAATATTTTTCTTTTTTTAATGAAATATGCCCATATACGCTTTCAACAGAATTCACTGCAACAGTGCAGTGCCTATATATATTTTTCTTTTTTTTACTGTAATAGGCCCCTATACCTTTTCACCAGAAATAACAGCAGAAAAGACCCTAGAATATATATTTCTTGTTGGATGGAAAAAGGCCACTATACACTTTAACAAGAAAACAATTAAAGAGTGAAGTGCGTATATATTTTTCTTGTAGTGCTGAAATACGACCCTATACGCTTTCACCACAAATGACTGCAAACGTGCAGTGCGTTTATATTTTTGGCTTATTACTGAAATACCACCCTAAACTCTTTCACCAGAAATGACTGCAAACATGCAGTGCGTTTTTATTTTTTGAGTATTACTTAAATAACGCCCTATACTCCTTCACCAGAAATGACTGCAAATGATTTTAGCGTAAATATCAACAAAAGTGACCTGTGTATATATTTATCTTTTTCCACAGATATTAGCCACTAAATGCTTTTCAACATAGCACTTGCACCCCAATAACTAATTGCTGGAATGGCAGAGATGTATTATGAGACTATCTGGATCCCCAAGTAATGTTTCCCTGCACTTGTAAATCGTTTTTTTTTCACAATGAGGATTTTCCTATGACTCTCCCTAGCATCTGCACACGTCTCTCCCTGCCTGTTAAATGATTCCTCTCACTCTTCTTTCCCTGCACAGGGTAAATCGCTTCTTTCCTTTTTACAATTAGTTTTTCTTTTACTCTCCCTAGTGCCTGCATGCACTTCTGTCCCTGAACAAAGTACGGTACTAAATGGTAGAATCTAAGATGGCCGTCGTATTTATAGGGCTGTGAAATCACCAGGCTGGCTGACTGCTGATTGGCTGCATGCATAGCATTATGGGTCATCCCGCCTTCCCAAATTTCCTTGCCCCATGTCCTCACACGTGTAGCCGCCATTTTAGCCGTCATTGTAGCCAACATGTTAGTAGAAATTATGATTCATTACCACGAAGTGCGAGCAAATTCGCATTAATTGAAAATTGAATTTTTTCCTGAAATTCTAAATGAATTCTACTTCGTCAGCTTCGATTTTCTCATCTCTGATGGCAGTAGTTGGTGGGTTAGCCTTTCCGACAAGCCAGCGGTCAGCTGTTGGGCAAGAGGGTTATCTGGCGCCATCAACTTTTTACGCTCAATTTTTGGTGGAAATAGGTATATCAAACCCCTTAATCAGTATTTTGTGGAAGCAGGCATATTGTAGGCCTCAATCAATATTTGTTGGAAGCAGGTATATCAATCCCCTTAATCGGTATTTGGTGGAACAGGTATATCGCTGGCCTCAATCAATATCTGGTGGAAACAGGTATATTGAACCCCTTAATCAGTATTTTGTGAAAGCAGGTATCTGGCAGGCCTCAATCAGTATTTGATGGAAACAGGCATATCAAACACCTTAATCAGTATTTTGTGGAACCAGGTATATCGCAGATCTCAATCAATATTTGGTGGAAGCAGGTATAAAAATCCCCTTAATCAGTATTTGGTGGAAGCAGGTATATCACTAGCCTAAATCAATATTTGATGGAAACAGGTATATCGAACCCCTTAATTAGTATTTTGTGGAAGCAGGTATCTCGCAGGCCTCAATCTGTCTTTGGTGAAAGCAGGTATATCAAACCCCTTAATCAGTTGTTTGTGGAAGCAGGTGTATCGCAGGCCTCAATCAATATTTGGTGGAACCAGGTATATCAATCCCTTTTTCAGTATTTTGTGGAAGCAGGTATATCGCAGGCCTCAATCAATATTTGGAGGAAACAGGTATATTGAACCCCTTAATCAGTATTTTGTCGAAGCAGGAATATCGCAGGTCTCAATCAGTATTTGGTGGAAACAAGTATATCAAACCCCTTAATCAGTATTTTGTGGAAGCAGGTATATCGCAGGCCTTAATCAGTATTTGGTGGAAGCAGGTATATCAAACCCCTTAATCAGTATTTTGTGGAAGCAGGTATATCGGAGACCTTAGTCAGTATTTGGGAGAAGCAGGTATATCAAACCCATTAATCGGTATTTTGTAGAAGCAGGTGTATCGCAGGCCTCAATCAATATTTGGCGGAAGCAGGTATATCAATATCCTTAACCAGTATTTTGTGGAAGCAGGTATATCGCAGGTCTCAATCAGTATTTGTTGGAAGCAGGTATATCAAACCCCTTAATCAGTATTTTGTGGAAGTAGGTATCTCGCAGGCCTCAATCAGTATTTGGTGGAGGCAGGTATACTAAACCTCTAAGGCTACATTCACAGGACCGAATGGGTTTTGCGGTCCGCAAATTGCGGACCCTCAAAACACGGATACCGGCCGTGTGAATGTAGCTGGCCCTATGATAGAAATGCCTATACTTGTCCGTGATCGCGGACAAGTATAGGACATGCTCTATCTTTTTTGCAGGGCCGTGGATCGAAACTACGGATGCGGACAGCACACTGTGTGCTGTCCGCATCTTTTGCGGCCCCATTGAAATGAATGGGTCCACACCTGTTCCGCAAAATTGCGGAACAGATGCGGAGCCATTCATATGGTCGTGTGAATGTAGCCTTAATCAGTATTTTGTGGAAGCAGGTATCTCACCGGCCTCAATCAGTATTTGGTGAAAGCAGGTATATCAAACCCCTGAATCAGTATTTTGTGGAAGCAGGTGTATCGCAGGCCTCAATCAATATTGAATAAATAAAATGATCAGGACTCAATACTTAAAAGGCATGCTGAAGGTATTTTATTAATATCAACACACAATTTGCAAATTAGCAGCTGCTAATAACCCCCACAATAAAACAATCAGTAATATAAAATGCAGAGATATACTAGGTATCTAGTGTTATAGCCGTATTTATATAACAAGAGGCACTAGACGATAGATACACCACACATGACAATAATAAAATAAAAACACTCAAAATTAAGTTATCCTGTGTACACTATTGTCACTTGGTTTCGACTATTGGATAGGCTTGGTAGCCTTCGGTAATTTTTTGGTTAATTTCATTGGTTTTCGGTTATTTTACACTGACAGATATTGCGCTTATGTCCATATAGTGTTCCACAGTGTAAAGTTATGTTGGTTGTAGTCCTCCAAACTTGAAAAACCTTCTCTCCAACATATAAAGGAACACAGTGGCCAAACAGTTATACACAGTGGTAGTCTTCTGTTTAATCCATCACATACAGCAAATCAGTTACCGCTTACCTCCGGGATCTCCTTGTTCACGTGAGATTTCCTGCTCAACTCGTTCAGGCTGTAACTTCGTGACTGCTGGGTCCTAGTGCTCCATGTATAGTTGGTCCGCTGTAATGGGGTATATTAGACAATTCAAGCTTATGCTTCTCAAAAGCTTTATGCCGGCATAATAGTGGAGTCTTAAATATGAAACTTGTATTAAGGGTACTGGATTGTACATTATTATACAATCAATATTTGTTGGAAAGCACGTATATGAATTCCCTTAATCAGTATTTTGTGGAAGCAGGTATATCGCAGGCCTCAATCAATATTTTGTGGATACAGGTATATCAAACCCCTTAATCAGTATTTTCTGGAAGCAGATGTATTGCACCCCTCAATCAATATTTGGTGGAAGCAGGTATATCAATCCCCTTAATCAGTATTTTCTGGAAGCAGGTATATCACACCCCTCAATAAAAAAAATTTGCTACAACAGTTATATCACACCACCCTGTTTATTTGGCGCAACAAGTTACAGGTATATTGCAGCCGTCAATCAGTATTTTATGGAAGCAGGTATATCACACCCATCGCAAATAGTTGCTCCAATAGCGCTAGTCCCTCTATATAGCTGCGGTATCGCAGCAGAACCGCACATAACTGCTGTACAATACAAATGCACTATAATATACTTTACATATTAGAAAGTTTAATATATCACAGTATAACACCCCTCAGTATATCACACCTATCGATAGCACACCTATACCAGTCATTAAAAGGACTTTTGTGGCCCTATTAGCTAGTGTTTGGTTTACCTAACAGCCGTTCCATGCTCCACAAAGCAACCTCTCCCTACACTGGCAAAACACAGAATGTAAAATGGCTGCCAGATTGGGTTCTGTTATAGGGTGGGGGTGTGTCCATGTGCTGGAACGTCTCAATTGGCTGTCCTGTCCCACCTGATGGATGTGTCAAAGTTTGGAGCAATGCAAAAGTGCCGGGCGAACCGCAAGGCCATCACTTTTTATAATGTCACGGTTCGGTGTGGGAGTGAAACACCACACCGAGCATAAGAGGGAAGGGGGGAACAGGGAATCAGGCCTGAAAACTAGGGAAGGAAGGTGGACACCTCCTAGTGAAAACCCTAACCAAAATCCTGACTGACTACCAATATGAACAGACCCCAAAGGTAGGTGAGTTTATGCGCAGGAATACCTTAAATCCTATCTAGCCCTATAGAACCCTGGTACTAATGGCAGGGACAAGTCTACCTGTTCCTCCAAAAGGAAGGACGAACAGGAGTCTACTTCAGGCTGAATACAAACAATAGGAAAATTCAACACACAGAACACAAACAAAATACAAACGGGAAAGGAAAGACTTAACTTCAAAGTGGCTATGGAAGCACCAGGAACTCAGCCGAGATCAAACCACAAACTATCCACAGGCACTGAAACTATAAACTGCATATTATTGTCGGAGAAGCAACTATAAATAAGAATGGTTAAATGACCACATTAGCAACACCTGGAAGAAAAGGGTGTGGCTATTACCAGAAAAAACACAGACGCCTATTGATTCACAAAGAAAACCTGTCAGATCAAACCACGTGTTGCCAGTCTGACAAATCTCATGCCAACCACTGTTGCCGGGACGTCTGTATGTCTTGGTACGAAACATGACAGGAGGGAGCTCAGCTTGCACGTAAGTAAATTTTTTGTCACAAATAATTTTCGCAGGGCCACAAATTACAGTGGAGCATAGGACAAGGAGGAGGATGAGTCTGAGCAGGATAAGAAGCAGCTGATGATGATGATGATGACAAGGACACTGTAATGCTTGGGGATGTGCGCAGGCTGCCACAAAGAAGACCATAAAATGGAGGGCAGACTTTTTCTGATTTGGAATACTGGACCCTGATCCGGCACCCAGGTCCTGTACAACACATCATTATAGTCCTCAACCTCCCCACCACTTTTATCAGACTGTGATATATCATGGTGGGCTCCTTGGCCCCCCTCTTGAATCCTTGCTCTGGATTTGCCCAGAGTGCCACTGTTGCTACTACCCCTCCTACCACCACCGTGGCTACAAGTGCCATCGACATTACCACCAACACAACTAATACACAGAGGATACTTCAATGTCAACCTGTTGTGACTGAGAGGAGGAGTGAAGTGAGCCGTACAGTCCATAATCTCCTCCTCTTTGTCCTCTATAATAATGTTGGACTTTTCAGAAGCCAGGGAGAACTTTGGCCTACTACTACTGCCTGGATGGCTGCTGCTTCTACAACCCACATTCTGGCTTTGGAGGACAAGGTCTGGGTTTTACTTATTGAACTGTTCCATATTCAAAACATTTCTAATGAAGCCTAATAAATACAATTTTCCTAAGTGAAAAGTCATGGATTTGATACAAGTCACAAGTGGATTATGGGACGGTTATTTGCAAAATTGCAAGTGTGTTTTCTGTAATTTAAAGACAGAGACACAATTAAAAGTCCTTCCGCTTCTACAAACGCACTGAACACTGCTTTTGACAATTTACTTTGGGATTGTGGCAGCATTGCTGCCGGTTTCAGCCTACTATGTTATTTACTCAGGTTCAAAAAAGACCTTTCTTTACTGTTAAGACACATGTTGCAAATCTGTAATGTGTTTACATCTCCCCCCCCCCCTAGACACAAACAGCACCAATATAACAGTGCAGAAAAAGATGATAATATTTCTGTCTAAAGTATAATTTGCATTTAAGTTCACTGGTATAAAAATGTCATCATTGACACAAAATGCTTCTACTATAATCAAGGGTTGATTGGCCATAGAATAAGATTTGTTATGACAGGCACTCACCATATAAGACCACTCAGTGATACTATTGTTAAAAAGCCGTCATTTAATGTACATCTTTTGTCATAATAAACATAACATCAATAAAAAAAGAAACAAATATAAAAATAGAATAGATAAAAATACCTAGAGTTAATAAAAAAATTGTGTGAAGTGTATGGATAGTGGACACCATCTGTATATTAACCAATATTGTCCAATAGCAATACAATGCACACCACCCATCTGGGTGATAGTTGAAGTGGGTCTTCAAGTGTGCAGGTATAGCATAAACCAGAAGCGCTTCGGAGTATTAACTTTGTAGCCACTGATGAAGGAGTGAGTTAATACTCCGAAACGCGTCTGGTTTATGCTATACCTGCACACTTAAATACACACTTCAACTATCCATGGATTAAGATTAAGATTGCCCTGTCATGTAATAAGACAAGCGCTATATGGATCAACTAATCCTTCTCCCAGTGCCTCCCAAACTAACAGCGGGACCGAAAGAGCAAAGCCAGCACACGTGGGACGCCAAGCTCCGAACAACTGAGCCACGTGGTATACCGAGCACGGACCTCTAGAATCTTGGGTGATACAGCTGGGAGTAAAGGTATTGCGTCTAGCGTAGTCTACAGGAAAGAGGTAAAATATACTCTATGATTGACCGCGACGTGAGACGCCACAGTTTAGAGGCAGCTAAAAACTTTGTTGCAAGTAAATCGATATATCTACTGCATTTAATGCTATAGGAGAATTTGTTATTACCAATCACATTGCCGATAAAGAACATTTATACAGTGTATACAGCGAACTTACTAACTGGATATAAGACACGATTAACCTTTGAGGAGGATCTGATGGTTAACTAACTCCATTAAAATCTATTTCAGCATTCACTAACCAATGTGGTGGACTAATTAGGATCTAATATGAACATTAACCACTCTTAACCTCCCATACATTTGAATTATGTGTATTAGTTATTACACTGATAAATAACAGGAGTATTGTAGTGCAACACTATAGCTATAACTATCATTATTACAGCTGTTAAAGAAGGTCATCCAGGTGATGGTGTGCATTGTATGGATATTGGACAATATTGGTTAATATACAGAGGGTGTCCACTATCCATATTTTTTATTATTATTTTATTAACTCTAGGTATTTTTATCTATTTTATTTTTGACTGTCTTCCTACCAACTCCAACTAGGAAGGTGGTCAGTGACCATGGCCACAACACTTTGGCAGTGCTAAACCTGGGGAAAATAACACACATTCCTTCCATGGTGCATGTGATAAACCTAGCGATGCAACACTTTTTTAAAAAGTACACTGATTTGTGAGAGGTGCTGGCAATGTCCAGGCAAGGAAAGCTCTATTGGACTTGCAGTGACAATAGGTCTGCCCCACTTAATCTGTGGCACTCCAACTCGCTGGAATTCCACTTTGCACATGCTAGAGCATCTGTACAAGTTGTGTAAATCCTTGAATAATTTTGTCATGCACCACACCACCACAGCAGGGAGCATGTATTGTTTCAAGGTAAGGCAGTGGCAACTCATTCAAGACGTCTGTCAAGTGCTGAAGCCCTTCGAAGAGGCCATGATGGTTGTCAATAGTGACAACTGTGGCCTGAATTACCTCATTCTCCTTATATTTATCTTAGAACAGACGCTCATGTTCATGCAACAGGAGATGGCAGCAGACAAATAGCTTCTGCATCTTTCTTCCTGTCCTGTAGCTGTTATGGACCCACAAGGAGAAAGTCCAATTGAGGAGGAGGATGAGGATGAGGAGCTGTCACTGGAGGAGGAGTTGGTGGTGGATAAGCAGGAGTATGATGATGAGGATGATGACACCAGCCACAACACCCAATCATCTCAGTGGGAGGATGCTGCCTGAAAGAACTGGCTCCTCAGTCATGCTGGCCAGAATGACAAGCTTGTTGCTTGCTTACATAGTGACATGTATATCATTCACATAAAGCAGTCTGATGATTACTGGACAGCCATGCTTTTAGACCCACAATATCAAAGCAAAATGGGGGAATGTTTTCTTAGTGCAGAAAGGAAGGTCAAATTACTTTATTTCTAGGAAACACTGTGTATGCAGCTTGGTGCAGCTTTTGGTGAGCAGATGCCTGCCGCCAGCATGTCTGAAAGGGAGGCCTATCTTTGTCCTCTGCACAGTTACCCACCTCCTGACTTTTCCGCTGCCACAAGCAGCAGAAGTTGCAGCATCAGCCAGTTCATTCTCCTCAACATGATGGAACAGATTTTTCACATGACACAAAAGGCAGAGGCCAATCAGCAAACTGAGACTTATCATCTCAATGCCCAGGTCCAGTTCTACCTGCAATCTAGCTTTTCACCGATGCATTCCTAACTCCTTGACCCAGTGGATTTCTGGGCATGCAGACTAGAACAGTGGTCGGAACCGGCCAAGTATGCTCTCTCTTTTCTTTCTTGCCCTGCTTGCTGTGTCATCTCAGAGAGGGGTTTTCAGTATGGCAAGGGGCGTGGTGACACCCTAACGAACCATATTGTCCTTGGCAGTGTCCAAAACATTGTTTTGTCAAAATGAACGAAGTATGGATCCAGGAGGATTTTCACACCCCTCCGGGTGAGGCTCATGAATAGATCTGGCCCATCTTGCCACTCCTGCTGTCTTCCTGCCTATCATAATATAGTCTGCCTACCATTATGTTCCCTACCCAATTGCTGCTGCCAATATGCCACTGTCGCCATCATGCCACTGCCATTGTCTACCCGCTAACATGTTCTATTTGGCTGCTGCTGCCAACCCTGCTTTAGCTGCCACAAATCCCTTCCTGCTACCACTATAATAATACTCTGCCCAGACTACTGCAACTACTACTACTACCCCTAAACAGCTAATCTACTGCCTTGTCTGTTTCATGGTATGCTGCTACTGTCGCCTCTACTGTTTCTTTTGTGTGCCATGATTACCCTATCCCTTCCACACTGTATTACTGCTGCTCTGAATTAAAAGGGAGAATTTTTCTAGGCTTGTTCAGAACCAACCACTCTTTCTTCAGACAAGCATTCAGCCCCTGTTAGCCATAATTTGTGGAGACTTTGCCCCAATAAGCAATTGTTTGTTCTAAAAAAGAACACTTGTGTGTGTCATATGGGAAGACATGCTGCCACTATTTTGGTCCCTCAACAAGCCACATGTGTTTAAACACTATCTGCCCCCAATAAGGGACAATTGTTGGAAGCTTTGGAATACGAAAAAGCATAACAAATGCGATGGCACAGAGTCTTTTTGAACACACTGATTGTTAATGCTGTCAACCATGTGTTACCCATACCTATATATGTCAGTGTCACTCAGTATTTGATATTCATTGCATTCAAGAGCTTATGGAGGTGGAGGGGGAGAGAAAATGGAAACATTTGTTAAAAAATAAACAAAAGACATAACATATTTTCCTAAACATTCTATTAGACTATGGGGTGTTATATACAGATATAGTTACAAGAAACATTGAAATCCATTGAAAAGTCAGTTAACATTTTATTTGCATTCTTTACTTAACGCGTTAGCCATCAAGTTTATCTTGGCTGCATCTGTACCAATTTTCATGGCAATTAGAGAAACTTTGGTTCCAGTAGAATTCATGGGTCCGAACCAAACTTTATAAAAAATTCAACAAACCTGAAATGAACAGAAACTCAAAAGGTTTGCTTGTCTCTAGAGACAATCCCTTTAAGCAAAATTCTGCAACATATACAACATTTGCTCTTGATTTTCTAACATGAACATTGGAAGCGCATAACACTGGCAGAAAGGCTATGTGCCCCCTTGTCCTAAATAGCTGATTGGTGGGGGTGATGGGTTTCAGACTCCTTATGATCTGACATTGATCAATTGATTGGACAACCCCTTTAAAATTGTTTAAAACTATATAGCAAGAAAATTCTTTGGAAAGCATTCTACATATATTATAAAAAAAAAAATCACTTTAAGTTTTAAATTATAGTGTAGGGAGCAAATGCCTATAAAAGTATTTTATGTCATTTGTGCTTTTTAGCGAACTCCTTTGTTTCTCAGTTATGCATGCCTTGGTTTTGACACAATTAGGTTTTTTAATTACCTAAGCAACTATCTAATATATGAATTAATTACAATGACGGATAGCGTAGAGATTAAATGGTTCATTTTATGACATACAGTTTTAATGAGAACTTTTCTAAGACTTAGCAGCTTTAAAGATTACCAGCCTGTTGTACCAAACATGACTGCAGGAGGAAGCAGCATACATTTTGCTTAAAATCACTGAAGGACAATTTATGTAGCACTAAACACTTCTCAAACTAGGCAATGACAAGCCTAAAATGTTAATTAATACGTTTTTATAAATGACAAAATTATAATGTCATACTCACTCTTGTTAAGAAAAATGTATTTAGCATGTTAGTATTCCTTTTGATTATTTTTGCTTGGTAAAAACAGATAATGCTCATTAATTTCAGGTAACTGATGCAATTAGAATACAAAGTTATTACTTACAGTGTTTTGGGCTCAATTATTTTAAATCAATTATTCAGTTAATCTACAGAAAGTGTTATATTTGTCTTCTAAGGAGAAAAAAAACCTTGATAAATTAAAACAAAGACAGGCAAGAAAAGCAAAGCAGAAAAACATGTTTAGAATAATAACGAATCTGGTTTTGAAAGTTCTACTTTTGGTTTACAATTTATATTATTGTCTATTTAGTAAATTGCACAACTGATGTCCTCTATATTGTTTTCCATAAGTTTTTTTTTATTCGTTTTTTTTTAAAACAAATTAAACAAGCAAGTTCGAGTTTGTACCGAACATTACGGTTTTTCGCACCCGGACCCAAACCCGAACATTTCCATAAAAGTTCGGGTTCGTTGTTCAGCGATTTCTTCCTGCTTTTCACTACTTTGCCTTAAGAAGCCAGGGAGAGATTAGGGAAGAAATCTGTTGAACTTGGTGGTGTTAACTCTTCAAACTACGGCAATTACTAAGGGTGCTATGCTACATATTTGTACCCAGCCCTGAGCCCAGTGATACTGCAAAATAATTTTTAATCCATTTGTTACTGAGGTGGGGGTCGGCGGCAATTTTAGCAACTGCAGTGTCCTTGGAACTGCATGTGACCCGCATGTGTGCCAGCCTGCCAGGGACATCAGTCTAATTATTTTTTAGTAGCTCAGTGGAGGAAAAATTCATTTTTTTCTGGCAGGTCAAGTCCCCCTACATTACCTATTTTATAATTTTGCGGTGAAAAACTGCATTTCTGTAGTTGGGTTAATAAACCCGTACTGTTGTGCCAAAGAGCACGTTTGCATACAACGCTGAAAAACCTGTTTTATAATTTTTGGGGTGACATACTGCATTTCTGTAGTTGGGTTAATAAACCCATACTGTTGTGCCACAGAGCACGTTTGCATACAACGCTGAAAAAACTGTTTTTAAATTTTGTGGTAAAAAAACGGCATTTCTGTAGCTGGGTTAATAAACCTGTACTGTTGTGCCACAGAGCACGTTTGCATACAACGCTGAAAAACCTGTTTTATAATTTTTAGGGTGACAAACCGCATTTCTGTAGTGGCGTAATAAACCCTGTACTGTTGAGCCACAGAGCATGTTTGCATACAACGCTGAAAAACCTGTTTTATAATGTTTGGGGTGGCCTACTGCATTTCTGTAGTTGGGTTAATAAACCCTGTACTGTTGTGCCACAGAGCACGTTTGCATACAATGCTAAAAAAACTGTTTTATAATTTTTGGGGTGACATACTGCATTTTTGTAGTTTGTTGCAATAAACACTGGTTTTGTGCTATATAGAAGATCTGAAGCCTACCCTGTATTTCAGTAATTTTAAGTAACCTGTGGAACTCCGCATTTACGTAGTTAGTTGTAAAAACACCGGTTTTGTGGGTGATAGCACATTTACGGAGTATGCTGCATTTCTGACAGTTAATTTAAACTGTTAACCTCTGCTGTTACATTGTTGGTTTGAAAAATCTAATTTTTGTTGATAGTAAAGTAATTGTATTGTATTGAATGGCTCCGTTACACTGTTGTGTGACCTAAAGAAATGTATTCTGTTTATGACACGGACACTTCCTTACTGTTAGTGAACTTAATTGTTGACTTTTGGCAGTTAAATTGTTAGTTTGGATGACGGTCTATGGATGGTGAGGCGAGAACAAGCACAGGCGATAGTAGATTGGGTGGCTGACAGTGGTGCCGGTTCCTTCACAGTATCTCCCACCCAGTCCTCTGCAGAAAGCTCAGATTTGGCACCTGCAGCCCATGCCCATCAGTCTTTCACCGCACCCCCTTGCAAAGCAGCAAAGCAGCTTGAGCTCCAAGTCATGCAGCAGACTCTTATGCTTTTTGATGACTCTGCTGGTAGCGTTTCTCCGGGCCAACCACATAGCCCTGCCCCAGAAGTGGAAGACATTAAATGCACTGATGCCCAACCACTAATGTTGCAGAATGAGGACATGGTAATACCACCGCAGCATGTGTCTGATGATGACGAAACACTGGTGCCAACTGCTGCGGCTTTCTGGAGTGTGCAGACTGACGAGGAGGGCAGGGGTCAAGAATGGGTGGAAGATGATGTGGAGGACGATGAGGTCCTAGACAGTGACTGGACTCAAGTTCATGCTAGTAGCGTGTGGAGTTCTGAGGATGAGGTGGTGGTCACACAGAGGGATCAGCACAGCAAAAGAGGGAGCAGGCTGCAAAAACGGAGCGGCCGTCCCCGAGACAGTATGCCTGCTACTGCCCACCGCACTGAGGGACCTAGCCCACCAAAGCTAGCTCCAAGGAGTTCATTGGCATGGCAGTTCTTCAGACAATGTCCTGACGACAAGACACGAGTGGTTTGCACGTTGTGCCATCAGAGCCTGAAGCGAGGCATAAACGTTCTAAACCTGAGCACAACCTGCATGACCAGGCATCTACATGCAAAGCACGAACTGCAGTGGAGTAAACACCTTAAAAACCAAGAAAGGTCTCAGGCTCCTCCTGCTTCCTCTTCTGCTGCTATCTCTGCCTCTTCCTTCACCTCTGGAGTCACAGTGGCACCTGCCACCCAGCAAACAGAGGATGTGCCACCAACACCTCCACCTCCGTCATCATCACCAAGCATCTCCATTCACCATGTCACAAGCAAGCGTTCAGCTGTCCATCTCCCAAACACTGGAGAGAAAGAGAAAATACCCACCTACCCACCCTCGATCCCTGTTTCTGAATGCCAGCATTTCAAAGTTACTGGCCTTTGAAATGCTGTTATTCCGTCAGGTGGAGACGGACTGTTTTAAACAGCTGATGGTGGTGGTAGTACGTCGTAGTACGTCGTTCCCAGCCACCACTACTTTTCCAGGCGAGCCGTCCCTTTCCTGCACAACCAAGCGGAGGATAAAATCAAGTGTGCACTGCGCAACGCCATCTGTGGCAAGATCCACGTAACCACAGATACATGGACCAGTAAGCACGGGCAGAGACGCTATATCTCCCTAACTGCACACTGGGTAAATGAATTGGCGGCTGGGCCCGAGGCGGATAGCAGTTTGGTGCATATCCTTCCACCACCGAGGATTACAGGGCATTATTCTTTGCCTCCTGTTGCCTCCTCCTCCGCTTCCTCCTCCCCCTCTTCTACCACCTCGCCATCCGGTCAGCGAAAGACCTTCACCACCAACTTCAGCACAGCCAGGGGTAAACGTCAGTAGGCGGTTTTAAAACTCATATGTTTGGGGGACAAACCCCACACCGCACAGGAGCTGTGGAGGAGCTCATTTCCCTATCCACATTTGTTTGCAGAGCACTTGCCATGCTCTTGAGCACATGTTGCTGTCTTTTGCAGCTCGTTAGTCCTTTCCAATACATTTTTAGGGCCATTTTAGTGCCCAAAAATTCGGATCCCCGTTGACTTCAACTTTTTGTGAAGTTCGGCCGAACCTGTCGAACCCGAACTTCCAGGTGTTTGCTCAACTCTACAAGCAAGCATTCAAAGGGGCAGAGCTGTAGATATGTATCCATCCTAGTGACACAACACCAAAACTACCACACATATTTTAATAATGAACATATTTTTATTTATAGCAACATGACAATATATAAATACATCACATTTTAAAAGCAGCAAAATGTTGATTGTATGCAGCAGCATAAAGAATCCCCCATCTACCCACGGTAAAAAGGGCCATACAATATATATAGCAGTGTATATCCTAAAATAAAGTCACACTGTTTTCAGGGCCCATGTAGTTGCACTTAGATTAAGGTATGGCATACAAGATACAATTCCCTACGTAGTAAAACACCTCAACTGAGGAAGAGAGTAACGTGCCAAACAAGCCTATTGAGTAAATACAAAGAGAAACAACTCAGTGCATACCGTGAGAGAGGTAGATGACCAGTGACCCCGATGTACGTTTCGCCTGAGCTTCCTCCTGAGGGGCATACTGAGGCCGTGGCTCTAGGTGTGGTGAAAAAGTGCCTGCTGGCAGAGCACTAAAAACGCACTCATCCACGATACCTAGCTATATTTCCCAGTTTGCAGGGCAGTGAAGGACACCAGTCTCGAAGTCAGACCAGTACGAGCAGGTGGGCGGTTGGATTGCAGCAGATAATGCTTCCAGTCGGTTGAGCACCACGCTGTCCTCAACAAAGTCCAGTCTCAGTAGCCGAGAGTTTGGTCAACAGAATCCTCACCCTGATCCTCCTTCCTCCCACCATGGAGAGTCTTCTCAAATAAGTGATCCCCCACTCAGATATTCCGAGGAGCTCTTTTCATCGCCATTCCTTAATTTGGGCCTCTCGCTAAGTTCGCTTGAAGAGGGACATAAGGAGATCTTGTGCCCTCATCCCCAAACTCTTGATAATCCACAGTCAAAAAAAGATGGGGGTGGGGAACGGCAATTAGTGTTTTACAAGGTGGATGATGATGATAAGACACAGTTGCCAATAAGTCAACGGCAAATAGTGTCTCAAGAGGTTGATGATGAGGATGAGACACAGTTGTCAATAAGTGAAGTTGTTGTTAGGTCAACAAGTCAGGAGGATGACCAGAGTGAGGAAGTGGAAGAGGAGGTAGTGGATGATGAAATCACTGACCCAACCTGGGAAGGTGGCAAGCCAAGCAAGGACAGCAGTACAGAGGGGAAGGGATCCGCAGCACCGCAACAGGAAGAGGCAGTGGGGTGGCAAAAGGGAGAAGGCGGGCCACACTAAACAGGCCCACAACTGTTTCCTAGAGCACCCCCTTGCGGAAATCTCCCTTGACAAGGGGTAGGTGTTCCGCAGTCTGGAGCTTTTTTGAAGAAAGTGCAGACGATAAAAAAAAATTCATTTGCAACCTGTGCTGTACCAAAATGAGCAGGGGCGTGAACACTAGCAACCTCACCACCACCAGCATGATCTGCCACATGGCATCAAAGCACCCTAATAGGTGGGCCGAATGCCTGGGTCCACAATCAGTGCCTGAAGGTCACACCACTGCCTCCTCTTGCCCTGTGTTACGTGCTGGCAAATCCTTTGTCAAAGATGCAGGCCCGGCCTGCACCTGGACTTTATCAAGCACCATCAGCTAGCACATCCACTCTGTTTACCAGTGCAGCTAAAAGATGTCCATACCCCAGACCTTTGAACGAAAGAGCAAATACCCAGCCACCCACCCACAGGTCATAGCACTAAATGCGCACCTTTCCAAATTGCTGTCCCTGGAAATGTTGCCATTTAGGCTTATGGACACTGATGCTTTCCGCAGCCTGAAGGCAGCGGCTTTCCCTCATTACTCAGTACCCAGCCGCCACTATTTTGCCTGGTGTGCCATCCCTGCCTTACACCAGCATGTGTCCCTTAACATCACCTGTGCCCTGACCAATGCAGTTATTGGGAAGGTCCACTTAACGACTGACACATGGACACAAGTGCTTGTGGCCAGGGACGCTATATTTGCCTGATGGCCCACTGGGTGAACATTGTAGAGGCTGAGAGCGAGTTGTACCCTGGAATGGCAAGGTGCAACCGACGCCAAGGATTGTGGGCCCTACTTTCATCAGGATTTCCACCACCACCTACATTAGTGGCTGCAACCCCCCCTTCTGCTCCTCCACCTCCTCCACCACTTCCATTTCTGAACTCCCATCTTGCAGCACCAGTCAGCCATCAGTCAGTAGATGGAAGCAGTGTAGCACTGCAGTGGGGAAGCGGCAACAGGACTGAAACTTATTTAGTTAGGTGACAAACAGCACACTGCTGCAGAGCTGTGGCAGGGTATAAGGGACCAGACTCTCGCCACTCAACCTACAACCAGGCATGGTTGTGTCTTATAATGGCCATAACTTGGTGGTGGCTTTGGAGCCCAGCAAGCTCACACACATACCGTGCCTAGCCCACGTGTTCAACTTAGTGGTTCAGCGGTTTCTCAAAACCTACCCTAATTTGCCTGAACTACTGAGGAAGGTGTATACCCTTTTCCCAAAGACATCTACAGCTGGCGGCGGTCTGGCAATGCAGCTGCAGCACTTGCAATTGCCAGCTCACCGACTGTTGTGCGACATGAGCACGTGCTGGAACTCCATGTTCCACATGTTGGCCAGGCTTTGTGAGCAACAGAGGGCAGTAGTGGAATACCAGCTGTACGGTGTTCATTAGGACATGGTCAGATATCATAGTCAACTATCAAAATAATGCCAGTGTGACACCTGACCCTGACACCTGACCCTGACACCTGACCCTGACTCTGACACCTGACTCTGACACCTGACCCTGACACCTGACCCTGAGACCTGACCCTGAGACCTGACCCTGACACCTGACCCTGACACCTGACTCTGACACCTGACCCTGACACCTGACTCTGACACCTGACCCTGACACCTGACCCTGACACCTGACCCTGACCCCTGACCCTGACTCTGACACCTGACCCTGACACCTGACCCTGACACCTGACCCTGACAACTGAGTTTGAATTATGCTCTTCATAGGTCAGGGTCAAAGTGAGAATGAGTTATAGATATACTATGTATTTGTATGCAAAATCACATAGATGAATAAAATCCCAACCTGTCACTAAGCAAACTTGTAGCTCAGTGGTAGAGTACTTGCCTTGTGTCCAGTGAGCCTGGGTTCAAGACCCCTTTCAGCCTTTAAAATTTTTTACATTTCATTAAGCCCTAGATATGAGGCAAATTGAAGTCCTGTGTGACGCTGATGTCTGACTACTGGCCTAAGTATGTGTATGTGATTTTGCATACAAAAGAATCAAAAAGCATAAGCGACTGCTGCATGACTTGGGGCTCAGACTGTTTGTCTGATTTGCAAGGGGGTGAGTTGCTAGATAGATGCCCATGGCCTGCAGGTGCCAACTCTGAGCTTTCAGCATTGGGCCAGGTGTTAGACAATGTGCTGTAGGCATTGTCAGCCACCTAATCTACTAGCAACTGTACTTGTTTTGGCCTCACCATTCGTAGAGTGACATTCGGGCCTACTAAATAACGCTAAGGCTCTGTCATCTACGCGCACCTGAGGAAGGTGTTTCATTTGGGCGTGTAGCTGGCACAGATCGACCATATCCTCTCCCTGCAACAGGAGCTCCACCAACACCAGCAGCACCATGACCAGTGCCACGTCCCTTATTTGACGTTCTCCTCATTATTTGCGTTCACCCACCAAACTAACAGATGGTTTATCTAAGGGGACAATTTAACTGCCAATAATCAAAAATTAAGTTCACTAACAGTAAGGCAGTGCCGGTGTCATAAATAGAATAAATTTCTTTATGTCACACAACAGTGTAACGGAGCAATTCAATACAATTACTTCACTATCACAAAAAATTGAATTTTCCAACCAACAATGTAATAGCCGAGGTTAATGGTTTAACTGGACTTTCAGAAATGCAGCATATGATCCAAATGTGCTATCTAGCTCAAAAACTGTGTTTTTTGCAAACAACTATGTAAATGCAGTATGTTACGGTTTTATTGGAATATCAGAAATGCAGCTTAGGATCCTAATGAGCTTTCTAGCACAAAAACAGTGTTTTTTGCAAACAACAATAAAAATGTAGTATGTTACGGTTTTACTGGAATATCAGAAATGCAGCATAGGCCGCTAATGTGCTATCTAGCACAAAAAGAGTGTTTTTTGCAAACAACTATGTAAATGCAGTATGTTACGTTTTATTGGAATTAGTGATGAGAGAGCACCAAAGTGTTCAGCTACTCGGTCCGAACACCTAGCGATATTCGCATGCTCGACCAAGCACCCGAGTATAATGGAATTCAATGGGAGACAACCAGGCACCCCCTGCTCGGATGAGGGGAGGGTGCCTGGTCCATTGAAAAAGGTCAGAAAGTGACAGAAACACCACCGAAATGGATCTGGAACAGCATGGGGACTATGTCTGGGTGCATCTTGGACTCCAATGTCGCTGCTGGGAACCATATTGTCCCAGTTGTACGCCACTTTTACATAGCGTCAAAATCCCCCCCAAAAACCCGCCCCCCAGAAAAAAAAATACATTTTTAGAGGTAAAATTGTAAGGAAACATTCTTTCCTGTATATTCAATTGTATATACAGCGCAAATGCTGCCAAAAATTACAAGGAAGAAGCACTCCGCTACAGCCTGTATATCACATAAAGGAGGGCCTCATTCTCACGGTGCTACAATTGTTCAGGTACACTGCTGCACTCATAAAGCCTATGCACTAAGTGAAAGGGCTGCCAAAAATTACAAGGAACCTGCACTCCAATACACCCTTTATTACACATAAAGGAGGGCATCATACACACCCTTGAAAAATTATCATTGATGGCCTACTGGTGACCCTCAAAAACATTTGGAGCAAGGGTGTGCTGGTTACCCTCTAAAACATTATAGTTAAGGGCCTGAAGGTGAGCGGACCAAATAAAAAATTGTAATGAGGGCCTGAAGGTGAGCGAACCCCATAAAACATTGCAGTGATGGCCTACAGGTGAGCAGACCATAAAAAAACATTAGAGTTGAGGGCCTGAAGCCGAGTGAACCCCATAAAACATTGCAGTGATGGCCTACAGGTGAGCAGACGGTATAAAGCATTGGAGGTGAGGGCCTAAAGCCTAGTGAACCCCATAAAACATTGCAGTGATGGGCTAGAGGTGAGCAGACCTTATAAAGCCTTGGAGGTGAGGGCCTGAAGTGTAGCGAACCCCATAAAACATTGCAGTGATGGCCTACAGGTGAGCAGATGGTATAAAGCTTTGGAGGTGAGGTCCTGAAGCCTAGAGAACCCCATAAAACATTGCAGTGATGGGCTACAGGTGAGCAGACAGTATAAAGCATAGGAGGTGAGGGCCTGAAGCCTAGTGAACCCCATAAAACATTGCAGTGATGGGCTACAGGTGAGCAGACGGTATAAAAGATTGGAGGTGAGGGCCTGAAGCCTAGAGAACCCCATAAAACATTGCAGTGATGGGCTACAGGTGAGCAGACAGTATAAAGCATTGGAGGTGAGGGCCTGAACCTGAGCGAACCCTACAAAACATTGTAGTGAGGGCATATATATTCTGTATGGAAGAGGAGGCGGAGGAGGAGGCGGATGAGAAAACAAGATTCAAACATATACCCTTTTTTTGCGATGAAAAGGGTGTATCTGAATCTTGTGGATTGAGTACATTATAAAGCATACATTTAAATTGCGTTTTTGTTCCTCATTAGCTCAGCTTTCCTCTAATGGAGTGGAGAAGTCAGGGACAATACAGGCCTTGTTCATTTTTATCTGAGTCGACCTGTCAGCATTGTCAGTGGACAAGCGGATTAGCTTATCAGTTATAATGCCTACAGCAGCACTAAAAACACGCTCAGACAATCTGCTGGCCGCAGGGCAGGCCAGCACCTCCAAGGCATAGAGCGCAAGTTCGTGCCACGTGTCCAGCTTGGACACCCAGTAGTTGTAAGGTACTGAGGGATCATTTAGGACGCTGACACGGTCTGCAATGTATTCCTTTACCATCTTCCAAAACTTTTCCCTCCTTATAGCACTAGGCCGCGATTCAGGGTGAGGTTGCTGGCGGGGTGTCATGAAAGTGTCCCATGACTTGGAACGTGTTGCCCTGCATCTGTTAGAACTACTGTGTGTTCCCCTTGTCTCCCTTCCTCGGTTGCCTAAGGAAGTACGGACTCTGGCGGCCGCGTTGTCAGAAGGAGCAATCTGTCATCAAGTACCACAGGAATCAGAGATGAGAAGTTCTCTTTGTAGCGGGGGTCGAGAAGTGTGAACAGCCAGTAATCTGTGTTACCTAAAATGCGTATAACACAAGGGTCACGGGAAAGGCAGCCTAACATGAAGTCAGCCATGTGTGCCAAAGTAGCAACGGGCAAGACATCCATGTTAACTTCAGGATGACTCTCATCCTCCTCCTCCTCTTCTGCCCATCCACACTGAACAGATGGAATAAAAGTTCCATGGGTACTAGCCTCTGTAGCAGAGGCAAGTGTCTCCAGCTCCTCCTGCTCCTCCTCTTCATGGCCCAATTCGAGCTGAGAAGACGAACTGGGAGAGGTCTGGCTATCACCCTGTGTCATCTCCTCCCCCATTACCTCGTCTGCCACATTTAAAGCATCCTTCTTAATTGTGAGCAGCGATCGTTTGAGCAGACACAGCAGTGGGATGATTACACTGATAATAGTGTTATCGCTATTAACCATCTGTGTGGATTCATCAACGTTTTTTAAAGCCTCACATAGGTCTGACATCAATGCCCACTCCTCACTTGTGAATAGTGGCAGTTGACTGGGAAGGCGAAGACCATGTTGCAGCTGGTATTCCACAACTGCCCTCTGCTACTCACAAAGCCTGGCCAACATGTAGAACGTAGAGTTCCACCGCGTGCTCACGTCGCACAACAGTCGGTGAGCTGGAAGCCGCAAGCGCTGCTGCAGCGTTGACAGACCGGCTGAAGCTGTGGACGACTTGCGGAAATGAGCACACAAGTGGCGCACCTTCACTAGTAGCTCCTGCAAATTGGGGTAGGTTTTGATAAACCACTGAACCACTAAGTTTAAGACTTAGGTTAGGCATGGAATGGGTGTCAGGTTGCTGAGCACCAAAGCCGCCACCATGTTACGGCCATTGTCAGACACAACCATGCCTGTTTCTAGGTTGAGTGGCGAGAGCCACAGCTCGGTCTGGTCCCTTATACCCTGCCACAGCTCTGCGGCGGTGTGCTGTTTGTCCCCCAAACAGATCAGCACGGCCTGTTGACGCTTACCCACAGCAGTGCTGCACTGCTTCCAGCTAGAGACTGATGGCTGACTGCTGTTGGAGGTGGAAGTGGAGGAGGAGGCGGCGGAAGAGGGGACGTGGGGGTTGGAGCCAGTAAGATAGCTGCTGTCGGAGACCCTGATGGACATAGGGCCCGCAATCCTGGGCGTGGGTAGCACCTGTGCCATCCCAGGATCCGACTCACTCCTGGCCTCCACAACATTCACCCAGTGTGCTGTCAGGGAAATGTAGCGTCCCTGGCCACTACCACTTGTCCATGTGTCCGTGGTGAGGTGAGCCTTCCCAGTAAGTGCGTTGGTCAGGGCACGCGTAATGTTCTGGGACACATGCTGGTGTAAGGCGGGCACGGCACGCAGTGAAAAATAGTGGCGGTTGGGGACTGCGTACCGAGGGACGGCCGCCAACATCAGGCTGCGGAAGGCCTCAGTGTCCACAAACCTAAATGGCAACATTTCAACGGCCAGTCATTTTGAAAGTTGCGCATTTAGTGCTATGGCCTGTAGGTGGGTGGGTATTTGCGCTTGCGTTCAAATGCCTGTGTTATCGACATTTGGATGCTGCGCTGGGACAGGGAAGTGGATGTTGTTGCTAACGGTTCATGCAAAGGTCCAGGTGCAGGGCGAGGGGGATCCGGGCCTGCGCCTTCGACAGGGGATTGGCCAGCAGTGCGTAACACTGGGGAAGTGGAGGCAGTGGTGGGACCTGCAGACGCAGAGTGTGGACCCAGGCATTCAGCCCACTTATTAGGGTGCTTGGATGCCATGTGGCGGATCATGCTGGTGGTGGTGAGGTTCCTAGTGTTCACGCCCTGGCTCATTTTGGTACGGCACAGGTTGCAAACTACCACTCTTTTGTCATCTGCGCTTTCCTCAAAAAAGCACCATACTGCAGAACACCTACCCCTTGGCAAGGTAGATTTACGCATGGGGGTATTCGGTGTAATGGTTGCGGGCCTGTTTGGTGTGGGCCGACGTCTCCCTTTTGTCTCTTCCAGACTGTTGCGGTGCTATGGATCCTTCCCCCTCTGTACTGCTGTGCCCGCTCGGCTTTTCACCTAACGATGTTGGATCAGTGACCTCATCGTCCACCACCTCCTCTTCCACTTCCTCACTCTGCTCATCCTCCTGACTTGACCTAACCACCACCTCAGTGATTGGCAACTGTGTCTCATCATCATCCACCTCACGGTTGACCACCGTCATCTTCTTGAGACTGTGAAAGCTCAAGAGGTTGGGAATCAGGGCACAATATCTCAGGTACCTCTTCAAGCGTGCTTGGCGTGAGAGCCAAACCAAATACTGGCGATGAAAAGAGGTAATCCGAATATCCGAGTGTGGGATCAATTGTTTGCCCAGATGTGACATGATGGGAGGAAGGAGGATCCGAGTGAGGATTCGGTTGACCAGCCTCTTGGCTACAGAGACTGGACTTCGTGAAAGAGAGGGTGGTGCTTAACCGACTGGAATCCAACCGACCACCTGTTCGCACTGGTCTGACATGGACAGTGTTGTCCTGCGCCGCCCAGCTAAGTTGGACATGAAGCTGGGTAAAGTGGATTTTTTTTTTTTTCTAATGCACTGGCAGCAGGCACAGTTTCATTGCACCCAGGGCCACGGCCTCTGCTTGCCCATCAGCATCACGTCCAGGGCCACGGCCTCTGCTTGCAACATCAGCATCACGCCCAGGGCCAAGGCCTCTGCTTGCACCATAAGCATCACACCCAGGGCCACGGCCTCTGCTTGCACCATCAGCATCACTCACTTCCCCCTCCCTTTGTGCTTGCCGTCTTCATATTAATGGTTTTGTCTGTAGATTGTTTTACTGTCCGCTAAAGACACAGTTTCCTGATGCAGGACAGTAGTAGATACAGAGAAATACAGATTTTTGGCACTACACTAGCCCAGAGATAATGTAATTTTTACAATACACACTGTATTGGCTTGCTGTCATGTACTGGATACAGAGAAACACAAATTTTCGGCACTACACTAGGCCATAGATAATGTAATTTTTAAAATACACACTGTATTGGCTTGCTGTAATGTACTGGAGACAGAGAAATACAAATTTTCGGCACTACACTAGGCCACAGATAATGTATAATTTTAGTGGCAAAAATCTGTATTTCTCTGTATCTACTACTGTCCTGCATCAGGAAACTGTGTCTTTAGCGGACAGTAAAACAATCTACAGACAAAACCATTAATATGTATTAGCTTGCTCTAATGTACTGGAGACAGAGAAATACAAATTCTCGTCACTACAGTAGGCCACTGATAATGAAATGTTTACAGTACACACTGTATTGACTTGCTGTAATGTACTGGAGACAGAGAAATAAACATTTTCAGGAGTACACTAGCCCTGAGATAATGTCATTTTTACAATACACACTGTACTGGCTTGCTGTAATGTACTGGAGACAGAGAAATACAAATGTTTGGCACTACAGTAGGCCACAGATAATGAAATATTTTACAGTACACATTGTATTGGTTTGCTGTTATGTACTGGAGACAGAAAAATACTAATTTTCGGCACAACAGTAGGCCACAGATAATGTAATTTTTACAATACACACTGTAATGGCTTCCAGTAAGGTACTGGATGAAGAAAAATACAGATTTTCGACACTTCACTAGCCCAGAGATATTGTAATATTTACAATACACACTGTATTGGCTTCCAGTAAGGTACTTGATACAGAAAAATACAGATTTTCAGCACTACACTAGCCCAGATATAATGTAATTTTGACAAAACACACTGTATTCGGATGTAGTTCTATATTGGATACAAATTTGTCCAAAATAAAATGTATTCTCTGCGGGAATACTGTATATATTGTTGCGGCCTAAACGCACACGCAGATGTGCCCAAAACTAGGTAACCATGGCCAAAATATAAATCACTCTCTGCTGGAGTAATTAATATAATGGTTGCGGATTGAACGCACACACAGATGTGGCACAAGTTAGGTTAATTTCCTCAGAACAAATAATTTCTCTGATGGTGCAGTGTATATCTCGGTAGCAGGAACATTGTAGTGAATAAGTCCCTTTTTATAATGTCTGCACAACACACTGCTTTATGATGTTGCAGTGTATATCTCAGTATCAAGGAACACTGTAGTGATTAAGCCCCTTTTTATAATGTCTGCACAACACACTGCATTATGATGGTGCAGTGTATATCTCAGTACCAAGGAACACTGTAGCGAATAAGCCCCTTTTTATAATATCTGCCCAACACACTGCTTTATGACGGCGTATTGTAGATGTCACTAATTGGAAATCTTTCTGTCTTTTAGAAGTTATAAAAGCAATTTTCAAGCCCTGCCCCTTCCTGTTGACGCCTGTCGCTGATAGTGCTAAAGCAAACCCTTCTTAAAAATAAAAATAAAAGGTGCTGCACTGCTGTCAAACACACACTCTAGTCCTTAAAAGGACTGTTAGGTCTTTCAATAGGGTTTTTGGAGTGAAATCAGTAAGTTTAGAGCAAAACGCTATCTGTCCCTGAATACTGTCTACTCTCCCTGACGCTGAATGAGCCGAGCGCCGGACCTCAGCTCATATATGAAATGGTATCAGGTGTTCCGGCCAGCCAATCAGTGTAAGGCTTACAGCTAACATTGCTATGGCCTTACACTGAGGGGAATTACTTATCTGGACCTTCATTGCTTAGAAGGCGCCAAACGTGTGGGGAGGAGACTCGAGCAATGCAGCAAATACATGTGGTGTTCGGCCGAGTAAAGCCAAGTGCCGAGCATAGCGATGCTCAAGCCAAACCAATACTCGGCCGAGCATGCTCGCTCATCACTTATTGGAATATCAGAAATGCAGCGTAGGATCCTAATGTCCTATCTAGCACAAAAACTGTTTTTTGCAAAATATGTAAATGCAGTATGTTATGGTTTTATTAGAATATCAGAAATGCAGCAAATTAATATTTAAATAATGCCCCCCAAAAAGGTCTGTAGTACAATGTTACTTTATCTCTGAATGGCAATTATGACCTATATATATTTTTTTCTGATTAACCCCTTAAGGACCCGCGCCATACATGTACGGTGCAGATGTCTGTGACTTAAGGACCAGCGCTGTACATGTATGGCGCAGTGATCAGGTAGGTCCAGGAGATTCGCCCTTCCGATCCGCAGCAGGGGTTCGGCAGTCACTGATAGCCGAACCCCTGCTGCATGCACCGACATTGGGGAAATCACCGATGCCGGCTCATTAACCGTTGATGTGCCGTGGGCAGTGCTGACCGATGCACGTGCGATGTTCTTGCGGGGATTGGAGCTGCCATCGGATACCCACGTTGCTGTGACGGGGACCCGATGGCAGAGAAGGCAGCCTGATGCCTTCCGTGATGCCTGGATCTCACAGGCAGGAAGCTGTAAGTGTATTACATTTAGAGATGGCCCGAACTATTCGCCGGCGAACAGTTCCCGGCGAACATAGCTTGTTCGCGTTCGCCTCGGCGGGCGAACATATGCGATGTTCGGTCCGCCCCCTATACATCATCATTGAGCAAACTTTGACCCTGTACCTCACAGTCAGCAGACACATTCCAGCCAATAAGCAGCATACCCTTCCTCCCAGACCCTCCCACCTCCTGCACAGCATACATTTTAGATTCATTCTGAAGCTGCAGTCTTAGTGAGAGGAGGGAGAGTGTAGTTGCTGCTGATTTAATAGGGAAATCGATAGCTAGGCTAGTGTATTCAGTGTCCACTCCAGTCCTGAAAGACTCATCTTATATCTGCTGTAAGGACAACGTCCTGATAGCACCATAAAAAGCCCATTTTAGGGCTGCTACATTAGTCTGCTTTTTTTTTTTTTTCTCCATATATATATTGCAGTTGCCTGGCCTGCCTGTGTGTGAGGAGCTGCAGGCCCACAGACTGTAGTGTGCCCACTGCCAGTGCCCACCACTCACACCGTGTGGCACAGGACTTTGCATCAAACAAAGGCATTTAATTTTTACCCCTTAATCTAAGGTTAGTTGCCTGCCAGTGTGTGTCAGGCCGACTTCCACAGACTGTAGTGTGCCCACTGCCAGTGCCCACCACCACTCATACCGGGTGGCACAGGTATTTAATTTTTACACTTTAGTCTAATTTCAGTTGCTTGCCTGCTGCCAGTGTGTGTCAGGCCAACTTCCACTGACTGTAGTGTGCCCACTGCCAGTGCCCACCACCACTCATACCGTGTGGCACAGGCATTTAATTTTTACACTTTAGTCTAATTTCAGTTGCTTGCCTGCTGCCAGTGTGTGTCAGGCCGACTTCCACTGACTGTAGTGTGCCCACTGCCAGTGCCCACCACTACTCATATAGGGTGTCACAGCACATTGCTCTGTTCATGCGCAGTGTCCCAATTTGGGAGTAAGAGGACCGACCAAGCTGCTTTTTCCATCTCCCGGTTCCTAAAATCAATTTAGTTTGGTGTATGAGAGTTTGGTCTGTCACTGTGAAGGCAATCGAAGGTACCTGGCCTACATTTTTTTCCACAAAAGGCAATCCCTGATATGGGACGTAACAGGGATTAAACTGATAGGAATAGTACTAGTTAAGACACCACTCATATCGGGTGTGAGAGTAAATTGCACGGCGCAGACGCAGTGACCGTGGATTAAAACAAAGGGGAGGGAGCCAGCGTTTTTTTAACCATCTCCCCGTTCGAAAAATCAATTCAATTCACCTTTCGGGGACCCTTGGTGTTGTACGTGGCTGGGTGGAGGAAGAAACCTTCAATGACATCACCGGGACATGGCTAGCTTGGTATCCAACCTTGTGCAAATAGGGATTTTGCGGTGGTGCAAACGGACGGTTTGCGGTTGTTTGCGGTGCATTAAAAGTGGAGTTTGGTCTGTCAATGTCTGTGAAGTGGGCGAACCCTTACACTACCTGATCGATACAACATCATACCTGATCGTATACACACACTGGATGTTTTAAAGCATGTTATTCCAAACAATTTAGGAATGTTACGTGATTTATGCCCTTTATGGATTAAAACCCGACTCTGCGTCCACTACGTAATTTTTAATGGGAGTTTTGCCATGGATCCCCCTCCGGCATGCCACAGTCCCAGTGTTAGTCCCCTTGAAACAACTTTTCCATCACTATTGTGGCCAGAAAGAGTCCCTTTGGTTTTTAAAATTCGCCTGTCTATTGAAGTCTATGGCGGTTCGCCCGGTTCGCCTGTTCGCGAACATTTGCGGAAGTTCGCGTTCGCCGTTCGCGAACTGAAAATTTTATGTTCGCGACATCACTAATTACATTCAGTAATACACTTACAGCCAATGCTTTACTTGTAAAGCATTGTAAAGGGGACCAGACCCTCAAAAGTTGAAGTCCCAGAGTGGGACAAAAAATAAAGAGAAAAAAAAAGTTAAAAAATAAAGTTTTACAAAAAAATTTAATGTTTCAAGAAAATGAAAGTGTCCTTTTCCCAAAATAAAGTAAAAAAAAATAAAAAATTTTAAAAATAGGGAAAAAAAGAAAAGTAGACAGATTAGGTATCGCCGTCACCTCATCCCGCAAAAAAAGATACCCTACCTACAGTAAGACATCTGCCAAAACATAAAAAAACTATGGCTCTCAGACTACGGAGACACTAAAACATGATTTTTTTTGTTTAAAAAATGCTACCATTGTGTAAAACTTAAATAAATAAATAAAAAGTATACATATTATGTATTGCTAAATCCGTAACAACCTTCTCTATAAAAATATCACATGACCTAACCCCTCAGGTGAACACCGTAAAAAAAAAATTGGTGTCAAAAGCCATTTTTTATCATGTTACCTTAGATCACAAAAATTGTAATAGCAAGAGATCAAGAAGTCACATGCACGGTTTACACCCCAAAATAGTTCCAATCAAACTGTCATCTCATCCTGCAAAAATGATACCCTACCTAAGACAATCGCTCAAAATTAAGAAAAAAATATTGCTCTCAGAATCTCAAAAATGATATTATTGTGTAAAACTTAAATAAATAAAAAAGTAGACATATTAGGTATTTCCACGTCCGTAACGACCGGCTTTATTAAAATATCACATGACCTAACCCCTCAGATGAACACCGTCAAAAAATTAAAATAAAAACTGTGCTAAAAAAAAAACATTTTTTTGTGATCTTACATAACTAAAAGTGTATCACCAAGCGATCAAAAAGGCAAATACCCCCGAAAATAGTACAAATCTAACAGTCACCTCATCCTGCAAAAAATGAGCCCCTACCTAAGACAATTACCAAAAAATGAAAAAACTATGGAGACACTAAAACATCTTTTTTTTGTTTAAAAAATGATATTATTGTGTAAAATTGAAATAAATAAGAAAAATATACATAGTCTCATATTATGTACCGCAGTGTCCGTAAAATCCTGCTCTATAAAACTATCACATGACCTAACCCCTCAGATGAACACGGTAAGAAAACAAAAAACGTTCTCAAAAAAGGCATTTTTTGTCACCCTACATCACAAAAAGTGTAATACCAAGCAATCAAAAAGTCACATGTACCCTAAAGTAGTACCAATCAAAGCGTCATCTCATACCAAAAAATAATGAGCCCCTGCATAAGACAGTTACCCAAAAATTAAAATAATCTACGGCTTTCAGAATTTGGAGACACTAAAAAATAATTTTTTTCAAAAATGCTTTATTATGTAAAACTGAAACAAACAACCAAACAAAGTATACATATTTGGTATTGTCACGTCCATAACAACCTGCTCTATAAAATTACTGCATGATCTAACCTGCCAGATGAACATTGTAAATAACAAAAAATAAAAACGGTGCCAAAACAGCTATTTTTTGTTACCTTGCCTCACAAAAAGTGTAATATAGAGCAACCAAAAATCATATCTATGCTAAAATAGTACCAACAAAACTGCCACCTTATCCCTTAGTTTCCAAAATGGGGTCACTTTTTTGGAGATTCTACTCTAGGGGTGCATCAGGGGGGCTTCAAATGGGACATGGTGTCAAAAAACCAGTCCAGCAAAATCTGCCTTCTAAAAACCATATGGTGATCCTTTCATTCTGCGCCCTGTTGTGTGCCCGTACAGCAGTTTATGACCACATACGGGGTGTTTCTGTGAACTACAGAATGAGGTCAATAAATATTGAGTTTTGCTTGGCTTTAAACCCTTGCTTTGTTAGCGGAAAAAAAGGATTAAAATGGAAAATCTGCCCAAAAAGTTAGATTATGAAATGTCATCTCCATTTTCCATTAATTCTTGTGGAACACCTAAAGGGTTACCAGGGTTTGTAAAATCAGTTTTGAATACCTTAAGGTGTGTAGTTTCTAAAATGGGGTCATTTTTTGGTGGTTTCTATTATGTAAGCCTAATAAGTGACTTTAGACCTGAATTGGTCCTTAAAAAGTGGGTTTTGGAAATTTTCAGAAAAATGTAAAGATTTGCATCTAAACTAGTAAGCCTTCTAACGTCCCCAAAAAATAAAATGGCATTTACAAAGTGATCCAAGCATGAAATAGACATATGGGGAATGTAAAGTAATAACTGTTTTTGGAGGTATTACTATCTATTATAAAAGTAGAGAAATGTAAATTTGGAAATTTGCAAATTTTTCCTGATTTTTGTTAAATTTGATATTCTTTTATAAATAAAAATGAAGTTTTTTGACTCAATTTTACCACTGTCATGAAGTACAATATGTGAAGAGAAAAGAATCTCAGAATGGCCTGGATAAGTAAAAGCGTTTTAAAGTTATCACCACATAAAGTTACACATGTCACATTTGCAAGAAATGGCCTGATCCTTAAGGTAAAAAATGACAGGGTCTTTAAGGGGTTAATTACCCCCCCCCCCACCACCACCAAAAGAAAAAACAATTCACCGCAGAATGGCAATTAAGACGTATTCTTTGTCCTATTTCTACAGCCCAAAAAAAAGAAATATACCGTATTTTTCGCCGTATAAGACGCACTTTTTCTTCCCCAAAACTGCGTCTTATACGGCGAATACACCGGGTTCCCTGCATTAAAACTGCCCCTGTGTGGTGCTTGATAGTGGCCAGGCTTCCCTTCTCCTCCAACAGCAGGGCCAGGCTTCCTCCTTGTCCCCCCTCCCGACTGTCCTGCTGCCATACCAACATGTGCTGCCCGTACCTTCATCCCTGCGGGCTGTATTTCCACGGTCAGTCTGTCATGTGCGTTGCTGGGGGGGGGGGGGGGGGCGCCTGTCGCCCGCCACGCGCCACCCGCCGCCCGCCACCGCCGCCGGAGTTGCCGCTGCTGCGCTGCGAACTGTCATCTTGCAGCGCAGCAGAGATCAGGTAGACGTCTGGACTAGGGGCAGCTGCGCAGGCGCGGCCCTGGTCCTGTGCCGTGCTCAACAGAAACTTGTCACGTGTCCTCAGTGGAGGTTAGAACTGTAGGTAGGCTTGTGAATGATGCTTGTATTAAAAACTGCTGTCATCATGCTTCAAATTGATGGCTGCCTGCTGAGTGGCATGGGGGGGTTGGAGGGGGGGATAAGGCACTGGCAGGCACTGTAATGGGTGGGCATCTGTGGATGGCACTGTAATGGGGGGGCATCTGTGGATGGCACTGTAATGGGGGGGCATCTGTGGATGGCACTGTAATGGGGGCATCTGTGGACGGCACTGTAATGGGGGCATCTGTGGACGGCACTGTAATGGGGGATCTGTGACGCACTGTAATGGGGGATCTGTGAACGACACTGTAATGGGTGCGATCTGTGAACGACACTGTAATGGGTGCGATCTGTGGATGACACTGTAATGGGGGCGATCTGTGGACGACACTGTAATGGGGGCAATCTGTGGACGACACTGTAATGGGGGCGATCTGTGGATGACACTGTAATGGGCGATCTGTGGAGGACACTGTAATGGGCGATCTGTGGAGGACACTGTAATGGGGGATCTGTGGAGGACACTGTAATGGGGGATCTGTGGAGGACACTGTAATGGGCGATCTGTGGATGACACTGTAATGGGCGATCTGTGGATGACTCTGTGGATGACACTGTAATGGGCGATCTGTGGAGGACACTGTAATGGGGGATCTGTGCAGGACACTGTAATGGGGGATCTGTGGAGGACACTGTTATGGGGGATCTGTGGAGGACACTGTTATGGGGGATCTGTGGAGGACACATACCGGTACCGTAGCATGTTATGGTATTTTTTTTCAACATTTTATTTCACTTGCAGCTTTTACAGATTGTCACCCACCGCTGCGAACCTCTGCTCCCTGCAGGCCAGAGCCAGGACCCTCCTGCTTCAGACTCCCTGCCAGTTTTGGTGAGTCTGATCCCCTGGACTGTTCCCGACCCTACACTGGACTGTGCCCCCTAAAAATATGGTACACTGTTGGTGGCATAGTACAAGGGTATAAGGGGATACACCTGTACTGTGCTTCCTAACCTCTACTATGCCCCCTTATACCCTGTACTATGTGGCTATGCCCTTTTATAACCTCCATTACCGTATATGAGGGGGTACAAGAACACCAGATGAAATATGGGGGTATGAGAATACCATATGAAATATGGGGGAGGGGAAATGAAGGACATATTTTTCTGGATTTCTTGCAGAAAATTACAGTACTGTTACCGGTATCTCCTCTTCAAGATGTCAAAGAAGAGACTGGCATATAAAGTTGCTTTCAAGCTGGAAGTTATCAAATTTGCTAAGGAGCATGGAAACAGAGCAGCGGAGAGACACTTCGGGCCACCTCCAACTGAGAAAATGATAAGAGAGTGGAGGAAACAGGAGGACCAGCTCCAAAAGTTGGATAAAAGCAAGCACACCTTACGTGGACCAACTGCAAAGTGGCCTGAGTTAGAGGTAGAAGTGAAGGAGTGGATCACACGTCACCGGCAAAATTGACTTTCTGTCTCAATAAAAATGATAATCTATGAGGCCAAACGCATTGCTGTGGAGAAAGGCATTCAGGATTTCACCGGATCACCATCGTGGTGCTATAGATTTATGAAGAGATCTGGGCTTTCTATGCGCACAAAACCAGGATTGCACAGAAAATGCCAAAGGAATATGAATCAAAGATCCTGTCTTTTCATAAGTTTGTTATTGATGCGAGGAAGAAGAATAACTTTGAAATTAGCCAGATTGGCAACATGGATGAAGTTCCGCTAACGTTTGATGTGCCATCTAACAGAACCGTAGATAACAAAGGAGCCAAAACCATAACCGTAAAAACCTCTGGGCATGAGAAAACCCACTACACAGTTGTGCTGTCCTGCTGTGCAGATGGTACCAAACTGCCTCTGATGTTGATCTTTAAAAGGAAAACACTCCCAAAAGAAATTCCACGGGAGTCGTGTGCACGTTCATGAAAAAGGGTGGATGGACGAAAATGGCATGCGGCTGTGGATTGAGAAAGTGTGGTCCAAACGTCCTGGCGGGCTTCTGAAGAAACCTTCCTTGTTGGTGCTTGACCAGTTCAGAGCGCACATTACGGAAACTACTAAAAATAACTTTAAGGAAGTTAAGACCCAAATAGCTGTGATTCCTGGTGGTCTTACCAGCCAGCTGCAACCTCTGGACGTTTCCATTAACAAACTGTTCAAAGTTCTGATGCGAGAGGAGTGGAACACCTGGATGGCAGCTGGGAACCATGATCTGACGGCTACTGGGCGGATGAAGAGGCCCACTATCACACAAGTGTGTGAATAGGTTAAAAGGTCATGGGACTCCGTGAAGGAGGACATTGTTGTTAACTCCTTCAAGAAGTGTGGCATCAGTAATGCCTTGGATGGAACTGAAGACGACGTCTTATTTCACACCAGTGAGGAAGAAAGTGATGACAATGACTGCGTGGATCTGTCCGTCCTCATTTCTGATAGCAGTGAAGAAGAGGAATTTTTGGGGTTTGAATAAAAACATTGCAGCCTTATTTTTGTTAAGGTACCATACTTTCACTGTTTACTAATTTTACTGACTGTTAATGAGAGTAAAGATAGTTCTTAATATGTTACATGGTTGACATAAAATTGTTCTTAAACTGCTGTTAACTTTATACAGTTGATATAAAATATTTTACTACAGTATTTGGCTCAGAATCATTTTTTCTAGATTTTCCTCCATTAAAATTGGGTGCGTCTTATATGCCGGAGCGTCTTATACGGCGAAAAATACGGTAACAATCACAATTCACCACAGAACAGCTAATAGGACGTACGTATCTTTCCTATTAATACATCACGTAAATGGCTGTAGTACAATGTAACTTGACTGCTGAATGACAATTATGACATATATTTCCTCCTTTTGTTTCCCTATTTCTACACCCCAAAAAAGAAATATATCAATTACAATTAACTTCAGAACGGCTGATGGTACGTATGTATATTTTCTTTTTCTACACCACGTTATCACAGAGTACCTTTACCAGTGTAAAACGTAACTTTTATTGATGATCATTAAAAATCACCCAATTTGTGTCCTTAAAAAGCAATTAACAATGAGGCTGAGCAGGACAAGAAAAGGAAAATCGACCGTGCCTAGCAAAATGGAATGGACGCCCCAATAGGTGCGATCCCATGTCAGGAACCTCCTGATAGGCCCAATATGTCCCTGAAAAGGGATAGATACCGCCACCCAAGAAGAGCCTAATATGACTACAGTCCAATAGTAATGTCATAAGTCAATGCCATGTATCAGAAAATAATAAAGTTACAACAAAAATAATTGTACATAATACATATATGCTCCTGAATAAACCAGTGCCGTCCAGGTTTTGATCCCCAGTGGAAAAGAAATGAGCACAAACCAGGAATGCAAACTTTGTCACGCCGTGTTTCTCTGAATCGTTCTCTGGGGTCAGTTCATCAAGGGACCACATACAACAAAAAACCTCCAAAAAACAAGCGATACAGGAATGGATGCAATATTATGTGTGAGAATCAGATTATATTCTTGTAGTAATACCCAAATGATAATGGTAAATCTTATGGCCATAAAGAAAGAAATTCCCAATATTTTGAATCAAATATAATGCTTCTGCATCACATACCAAATGTCCACAGTGCTGCTACTCCTGAGACCCTTTTAAAAATCTACCACACACCACAAAATTTTTCAACACCACGTAAATGGCTGTAGTACAATGTAACTTCACCGCTGAATGCCAATTATGACATATATTTTCTAATTTTTTTCCTATTACTACACCAGAAAAAATAACAATCACAATTCACAGCAAAACAGGTAACGGGACATATGTATAATTTCTTTTTCTACACCACGTAAATGGCTGTAGTACAATGTAACTTCACCGCTGAACGGCAATTAAGACAAAACGGGTGATGAGAAGTACGTATATTTTCTTTTTCTACACCATGTAAATGCTGTAACTTCATCGCTGAAGGGCAATTAAGACACACACACATATATATATATATATATATATATATATTTTCTGATTAATTCAGCACAGAACGGCAATTAAGACTATTCTATTTCCGATTTCTACAACCCAGAATAAGAAAATATAAGAAATATGACAATCACAATTCACTGCAGAACGGCTAATGGGACGTACGTATCGTTCCTATTAATACACCATGTAACTGGCTGCAGTACAAATGTAACTTTACCACTGAATGCCAATTATGACCTATATATTCTCCTTTTTTTCCCTATTTGTACACAAACCATTAGAAAACATGGTGTGGTGTTTAACAAGCAGGATATGCTCAACCTATATGCAGTAGTGCATGTATATAGGGGAGCACATCCTGCACTTGTAGTCCGTTGCTAGGAGCAATCAACAGCAAAAAATGCATACAATGGAAGATACCAGCAACGGACTACAAGTACCACAATAACCATCCTACATACGATAACGATAATGTGGATGTGGAGAACAATCAAAAACATAACCATAGCAAAGGCAGGTGCACTCTGCGGCAATACTAAACCCTCACACTGATGTTAAAATTGAGAGGTTAGTTCGACACATCCTACTAGGAGGACATGTCTTAAGCTCGGACACCACGCCAAGGTCTCTCAATTAGCCCGAGACCCTACCACTCAACCTACCTGTGCCGTATGGGCGATACCATGGGCCGTTGGGCATTACGGGAGCGTAAGGCCTGACTCACAAGCAGCTCACCAGTGACCTCCAGCATGCTTGCAATGGGAGGTGGGAGGTGCCTGTGAGCCCCAGAGTGCACCTGCCTTTGCTATGGTTATGTCCCTATTTGTACACCACAAAAAAAAAAAATAACAATCACAATTTACAGCAAAACAGGGATGTTCGTCTATTTTCTTTTTCTACACCACGTAAATGGCTGTAGTACAATGTAACTTCACCGCCGAAGGGCACTTATGACATTTATATATGTATATATATATATATATATATCAGGGCTCGACAAATCCCAGGCGCCAGGTTGCCATGGCGACCAGGAATTTGGTCCTGGCGCCTGGGTATTTGTCAGCCCGTTCTCTCAGGTGCCCGGGGGCAGGGCCGGCGCGTCCTACACGCGGACTAGGAGCGCCGGCCCCCTCATGCTGCAGCCGCCCGAGCGCTCTATAGAGAGCCTCAGGCGGCTGCAGCACTGCCCGGGCTGGCGCGTCCATGAGGGCGCACCGCCCGGGCACAGCATGAAGAGAGGGACTGACAGGAGGGAAGCGCTCAGCGCTCCCTCCTGTCAGTCCCTCATTAGCGTGGCCGAGCCCTGTAGTGGTCCGCGGTACAGGAGCATCTGTCTCCTGTACCCGGCCGGACTGACATGAAGTGCGCACACAGTGTGCACTTCCTGTCAGTCCGCCCGGGTACAGGAAACTAAAGCTCCTGTACCCGTGGGACCATACAAAGCTCGGCCACGTTACACTAGAGGCAGGGAAGGAAGGGGGAAGATAATGACAAGGGGGAGGGAGAAAGTGAATGACAAGGGGGAGGGAGAAAGTGAATGACAGGGGGAGAAAGTGAATGACAAGGGGGGAGAAAGTGAATGACAAGGGGGAAAGTGAATGACAAGGGGGAGGAATGACAAGGGGGAGAAAGTGAATGACAAGGGGGAGAAAGTGAATGACAAGGGGGAGAAAGTGAATGGCAAGGGGGAAATGAATGACAAGGGGGGGTGGGTGAGAGAAAGTGAATGACAAGGGGGGGGTGAGAGAAAGTAAATGATAAGGGGGGAAAGATAATGACAAGGGGGGAAAGTGAATGACAAGAGGGGGGGGAGAGAAAGTGAACGACAAGGGGAGAAAGTGAATGACAAGGGGAGAATGTGAATGACAAGGGGAAAAAGTGAATGACAAGGGGGGAAAGAGATTGACAAGACGGACCCCTCTGCCCTCTCCTCCGGACCCCTCTGCCCTCCCCTCCGGACCCTCTGCCCTCCCCTCCAGACCCCTCTGCCCTCCCCTCCCGGACCCCTCTGCCCTCTCCTCCGGACCCCTCTGCCCTCTCCTCCGGACCCCTCTGCCCTACCCTCCGGACCCCTCTGCCCTCCCCTCCGGACCACTCTGCCCTCCCCTCCGGACCCCTCTGCCCTCCCCTCCGGACCCCTCTGCCCTCCCCTCCGGACCCCTCTGCCGTCCCCTCCGGACCCCTCTGCCCTCTTCTCCGGACCCCTCTGCCCTCTCCTCCGGGCCCCTCTGCCCTCCCCTCCGGACCCCTCTGCCCTCCCCTCCGGACCCCTCTGCCCTCCCCTCCGGACCCCTGTGCCCTCCCCTCCGGACCCCTGTGCCCTCCCCTCCGGACCCCTCTGCCCTCCCCTCGGACCCCTCTGCCCTCGCCTCCGGACCACTGTGCCCCCCGTCCGGACCCTGTAATCCTTGAAAGGGTTTCCACATGTCATGGCAGCCGCAAGTGGCGATCACTTAGATGCTGGCAGCATCTGACGTGTCATATAACCTATTGAAAAGGGGAAGCATTATGGGGGGCCCTATATACTCGCAAATTATGGGGGGCACTATGGAAAACAGGGGTATGAACACTATGGGGGTATCTACTGGGGGCCCTATGTACTGGCATGCATTATTGGGGGGCTCTATAAAGAAGTGGGGGGGGAGGAGCACTATGGGGGCATCTATTGGGAGCTTTATGACGCGGCTCCGCCTGGCTCCTAACTTTTTTAGCTGGCTCCTAGATTCCAAGGAAATTTGTCAAGCCCTGATATATATATATATATATATATATATATATTTATATTTATTTTTTTCCCTATTAATACACCACCCAAAAAAAGTAAAACTATGTAATATCAAAAAAAAATTTACCTTTTTTACGTAAGTATCTTTTCTATTGCTTTAGTACAATGTAAAGTCACCGCTGAACAGCACTTATGACATATATTTTTTTCTTTTTTTTTCTATTATTAACCCTTTCAGGACCCTGAGATTTTCAATTTTTGCATTTTTGTTTTTCACTCCCCACCTTCCCATAGTCCTCCCTTCACATAGCCTTATGCAAAATAAATGTGGAGCCCCAGTTATGGGTCTACAACACAATGAAAGCCAGATATCCCTCAAAGGAAGGAAAACCAAGCGAAGGGGTGTCTCCATTACAGAGATCACCAAATCCACCATATTAAGTGGCCCCTATGTCAAGATCCCGCTTTTTTACAAGCTTTAAGGATGTGACAGGGAAAACCTAAGCTAGGTATCCATCCACAGACAGCTGTTTCAGGGTGTTGCTCCTCATCAGTGTGGAGTAGGATTCTAGCTAACCGGGAGCAATGCCTCGGAGACCACTCAAACACAACAATAGCTGATCTCAGGGAGACCAACTACAAAAAACACCGCAGAGCCTCACTTAAGAGTCTCAACACAGCAATCTGAAGTGCAAAGTTCCCTGGGAAACAGGAATATGCAAAATAAATGTGGAGCCCCAGTTATGGGTCTACAACACAATGAAAGCCAGATATCCCTCAAAGGAAGGAAAACCAAGCGAAGGGGTGTCTCCATTACAGAGATCACCAAATCCACCATATTAAGTGGCCCCTATGTCAAGATCCCGCTTTTTACAAGCTTTAAGGATGTGACAGGGAAAACCTAAGCTAGGTATCCATCCACAGACAGCTGTTTCAGGGTGTTGCCCCTCATCAGTGTGGAGTAGGATTCTGGCTAACCGGGAGCAATGCCTCGGAGACCACTCAAACACAACAATAGCTGATCTCAGGGAGACCAACTACAAAAAACACCACGGAGCCTCACTTAAGAGTCTCAACACAGCAATCTGAAGTGCAAAGTTCCCTGGGAAACAGGAATATGCAAAATAAATGTGGAGCCCCAGTTATGGGTCTACAACACAATGAAAGCCAGATATCCCTCAAAGGAAGGAAAACCAAGCAAAGGGGTGTCTCCATTACAGAGATCACCAAATCCACCATATTAAGTGGCCCCTTATTTTGCATATTCCTATATAGCCATCATTGAATACTTCATTTACAATATAACAATACAATGCTGCCACCTAGTGGCATGTATTGGTATATTCCTGAAATAGACTCTGAAGCCTGCTTGAGGCTTCAGACTATTTCAGCGATGTAACAGGTTCCCCGATCTCAGCCGGGGAACGCTGTTACCGAAGCAGATGTGTGCGACTGATCAGATGGCATCTGAAGGGTAAAATGTATGCGATTGCATACATGTGCCGCTGGTCTCTGCTATTTAAAATAGCAGAAACCCGGTGGCTATGGCGCCCGCTGCACGTGCGAGCGGGCACCATGTTTAGGGACCGTACTTCCGTCTGTACATATAGAACGGAGGTCCTTAAGGGGTTAATACACCACCCAAAAAAAGTTAAACAATGTAAAATCAATGCAGGACGGCTAATAGGATGTACGTATCTTTCCTATTAATACACCTTGTAAATGGCTATAGTACAATGTAACTCCACCGCTGAACAGCTATTATGACATATATTTTTCCTTTTTTTCCCTAATAACCCCCCCCCCCAAAAAAAAAAAAAAAAAAGGAAAACAATGTAAAATCAACACAGAAAGGCTAATAGGACATATGTATCTTTTCTATTAATACACCCCGTACATGGCTGTATCACAGAACTTGAACCCCAATCACAAGCAAGGTTTGCTGGAATTAGTGATGTATCATATAGTGCAAACAACCTAAACGTAATTTGGATCCCCATTGAGTGCAGCAAGGTGTAATAGAATCACTCCTATTACCCAGGTTGTACACTCTCCTATTTCACCCTGTTCTCCTTTTATAGTGTAAATAATGCCTCCCTATCCTTTCCCTAGACCTTGACTAATCTTTTCCTGAAACTGTCCCCAGTGCCTGCTGATGTCTCTCCCTACACTAAGCACACTGGAAAATGGCAGAATCCAAAATGGCTGAGGCTATTTAAGGGTTGTGACATCACAGGGGCTGGCTGGCTGCTGATTGGCTGCAAGCATGACATTGTGGGTGATCCCTCGTTCCCAGAGTTCTTTGTTCCATGTCCTAACATGTGCAGCAGCCATTTTAGGAAAAAATATGCTTCATTACTACGAAGCTTGAGGAAATTCGGATTCGGTGCGAAGCAAATTTTTCCTGAAATTTGGATCGAATTCCACTTTGTCAACTTCGATTTGCTCATCTCTAGTGATTAGGTAGGAGTTATATGAATTTGGTCCAGAGTTTAGAGAATTATTTTACTCTTTTCTCTTTAGTCAGAATGGCCTCAACCCAGTCGATACAAAATAAATGAGAGGTTGTCAAGAACAATGTGTAGAATGTAAGGGGTTGGTTCAATCCAGCAGTGCAATATGATTTTCTGTGCAGCTGCTGAAATGTAGTATATCAGATTCTTTTGATATTTGGGTCTAAAAGATGAGTTTAAGGGTAGGAGGCCAACAAGGCAAGGCTCCAAGGGGGGAGGTGTTGAAGGCAATTTGTGATGAAAGTACTGTACTATAGGACTATAGATTGTATATGGTTGATAATTGAAGCCACATTCAGGTCAATCCCACCCACCCTTTGCTCTGCCATGTGCAATATGCAACATAGCTCATCTGAAATGGTGAATTCTACAGTGCTGTGAAGAAGTATCACCTATGGCTCTCTAGTGTGTTTATGAAGACTCGATTACACATTTAACCATGTGCATCTGGCAGAACGGTGGACACATAGAACGCATCATGTAAAGCACTTTAGGAAACCTTGACCTTACTTAACTCCTAAACAGGTAACGATAGGTTTCTAAGTAAATTCTAGCCAAGATTGATATATCACACGACTTTCTTCCCATTGGAAAAAACCTCAGCTGAATTCAATATGACTAGGGATGAGCGAACCCGTGGAAGTTCGGGTTCGCCGGGTTCGGGCGCACTTCAGGTCAAAGTTCGGGTTCGGGACCTGAACTTGACTTGGACTTGACCCCGAACCCGGACCCCATTAAAGTCAAAGGGGACTCTTGAACTTCACTTTATTATTTTCTGTTATAACGTGGTTAGCTCAGTGACGTCATTGCAGGTCTTTTTGCAGGCCCTGCAGAAAGAAGAAAGAGGATACCGGCTGCGCGATCAAGTGGATGAGGTGAGGTTTTTTTTATTATTTTGAACCTCTCAATGGCCATTTTATTTAGAATTCTGTCTTAAGAATGCTATCATTTTTCGTTATAACCATGTTATGATGGAAAATAATAAAATCACCCGAACACCGAACCCGAACTTCTGTGAAAAAATCCGGGTTTGGGTCTGGGCACCCGAACTCGCAAAGTTCAGTACGAACCCGACCTTTGCAGCTCACGTTCGCTCAACCCTAAATATGACCGATTTCAAAACGACGGCCGAAAATGATTCTAACACCGATTCTAACGCCGAGGGACGCAACATTAACCGGCGCATGCGCAGGAGCTACTGGGATGCCATGCCAGGAGTAGGCATCGCACTGCGCATGTCCCGGCGTGGGCTCTGATTGAACTTTAAAACGCACAGATGGGCGGGCAGAGGAGGAGGCGGGCGGGGATCTGAGCCGGGGAGGAGGTGCCGCCTGGGGCTCGGACGCTGGAGACGCCCTGGGCACTTGAGAGCCCGTATTTACATATTCTTTAAAGTTCATTTTTGGCTGAAAGAAAACGCTGTTATATACAACAAAGGTACTGTTTTTAACTTCAGAGTGGCGCATATAACGCTATTTGTTTAGTCTAATATGCTCAAATGTGCTGACAGACTCCCTTTAACCCGAAAGATTTTTTGGTTGTGGAGAATTGGATGGGGTGTGTAAAAGATGGTGTTTCATTTTTGGATGTGGGAGCATTGAGGGCAGCATATACATAAATGAGTGCCTTATTGGGGGTAAACAAAAATAATGGCAACTGAGGCCTCATATTTGCTTTCACCAGCATATCTGGAATTTTTGGGACATTTCTCATCACCTGGTCTGCCCAGTTCATTTATCATCAACTATGTGCCCAACAAGTTCAATTTGTGAGAGTGGGGAGGATTTTTTTGTGGCCAATGCATGAAACCTAGAATTCTCCACTACTCTACGCAATTAGTCTCCTTTTGATATAAATATGTGATTATATTGCCTCACCCCTAATTCATGTTAGTCTGGCTAAAATGCACAGAAAATTTAGTTTTTGACCAAATAGAGTTCAGTTTACTGAATTTCTCCAGGATATAAAGTAGTTTGCCATCATATGTCATTTATATATCTCTTCCAAATCACAAGTGTTAAAAGATCCATAAAAAAGAAGACTGCTTAGTTGTCATTCTTAGTTTGTTCGGTCGAAATATATAGACTCGCCACATCCCAGAATTGTATACCACAGGTTTTGATTTATTGCTTGTAGATAATCATTCTGGATATGGCCTGTTAGTAATGTACTTTTTTAGTTTCACTTTGACTGTGTATATGTACTGTATTTTTCTGACTATATGACGCACATAGACTTTAGAGTAGGAAAATAAGAAAAAAATATTTTGCATCAGACCTCAGATCAGTCTCCCAATCCTCATTAGATTGCCAAATCAGACCCCCATTCCTCATCAGATTTCAGACCAGACCCTCATTAAACCCCTCAGCCTTCATCAGCCTCAGATCAGAACCCCATCATCTTCAGATCAGACCCCCATCAGCCTCAGATCAGACCCCCGTCAGCTTCAGATCAGACTCCTATTAGCCTTAGATCAGACCCTCACCAGCCTCGAATCAGACCCCCATTCAACTTGAGATCAGATCCCCATTGGACTCAGATAAGACATTAAAAAAAAAACTTACCTTGCTTGCTCCGGATGTCACTGACTCTCTGCAGATCCAGCACTCACTGCTCCCTGGTATTCTATAATGCCTGAAGTTGCATGGTATCATGTCATAGTGTGCGCCTATGTGCACTACATCTTGATGCTGTACGCAGTCAGTAGTCAGTGCAGGGTGAGGCCTGGAAGAAGACAAGGGAGGTTCAGTACAGCCAGCTTCCCTCACCACTCACTGCACCTCCTACTTTTCCTAATTTTTGAAATTGTCTCTTTGGTATTGTAGAATCTAAGAAAGGTTCAGACTGTATGGACTGAAATATCCTGACTGATAAAGTCTATTTGGATTGCCTTTCAATAAATAAATATTATACCCTTCCTAACATTATGTAGATATATGGTGGAAGTTGTGTGTAAATATGGAGCTAAGCAAGTGCCATATCTGGTGGATAACTGCTGTTTTATAATGAAGACACCAGCAAGCAGTGTCCATGAACAGAGAAAAATCCAATCACAAGCATTTAACCCCTCGGACAACTAGCAGCACCTCCCTGCGATGTGATTGCGGAAGTCATTCTATTACTATAGCAGTCAAGAGACTTGTGAACACTCCCAGGCCTGCCAATGTAAATATATATATTTACAGCAAAATAAAAGCATGCTAAGCAAAAAGTCTTTAAATCAAAAAACAAAGAAGTAAAAAATGAAATAATCCTTTTTATCAGTTTACCAAAAAAAATAGATAAAGAATAAACATAATTGGGATTAAAAAATTACTGAACCATTCAGATTTCATAACTATTCCATACAATGAAACTATGAAGAAAAAAATCTAAATGCCAGAATCCCCAGTGTTAAGTCGCTTCACTTCACCAAAACATTGACCCTAGGTACACACCTAAGCGTTTTACAGCGCGTTCAAACGCGCTGTAAAACGCACAACATGTGAAAAGCCATGCTTCCCTATGGGCATGGTTCACATTTGGGCGTTTTACAGCGCTGCTTGAACGCGCTGTAAACGCCCCACGCCCGAACAAGTACATGAGCTTCTTTGGGGCGTTTTAACGCGCCTATGGACAATGATGCCATAGGGGAGAATCACTGAATCGCGCGTATGACACGTGTTTCTTAGTTACAAAAACGCGCATCCAAAAACGCGCGTAAAACGCGCGTCATACGCGCGATTCAGAAACGCCTAGGTGTGTTCCCAGCCTGAATCAACAGTGATCAACATGCCCCCAAAAAAAAAAAAAAAAAAAAAACGCCATCAGGAATAAAAAAAAACTACAGCATGTCTCCAAAAAACAAATTTGAGCAACCGCACAGCTCACAGTAGATGGAAATATAAAAATGTTATGGGTGCGAGATTATGGTGACACAAACTATTTTTTGTTTTAGTACAACGTAACAAATGCTAAACTAATTTGTAATGCTACTCACCTTCAGTATTAACATTATATGCAAGTGAACGCTATTTATACCCTATATAAATAAAACCCTTAACCCCTTAAGGACCGGGCTCATTTTCACCTTAGGACCAGGCCATTTTTTGCAAATCTGACCAGTGTCACTTTATGTGGTGATAACTTTAAAACGCTTTTTCTTATCCAGGCCATTCTGAGATTGTTTTTTCGTCACATATTGTACTTCATGACACTGGTAAAATGAAGTTGAAAAATTTCATTTTTATTTATAAAAAAATATCAAATTTACCAAACATTTAGAAAAATTTGCAATTTTCCAAGTTTCAATTTCTCTACTTCTATAATACATAGTAATACCGCCCAAAAAAGTTATTGATTTACATTCCTCATATGTCTACTTCATGTATCGATTATTTTGGGAAAGCCATTTTATTTTTTGGCGACGTTACAAGGCTTAGAAGTTTAGAAGCAAATCTTGAAATTTTTCAGAAATTTTCAAAAACCCACTTTTTAGGGACCAGTTCAGGTCTGAAGTCACTTTGTGAGGCTTACATAATAGAAACCACCCAAAAATGACCCCATTCTAGAAACTACACCCCTCAAGGTATTCAAAACTGATTTTACAAACGTCATTAACCCTTTAGGATTTCCACAAGAGTTAATGGCAAATGGAGATAAAATTTCAGAATTTCGATTTTTTGGAAAATTTTCCGTTTGATTTTTGATTTTGAATTCCGTTTGCAGAAACACCCCATATGTGGGCGTAAACTGCTGTATGGCCAAACAGCAGGGCGTAGAAGGAAAGGAACGCCATATGGTTTTTGGAAGGTGGATTTTGCTGGACTGGATTTTTGACACCATGTCCCATTCGAAGCCCCCCTGATGCACCAATAGAGTAGAAACTCCAAAAAAGTGACTCCATCTAAGAAACTACACCCCTCAAGGTATTCAAAACCGATTTTACAAACTTTGTTAACCCTTTAGGTGTTCCACAAGAGTTATTGGCAAATGGAGATGAAAATTCAGAATTTCTATTTTTTGTTATCTTGCCTCAAAAAAAGTGTAATATAGAGCAACCAAAAATCATATTTACCTTAAAATAATACAAACAAAACTGCCACCTTATCCCGTACTTTCCAAAATGGGGTCACTTTTTTGGAGTTTCTACTGTAGGGGTGCATCAGGGGGGCTTCAAATGGGACATCAAAATCTGCCTTCCAAAAACCATATGGCGTTCCCTTCCTTCTACGCCCTGCCGTTTGGCCGTACAGCAGTTAACGACCACATATGGGGTGTTTCTGCAAACTAGAGAATCGGGGAAATATATATTGAGTTTTGTTTGGCTGTTAACCCTTGCTTTGTTACTGGAAAAATTGATTAAAATGGAAAATTTGCAAAAAAATAGCTATTTTCGGACCGTTTTTATTTTTTGTTATTTACATCGTTGAACTGACAGGTTAGATTGTGTGCTATTTCTATAGAGCAGGTTGCTACGGACGCGTCAATACCAAATATGGCTACTTTTTTGGGGGTTTTGTTTCAGTTTTACATAATACAGCATTTTTGAAACAATGATTTTTTAGTGTCTTAACATACTGAAAGCCATATTTTATTTTTATTTTTGGGACGACTGTCTTATGTAGGGGCTCATTTTTTGCGGGATGAGATGACGGTTTGATTGGCACTATCTTGGGGTGGATATGACATTTTGGTCGCTTGTTATTACACTTTTTGTGATGTAAGGTGACAAAAATGGCTTTTGACACCGTATTTTTTATTTTTTTTTCTTGTGTTCACCTGAGGGGTTTGGTCATGTGTTTTTTTTATAGAGCAGGTTGCGACAGACGCGCCAATACCAAATATGTATACTTTTTATTTATATTAATTTAAGTTTTACACAATATTATCATTTTTTAAAACAAAACAAATAATGTTTTAGTGTCTCTATAGTCTGAGAGCCATATTTTTTTTATTTTTTTGGGGTGATTGTCCTATGTGGGGTATCATTTTTTGCAGGATGAGATGACGGTTTGATTGGAACTATTTTTGGGTGCATATAACTTTTTGATCGCTTGCTATTACAGTTTTTGAGATGTGAGGTGACAAAAATGTTTTTTTTTACATTGTTTTTATTTTATTTTTTTAACGGTATTTACCTGAGGGGTTAGATAATGTGATATTTTTATAGAGCAGGTTTTTACGGACGCGGCGATACATAATATGTATACTTTTTATTTATTTATTTTACTTTAACACAATAATAGCATTTTAGAAAAAAAAATGATGTTTTAGTGTCTCCATAGTCTGAGAGCCATATTTTTCTATTTTTTTGGGCGATTGCCCTATGTAAGGACTCATTTTTTGCGGGATGAGATGGCGGTTTTATTGGTACTATTTTGGGAGGCATACGCCTTTTTGATCACTTGGTATTACACTTTTTGTGATGCAAGGTGACAAAAAATGGCTTTTTTACACCATTTTTGGGGGGTTTTTTTACGGTATTTGCGTGATGGGTTAGGTCATGTGATATTTTTATAGAGGAGATTTTTACGGACGCGCCGATACCCAATATGTGTAGTGTATTTGATTTTTTTTAATTTTTATTCAGTGATGTGTATTTTTCTTATTTTACTTTTTTTTTTCACTTTTTTGACATTTTTTTTGACCCAGACCCACTTGGTTCTTGTAGATCCAGTGGATCTGGTGTCTATATAATACAGTAAGTACACTATATAGTGTACTTACTGTATTTTTTACTTTACAAAGTCTGAATAGGCTTTTGCCTTTAGCAAAAGCCTATTCAGAGTTTCAGTGCCATGGAGAGCAGGACGCTTCTGAAAGCGTCCTGCTGCCATGGTAACCATCACCCGCTGCCATAACTGAGCAGCAGGTGATGGGAAGGGAGGGGAGCTCCCTCCCTCTGCTATCCTATCCTGTCGGGGGGCTGCAAAGGACCGCGGTATAGAAGGGGTTAAACTGCTGACATCTGCAGCACAGATGTCAGCAGTTTATAGCAGGGGGTCAGCAATGTGCTGACCCCCTGCTATACCCACTAGACACCAGGGAAAGCATTTGAAAGGAGGCGGGAGGGGGATCGCAATTGCGATCCCGCCTGCCGCCCCGCCCGCCTCCCGCGCCGCCCACCCGCAGCACCGCCCGCAATCATCCCCCCCTGCACCGCCCGGGGGGACACAAACATGGCGAGGTGCAGGGGGGGTTAATATTTATAAGTTTGGGGCATATTTTAGTCTCTGATCCCCGGTCCTGGTCCTTAAGTACCAGGACACATGGGCGTACATGTACGCCCTTAGTCCTTAAGGAGTTAAAACCATGGCACAATTGTGTTTTTTCCTAATGTCATCCTGTTAATAACTTTTTTCTTGCTTCCCAATACATCTTACATCTTATGGAATTTTAAATGGTGTTGTTAGAAAGGACAACATGCCCCCCCCCCCCCCCCCCAAAAAAAAAAAAATGTGAATGGTAATGTAAAAATAACACACAAAAACTGAAATGTCTTTATGTAAGTAATAATAAGTCTTCATAAGACCTAATCAAAAAAAAGTTGATGTGGTCACCAGCTGATCACTATGAGCTTGACTTCTCTAATCCAAGACAATCAGCTATTTTTGCTGGAGTAGGTCATGTCTGCCTGTATATTTTTGCAAATGTTGCATTGTCCGCCTGTGACGTTTAAATAACTATTTATATAATGCATGGATAATCCAAGAGAAATTTTACAGTCACTCACTATTGTGGCTCATGGATTCCCCTCTATGATGCCCATTCCTCTAACATATCGACAATGGTTGCCTTCATGAAACATCCCGTTCAGGCCTCATGCACACAAACGTATTTTCTTTTCATGTCTGTTCCGTTTTTTTTGTGGACCATATGCGGAACCATTAATTTCAATGGGTCCGCAAAAAAAACGGAACGTACTCTGTGTACATTCCATTTCCATATGTCCGTTTTTCCATTTCGCAAAAAAATTTAGCATGTCCTATTTTTTTTCTAGTTTGCAGACAAGGATAGGCATTATTACAATGGATCCGCAAAAATAACGGATCCGCAAAAAAACGGATGCCATACGGAACGCCATTCGTTTTTTTTTTGTAGACCGCAAAACACATACGGTCGTGTGCATGAGGCCTCAATCTAAAAATGTGCATTCTTATATAAACGTGCACCAAATATTTATATGACCAAAAAAATTGCACTTTATTCAAGAATATTGAATGTATTTTAAAAATTTAAAATGAGACATTCAAGGCACTAAAATGCTTTATTTAGCACTAATATATGACAGCGAGACTTTATAATTGTAACAGTTAACATTTCTGGCAAATTATATTTTTATAGTCTTATGTAATTCAATAGCTCTTTCTGGAATTATAATCAGCCTTGTGATGATAAATTGCTTTGCTTCAAAATTAACACAAGAGCCTGAGTAACACAATTTTGGAAAGGGAAGATATCTCTTCCTCATACTGTATGCATATATCTTAATAAGATGGCATTTCATTAAAAGTGTTAGCATTTCTTACCATGGGACAATAAAGGAATATAAGCTGTTTATTACTTAATGCCAAGTTGTACACTGTGCCTCCTGAATAGTGTTGAGTGAACAGTTCGAGCATAGTTCGGGTTCGTACCAAATTTTGGTTTGTTCGGGACCCAGACCCGAACATTTTCAAAAAAGTTCAGGTTTGGGTCCGTTGTTCGGCAATTTCTTCCTGCTTTCTGAAGGGCTGCACAGCAGCCAATCAGCTAGCGTTTTACTTCTTGCCCTAAGAAGCCATCAAAGCCATGCCTACTAATGGCATGGCTGTGATTGGCCTAGTGCAGCATGTGACCCAGCCTCTATTTAAGCTGGAGTCACGTAGCGCCGCACGTCACACTGCTCTGATTAGTGTAGGGAGAGGACGCAGCTTCTGTGAGGGCGAGATTAGGAAGGGAAAAGTCAGCAAAAGCACCTAATGAAGTGATCGATCTACAGCTGTGAATGATTCAACTTCTGCTAGTTAATTGCTCACTGGTTTTTAGGCTGCACAAAGCGTTTTTCTGTCACTTTTTTCTGGGATGATCGGCGGCCATTTTGTGACTTGTGGTGCACCAGAACAAGCTGCCACCAAGTCCATAAATCCATCAATACTAGGGTTTTATTTGCTTTATCCTACATCAGGGGCTTGGCTGTGCTTATTGTCAACCCTAGAAACTCAGGATAGCAATTTCTATATTTTATTAAGGGGTTAAATTCAATAGCCAAAATACCAATCCCCTAAATCTGGTGTTCCACTTTTGGCTAGCCAAGTTTAATACTGTCTGCTGTCTTGCAAAGGATAGATTATTTTCTGTGGTGAAATTCAATAGCCAAAATAGCAATCCCTAAATCTGGTGTCCCAGCAGTGGCTGGCAAAGTATAAAAGTGTCCGGCAAAACATATATTTTGTTCTGGGGTGAAATTCAATTGCCAAAATAGCAATACCCTGAATCTGGTGTTCCAGCAGTTGCAGGCCTAGTTTAAATCTATTCGTAACAGGGTATATTTTGTTCTGGGGTGAAATTCAATTGCCAAAATATCAATACCATAAATCAGTGGTTTCAGCTGTGGCTGGCAAAGTTTCATAGTGTCCTGCAAAGGATATATTTTTTTCTGTGGTGAAATTCAATTGCCAAAATAGCAATACCATAAATCAGTGGTTTCAGCTGTGGCTGGCCAAGTTTCATAGTGTCCTGCAAATTATATATTTTGTTCTGGGGTGAAATTCAATTGCCAAAATAGCAATACCATAAATCAGTGGTTTCAGCTGTGGCTGGCCAAGTTTCATAGTGTCCTGCAAAGGATATTTTTTTTTTCTGGGGTGAAATTCAATTGCCAAAATAGCAATACCATAAATCAGTGGTTTCAGCTGTGGCTGGCCAAGTTTTATAGTGTCTTGCAAAGGATATATTTTGTTCTGGGGTGAAATTCAATTGCCAAAATAGCAATACCATAAATCTGGTGTCCCAGCAGTGGCTGGCAAAGTATAATAGTGTCCAGCAAAACATATATTTTGTTGTGGGGTGAAATTCAATTGCCAAAATAGCAATACCATAAATCTGGTGTCCCAGCAGTGGCTGGCAAAGTATAATAGTGTCCGGCAAAACATATATTTTGTTGTGGGGTGAAATTCAATTGCCAAAATAGCAATACCATAAATCTGGTGTCCCAGCAGTGGCTGGCAAAGTATAATAGTGTCCGGCAAAACATATATTTTGTTCTGGGGTGAAATTCAATTACCAAAATAGCAATACCCTGAATGTGGTGTTCCAGCATTTGCAGTCATAGTTTAAATCTGGCCGTAACAGGGTATATTTTGTTCTGGGGTGAAATTCAATTGCCAAAATAGCAATACCATAAATCAGTGGCTTCAGCTGTGGCTGGCCAAGTTTCATAGTGTCCTGCAAAGGATATATTTATGTTCTGGGGTGAAATTCAATTGCCAAAATAGCAATACTATAAATCAGTGGTTTCAGCTGTGGCTGGCCAAGTTTCATAGTGTCCTGCAAAGGATATAATTTGTTCTGGGGTGAAATTCAATTGCCAAAATAGCAATACCATAAATCAGCGGTTTCAGCTGTGGCTGGCCAAGTTTCATAGTGTCCTGCAAAGGATATATTTTGTTCTGGGGTGAAATTCAATTGCCAAAATAGCAATACCATAAACCAGTGGTTTCAGCTCTGGCTGGCCAAGTTTCATAGTGTCCTGCAAAGGATATATTTTGTTCTGGGGTGAAATTCAATTGCCAAAATAGCAATACCATAAACCAGTGGTTTCAGCTGTGGCTGGCCAAGTTTCATAGGGTCCTGCAAAGGATATATTTTGTTCTGGGGTGAAATCCACTTGCCAATATAGCAATACCATAAATCTGGTGTCCCAACAGTGGCTGACAAAGTATAATAGTGTCCGGCAAAGGATATATTTTGTTCTGGGGTGAAATCCACTTGCCAATATAGCAATACCCTGAATCTGGTGTCCCAGCTATTGCAGGCCAAGTGTTAATCTGTCCGTAAAAGGGTATATTACACTCAAGGTGTATATACAAGTGCTGAGAGGGTCATCCTCAATAACTTCACACGCTACCGTGCATCTCCCATTGTATTTCTGTCCGTTAAAGGGTATATTACACAAAGTGTTAAAATACAATTGCTGAAGGCATAATCCTACATATTTTTTCACACGCTACTGTGCATCTCTAAGTGTAAATCTGTCCATAAAAGGATACCTTTCATTCAGGGCCTAAATACTAGCAGTACCATAGATATTCCCTTAAATCTGCGGTTACTGCTGTGCCTGAATTAGTGTAATAGGGTACATAAATTAATAGGCAGATAGTCTTAGGTGCCTGTAAAAAAAGGCCTGAATTTGAAAACAATACATTGGGCCAAATATTTTTTTTCTTATTGTGGTGCTTGGTGAACGGTAACAATGAGGAAAACATCTAGTAAGGGACACGGACGTGGTCGTGGTGGTGTTAGTGGACCCTCTGGTGCTGGGCGAGGATGTGGCCATTCTGCCACAGCCACACGTCCTAGTGAACCAACTACCTCAGGTTCCAGTACCCGCCAGAATTTACAGCGATATTTGGTGGGGCCCAATGCCGTTCTAAGGATGGTAAGGCCTGAGCAGGTACAGGCGCTAGTCAATTGGGTGGCCGACAGGGGATACAGCACTTTCACAACATTATCTCCCACCCAGTCTTCTGCAGAAAGCGCACAGGTAGCGCCTGAAAACCAAGCCCATCAATCTGTCACATCACCCCATGCATATCAGGGAAACTGTCTGAGCCTCAAGTTATGCAGCAGTTTCTTATGCTGTTTGAAGACTCTGATGGCAGGGTTTCCCAAGGGAACCCAGTGGTGGAAGACATTGAAAGCACTGATGCACAACCACTTATGTTTCCTGATGATGAGGACATGGGAATACCACCTCATCGGAGTCCGCACGTCTCTGATTATGACGAAACACAGGTGCCAACTGCTGCGTGCAGACCGAACAGGAGGTCAGGGAGGAAGACTGTGTGGAAGACGATGCAGGAGACGATGAGGTCATAGACCCCACATGGAATGAAGGTCGTGCCACTGACTTTCATAGTTCAGAGGAAGAGGCAGTGGTGAGACCGAGCCAACAGCGTAGCAAAAGAGGGAGCAGGGGGCAAAAGCAGAACAGCCGCCGCCACCGCCACCAGGGACCAAGCACCCCAAAGGCAGCTTCAAGGAGTTCCCTGGCATGGCACTTCTTTAAACAATGGGCTGACGACAAGACCCGAGTGATTTGCACGCTGTGCCATCAGAGCCTGAAGCGAGGTATTAACGTTCTGAACCTTAGCACAATCTGCATGACCAGGAATCTACATGCAAAGCATGAACTGCAGTGGAGTAAACACCTTAAAAACAAGGAACTCACTCAGGCTCCCCCTGCTCCCTCCTCTGCTGCTGCCTCGGCCTCTTCCTCCGCCTCGGGAGGAATGTCGGCACCTGCCGCCCACCAAACAGAGGATGTGCCACCGACACCACCACCTGCGTCACCAAGCATCTCCACCATGTCACACGGCAGCGTTCAGCTCTCCATCTCACAAACCTTGGAGAGAAAGCGTAAATTCCCACCTAGCCACCCTCGAGCCCTGGGCCTGAATGCCAGCATTTCTAAACTCCTGGCCTTTGAAATGCTGTCATTCAGGCTGGTGGACACAGACAGCTTCAAACAGCTGATGGCCATGGCTGTCCCACATTATGTTGTTCCCAGCCGCCACTACTTCTCCAAGACAGCCGTGCCTTCCCTGCACAACCAAGTATCCGATAAAATCAAGTGTGTACTGCGTAACGCCATCTGTGGCAAGGTCCACCTAACCACAGATACGTGGACCAGTAAGCACGGCCAGGGACCCTATATCTCCCTAACTGCACACTGGGTAAATGTAGTGGCGGCTGGGCCCCAGGCGGAGAGTTCCTTGGCGCACGTCCTTCTGCCGCCAAGGATCGCAGGGCATCATTCTTTGCCTCCTGTAGCCTCCTCCTCCTACTCGGCTTCCTCCTCCTCTGTTTCCACCAGCTCATCCAGTCAGCCACACACCTTCACCACCAACTTCATCACAGCCCGGGTTAAACGTCAGCAGGCCATTCTGAAACTCAAATGTTTGGGGGACAGGCCCCACACCCCGCAGGAATTGTGGCGGGGTATTGAACAACAGACCGACGAGTGGTTTCTGCCAGTAGGCCTCAAGCCCGGCCTGGTGGTGTGTGATAATGGGCGAAATCTCGTCGCAGCTCTGGGACTAGCCGGTTTGACGCACATCCCTTGCCTGGCACATGTGTTGAATTTGGTGGTGCAGAAGTTCATTCACAACTACCCCGACATGTCAGAGCTGCTGCATAAAGTGCGGGCCGTCTGTGCGCGCTTCCGGCGTTCACATCCTGCCGCTGCTCGACGGTCTTCGCTACAGCGGAACTTCGGCCTTCCCTCTCACCGCCTCATATGCGACGTGCCCACCAGGTAGAACTCCACCTTGCACATGCTGGAGAGACTGTGCGAGCAGCAGCAGGCCATAGTGGAGTTTCAGCTGCAGCATGCACGCGTCAGTCGCACTGCGGAAGAGCACCACTTCACCACCAATGATTGGGCCTCCATGCGAGACCTGTGTGCCCTGTTGCACTGTTTCAAATACTCCACCAACATGGCCAGTGGCGATGACACCGTTATCAGCGTTACAATACCACTTCTATGTCTCCTTGAAAAAACGCTTAGGGCGATGATGGAAGAGAAAGTGGCCCAGGAGGAGGACGAGGATGAGCGGTCATTTTTAGCACTTTCATTCCAGTCTCTTAGAAGTGGCTCAGAGGGAGGTTTTTTGCAACATCAGAGGCCAGGTACAAATGTGGCCAGCCAGGGCCCACTACTGGAGGACGAGGAGGATGAGGAGGAGGTGGAGGAGGATGAGGATGAAGCAGGTTCACAGCGGGGTGGCACCCGACACAGCTCAGGCCAATCACTGGTGCGTGGCTGGGGGGATACGGAGGACGATGACGATACACCTTCCACAGAGGACAGCTTGTCCTTACCTCTGAGGAGCCTGGCACACATGAGCGACTACATGCTGCAGTGCCTCCGCAACGACAGCAGAGTTGCCCACATTTTAACATGTGCGGACTACTGGGTTGCCACCCTGCTGGATCCCCGGTACAAAGACAATGTGCCCACCTTACTTCCTGCACGGGAGCGTGATAGGAAGATGCGCGAGTACAAGTGCACGCTGGTAGACGCGCTCCTGAGATCATTCCCAAATGTCACAGGGGAACAGGTGGAAGCCCAGGGCGAAGAGGTCGCCAACGCAGCTGTGTCACGGCCAGCTCCTCTGTGGGCAGGGTTAGCATGGCAGAAATGTGGAAAAGTTTTGTCTTCACGCCACAGCTAACTGCACCACCACCTGATACGGAATGTGTTAGCAGAAGGCAGCATTTCACTAACATGGTTGAACAGTACATCTGCACACCCCTCCACTGGGGCCTAAATAACTCAAAGTGACCTTCTCCAGTTGTGGGTGATAAGATGCCTTATTCCTTGCTGTTGGACCTCTCACCTCTGTCTGGGTGCTGGGGCCTAAATAACTTAACGTGACCTTCTCCAGTGGTGGGTGATATGATGCATTATTCCTTGCTATGGGACCTCTCTCCTCTGTCTTGGTGCTGGGGCCTAAATAACTCAAAGTGACCTTCTCCAGTGGTGGGTGATATGACGCCTTATTCCTTGCTCTGGGACCTCTCTCCTCTGTCTGGGTGCCGGGGCCTAAATAACTGAAAGTGACCTTCTCCAGTGGTGGGTGATATGACGCCTTATTCCTTGCTGTGGGACCTCTCTCCTCTGTCTGGGTGCTGGGGCCTAAATAACTCAAAGTGACCTTCTCCAGTGGTGGGTGATATGACGCCTTATTCCTTGCTGTGGGACCTCTCTCCTCTGTCTGGGTGCCGGGGCCTAAATAACTGAAAGTGGCCTTCTCCAGTGGTGGGTGATATGACGCCTTATACCTTGCTGTGGGACCTCTCTCCTCTGTCTGGGTGCCGGGGCCTAAATAACTGAAAGTGGCCTTCTCCAGTGGTGGGTGATATGACGCCTTATACCTTGCTGTGGGACCTCTCTCCTCTGTCTGGGTGCTGGGGCCTAAATAACTGAAACTGGCCTTCTCCAGTGGGGGGTGATATGACGCATGATTCCTTGCTGTGGGACCTCTCTCCTCTGTCTGGGTGCTGGGGCCTAAATAACTGAAAGTGGCCTTCTCCAGTGGTGGGTGATATGATGCCTTATTCCTTGCTGTGGGACCTCTCTCCTCTGTCTGGGTGCTGGGGCCTAAATAACTGAAAGTGTCCTTCACCACTGGTGGGTGATATGACGCCTTATTCCTTGCTGTGGGACCTCTCTCCTCTGTCTGGGTGCTGGGGACGAAATAACAGAAAGTGACCTTCTCCATTGGTGGGTTACTTAAAACCTAATTCTCTGCTATGGGACTTCACTCCAATTGATATTGGTTAATTTTTATTTATTTTATGTTATTTTAATTAATTTCCCTTTCCACATTTGTTTGCAGGACATTTACCTACATTTTGCTGCCTTTTTCAGCCCTCTAGTCCTTTCCTGGACTATTTTACAGCCTTTTTAGTGCCCAAAATTTCGGGTCCCTATTGACTTCAATGGGGTCCGGGATGAAGTTCGGGTCGAGTTCGGATCCCGAACCCGAACATTTTCAGGAAGTTCGGCCGAACTTCTCGAACCCAAACATCCAGGTGTTCGGTCAACTCTACTCCTGAACAGTTGGCTCCCTACCCCTCACAAAAGTGAACTCAGCATTGTGTTGTTCCATCATTCACATCAGCGTTCAACCCATTATTTCCTGTGGTCATACCAATTAAATAAAGAGTAGTCAGCAGCACTGCCCTTTCCACCAGTAGTCACAGCAATGCCTCTTTCTTGTCCCTAGGAGTTTAAGCATTGACCTTCTTTCACCCAGTAATTGCAGCACTCCTCATGCTTCTGTTGATGGATTCTGGCATCACACTTTGGATGGAAATACTATAGGTTTGCCATCATTGACTCCTATTAGCCACTACTCCAGAAACATCACCTGAGGATTCCCTTTACAAAGTCCATATCCACATAAGGGAGCTTATTTAGGCAAAATGTCAAAATTCTTTAAATGTAACCATCCATTTTGTCCCTAAGCTCATTTAACCCCTTTAGGACACAGCCATTTTTCACCTCAAAGACCAGGCCATTTTTTGCAAATCTGACATCTGTCACTTTATGTGGTAATAACTTTAAAATGCTTTTACTTATCCAGGTCATTCTGAGATTGTTTTCTCGTCACATATTGTACTTCATGAAAGTGGTAAAATTTAGTCAAAATATTTAATTTTTGTTTATAAAAAAATACCAAATTTACCCAAAATTTGGAAAAATGTGCAAATTTCCAAATTTCTATTTTTCTACTTTTATAATAGATAGTAATACCTCCAAAAAATGTATTTATTTACATTCGCAATATGTCTACTTCATGTTTGGATCATTTTGAAAATGACATTTTATTTTTTGGGGGGGATGTTAGAAGGCTTAGAAATTTAGAAGCAAATCTTAGAATTTTTAAGAAAATTTCCTAAACCCAATTTTTTCAGGACCAGTTCAGTTATGAAGTCACTTTCTGGAGCTTACATATTAGAAACTATCCACCCCATTTTAGAAACTACACCCCTCAAGACATTCAAAACAAATTTTGCAAGCTTCGTTAACCCTTTAGATGTTCCACAAGAATTAAAGGAAAATGTAGATGAAATTTCAGAATTTCACTTTTTTGGCAGATTTTCCATTTTAATCCATTTTTTTCAGTAACAAAGCAAGGGTTAACAGCCAAACAAAACTCAATATTTATTAGCCTCATCCTGTAGTTTACAGAATCACCCCATTTGTGATCGTAAACTGTTGTATGGGCACACGGCAGGGCACAGAAGGAAAGGAATTCCATATGGTTTTTAGAGGGCAGATTTCACTGGGATACTTTTAAGTTGCCATGTCACATTTGAAGACCCCCTAATGCACCCCTAGAGTAGAAACTCCCAAAAAATTACCCCATTTCGGAAACTACCGGATAAGGTGGCAGTTTTGTTGGTACTATTTTAGGGTACATATGATTTTTGGTTGCTCTACACTTATTGTGAGGCAATGTAACGAAAAATAGCTGTTTTAGCACAGTTTTTATTTTTTGTTATTTACAATGTTCATCTGACAAGTTAAATCATGTGGTGTTGTTATAGAGCAGGTTGTTACGGATGCGACAATACAAAATATGACTACTTTTTGGGGTTATTTGTTTCAGTTTTACATAATAAAGCATTTTTGAAAAAATATATTTTTTTGTATCTCCATATTCTGAAAGCCATAGTTTATTTTTTTTTTTTTGGGCGACTGTCTTATGTAGGGGCACATTTTTTTCAGTATGAGATGATGGTTTGATAAGTACTATTTGAGGGTGCAAATTACTTTTTGATAGCTTGGTATTACACTTTTTGTGATGTAAGGTGACAAAAAATATTTACGAATACGGTGTTCACCTGAGGGGTTATGTCATGTGAAATTTTTATACAGCAGGTTCTTACAGACGTGGAGATACCTAATATGTATCCATTTTATATTTATTTAAGTTTTATACAATAAGGGCTCATGCACACGACAGTATTTTGCGTTCAGTATACTGGCAGTTTTTTTTTGTTCAGTATGTGGTATATATCGTGAACCATTAATTTCAATGGTTCAGAAAAAAAAACTGCAGTGTCTCCTTGTGCAGTCCATTTCCGTATTTCCATATTTCCGTATTTCCGTACCGTGAAAAGATAGAACCTGTCCTATTATTGGCCGCAAATCACGGTGCTTGGCTCCATTCAAGTCAATTGGTCCCCAAAAAATACTGAATGCAAACTGAATACATCCGTATATCTTCCGTATTTTGCGGATTCATACTGTAGAAATGCATGTGCTTGCTGTTTACAAACATTACATTACATTACATTAATGATTACAAATATACTGTATCCGTTCGCCATCCGCAAAAAACAGATCACATACGGAAACAATACGGCCATGCTTTTCCGCAAAAACAGAACGGAAACATAATATATACTGAAACACAACGGAATTCAATAACTGAACCAAGGATCCATAAAAAACGGATCGCTATGCACAACGGTTGTGTGCATGAGCCCTATCAGCATTTTTATAACAAAAAAATTCATGTTTTAGTGTCTCCATATTCTGAGAGCCATATTTTTTTTATTTTTTGGGTGATTGTCCTAGGTAGGGTCTCATTTTTTGTAGGATGAGATGACGTTTGATTGGTACTATTTTGGGGTGCGTATGACTTTTTGATTGCTTGGTATTACACTTTTTGTGATTTAAGGTGACAAAAGAAATCATGTTTTAGTGTCTCCATAGCCAAATTTTTTGGGCGATTGTCTTAGGTAGGGTATCATTTTTGCAGGATGAGATGACGGTTTGATTGGCACTATTTTTAAATTTGTCCCACTGTTGGACTTCACCTTTTCAGGGTTTGATCCCTGTTTCAATTCAGTACAATGCGTTCTGTACTGAATTGAACTGTCAGAGTCTTACACAGTAAGTTGACATTGCCTACAGACCCAGACCTCAGGCTGGATCTCCTGGTCCTCCGTAGCTGGCAGGCTCCGATGCCTGTGGAAGGCATTGGGGCTGCCATGGCAACCATCAGCCCCCTCTCAGTGCAGCGCAGTGGCCAATGGAATCAGAGGGAGCCCACTCCCTCTGTAAACCCCATACTTGCCGCAGTCAGCGCTTACCGTGGCATGTGAAAGGGTTAATCCGCCGGCATCACCACATACAGCGATGCCGGCGGATGCAGCAGGGGCCTGGCTATCAGTAACAGACGGGTCCCGTGCTGCTGATCGAGCGGGTGCAGCACCTGCACCCGCCCGATCACATCACGTACATGCACGTGGGAATGTGGCAATGCACCACATTCCCCCACATACATGTATGTGATAATGTGGGAAGGGGTTAAAGGGCTTATGCCAGTATTGATATAAAAAACAAAAATCAGACATCACATAGTACATGACAACGCCTTTCTAGCATTCACTGCTCCAATTGCTCTGCTAGATTATCTTCAACCTGCCAGGGCAGGAGGTGTGCTATTTCTGCTACATCTTTTCCCTTGTAACTGCCACAACTTCTAACAGAACATATAGCCGGTGGCAGTTGAAGATTTAAACTGAGAACGTTTGACCTGCTCAGTGAGATGGACAAAAAATTAGGAAAAGAACAAACAGCAGGTGGCGCTATAAAGGTACATTTTATTGAATTGCTCAATGGCTATAGTAATTTTTTAATTTCATGCTATTACAAAAATATTTAAATCCAGGTGCTGGTTTGAAAAATTTAGAATATGTTTCATGATAGAACCCATTTAATACTGACTTATTGGGTACACATTCTCTGTAAGCTGCAATGCTTACAGTATACTATGGATTCAATTAGTTACTGTAATTCTTAGAAAGAGAATTAAAAAATCTAATCAGTTGGCATTTTGTGATGTAATCTTCCATCATACTGAAAGATTGTTGATTGTAAAACCTAATAATCCAGTATGGAGTTAGCAATGAGCTTAGCAGCTAACAAGGCTGGTTAAAGCTGTTTTCAGACTAGTGATGTCCACGTCCATGTGCTGCTATTCAACTAGACCATGGATGCTCAACCTGCGGCCCACCAGCTGTTGCAAAACTACAACTTCCAGCATGCCCTAATAGTTGTAGGCTGTCCAGACATGCTGGGAGTTGTAGTTTGGCAACAGCTGGAGGGCGGCAGGTTGGGCATCCCTTAACTAGACAATGGTCAGCACTACTACAGCTAAATTCTTACCCTATTTTAATCACTAGGCCAATTCATATGACCAGTTTCCTGCATGGATCATCAGTCTGTGCAGAGAAAATTTTAGCGAGCTCTATGTTAGTATGACTTTCTTTCTAGACTTGTCCATTCCAATGAATGGATCTGGGAGAAAAATAGATAGCGTTCAGACGCCATCTGTATACAATCCATATAAAAAGAAATGGTTGGGCGGGTTTTAGATCAGATTTACTTTCTTCTAACGCTTTGGTTGATATGTATGCTGTATATGCAGACTCCGCCTTCTATGTCAGATCTTTCTTCCCAGAATATGTACAGTATTGTGTGGATAGATCAGCTAATGCAGTGGCTTTGAGGAATCCTGTAAAATAGAAGAACCCTGCTTACCTTTCTTTATTTTCTTTTGCTTGGAATATACAAGCATTATTCTGAAATGCAAACATGCCAACCCTCAAAATTCAGTTTTTCAAAACACTTTCTTGGCAAACAGTCTTTTATTTTTTGACAAATAGAAATAAAGGAAAAATGACAAATATGTATGGTCTGTTTATAATTAAGATATTTTAGGGAATTTTTAACTGCGAGTTTACGAGTGCAGCTTGTCTACAAATTCCAATCGGAAATAACAGCAGCTGTGAGCTGTAACAGCATGCAGAGAATCAAAAATCAAAATAGGGTGCCTTTACCATAATCATTTGGATTTTTTTATGTTTATCTCTTTTTTAAAAAGCATTTATACAATGCAGTTAAAATCTGCAGTTGCAGTTTTAAGCCTGAGCTGCACTGTGACTTTTTGTAACGCTACTGACTTGTTTTAACTGTTGGAAGAAAGCTGCAGTCTACAAGATCGCATAAAACCTAATATATTCCTTTGAACTTCAGCTGTGAGTCAATAGGTAGGGTATGACCACAGTGCAGTCGTGATGCGGTAACTAGTGTTGATCGCGAATATTCTAATCGCAAATTTTTATTGCGAATATCGGCACTTCGAGAATTCGCAAAAATGTAGAATATAGTGCTATATATATTCGTGATCGCGAATATTCTATTATTTTTTTCATCAGTACCCTCACTGCTTCTTGCTTGTGGGCCAATGAGAAGGCTGCAATATCTTTGTCAGAGCTTAGCAACATCCCTAGCAACCAATAGGAAAGTTGCCTACCCCTCACTATATAAGAACCTCCCCAGCAGCCATTTTCTGCTGTTTTTTGCAGTTCTGGGAGAGACAGCAGTGTCATTGCTGTGCTCTGTGCTTTGCAGACTCATCTGGATCCTTATTTAATTACATTAGATAGTTAGTTAGCTAATATATATAATACAGATAGTTAGTGTGAAATAGTCCGTGTAGGTTAGATAGTGATATAGTGTAGCTGATAAGATCTAGTGCAGGGTGTTAGGTAGTGTGATAGAAATTACAATGCTGTGATAGGGATTAGTGTCTCTGTTAGACAGAGTGCTGTGATGTCACAACAATACTTAGTGTACCAATCAGTAATATCTACTCAGACCTGAGAAAATTTGAAGTTGCACGTATTGCAAAAATAATGACTGGAGATCGCGAATTCTATAATTTGAGAATGTATTGCTTATATTATGCGAAAAATTTGTGAAATGTCACGAAAACTAATATTGTCCATGCCGCTCATCACTAGCGGCAACGAGCACAGGACGCTGCTGAAGTGCTTTGCACCAGTGACACAAAAATACAATACTGTTAATTCTGTGGTTGACCTAAGGTCATTATTGGGGTTCAAAACTCAGCATTTTCATCCGTCTTATATAGTATATAAATGAGGATGCTCGGACTCGGAAAAAATGTCTGTAAGTGGGTAAGTAACTGGTTGAGTGACAGAAAACAGAGGGTGGTTATTAACGGTACACACTCAGATTGGGTCACTGTCAATAGTAGGGTACCTCGGGGGTCAGTACTGGGCCCTATTCTTTTCAATATATTTATTAATTAACTTGTAGAAGGCTTGCATAGTAAAATATCAATTTTTGCAGATGAAACTAAAATGTGTAAAGTTATTAACACGGAAGAGGACAATATACTGCTACAGAGGGATCTGGATAGATTGGAGGCTTGGGCAGAGAAGTGGCAGATGAGGTTTAACACTGACAAATGTTAAGTTATGCACATGGGAAGGAATAATGCAAGTCACCCGTACATACTAGATGGTAAAACACTCGGTAACACTGACATGGAAAAGGATCTAGGAATTTTAATAAACAGCAAACTAAGCTGCAGAAACCAGTGTCAAGCAGCTGCTGCCAAGGCCAATAAGATAATAGGTGGCATCAAAAGGGGCATAGACGCCCGTGATGAGAACATAGTCCTACCACTTTACAAATTGCTAGTCAGACCACACATAAAGTACTGTGTACAGTTCTGGGCTCCTGTGAACAAGGCAGACATAGCAGAGCTGGAGAGGGTTCAGAGGAGGGCAACTAAAGTAATAACTGGAATGGGGCAACTACAGTACCCTGAAAGATTATCAAAATTAGGGTTATTTACTTTAGAAAAAAGACGACTGAGGGGAGATCTAATAAATATGTATAAATATATCAGGGGTCAGTACAGAGATCTCTCCCATCATCTATTTATCCCCAGGACTGTGACTGTGACGAGGGGACATCCTTTGTGTCTGGAGAAAAGAAGGTTTGTACACAAACATGGAAGAGGATTCTTTACGGTAAGAGCAGTGAGACTATGGAACTCTCTGCCTGAGGAGGTGGTGATGGTGAGTACAATAAAGGAATTCAAGAGGGGCCTGGATGTATTTCTAGAGTGTAATAATATTACAGGCTACAGCTACTAGAGATGGGTCGCTGATCCAGGGAGTTATCTGATTGCCTGATTGGAGTCGAGAAGGAATTTTTTATTCCCCTTAAGTGGGGAAAATTGGCTTCTACCTCACAGTTTTTTTTTTGCCTTCTTCTGGTTCAACTAGCAGGATGACAGGCCGAACTGAATGGACAGATGTCTTTTTTTGGCCTTATGTACTATGTTACTATGTCTTACTGTTATTAGACATTTAATCAGTTTGTAATTGTGTTGGTGACATAAAGACATTTTTTTGTTTATTTATCCCAAATTTTCATAATTCTAACTGTTAATTGAGCCAGGGACAATAAAGCAAATTTTGGTTGTCATAACACCGCATTTTCATCCATCTTAGGCCCAGTTCACACATCAGTTATTTGGTCAGTTATTTCCATCAGTTTTTTTTAGCCAAAACCAGGATGTTGTCGATCTGTGCCTGCTACACGGCAAAATAAAACAACTTCCTCTGGTGCACGCAGGCGACGGGAGGTTCTGCGTCATTTTGTAGGCCCAAATACTGCTGTACGAATGGTGAGAACAGAACAAGGCTGTAGCAGATTGGATGGCTGACAGTGCCTCCAGTTCCTTCACATTATTTCCCACCCGGTCCCCTGCTGAAAGTGCAGATTGATGGGTCTGCCCCATTTAACTTCTGAGTCTCCAAATTGGGCACATGGTCTGAGCTTCCCCTTTACGCCTTGGAGGTGATCACGGACACGTGATCACCCAACCGTTGTTATACTTCAGCATACTTTGTGCATTCCCTATGTTATTTCCCAATGTTTTGGGACCTCCACAAACCAAAAATAAAAATATAAGACAAAATTTTAAAAAATGTTGGCTACCTCATCTGCCTCCTCCACGTCTTCCGCCTGCAGTACCACGTCCATCTCTGTCTACACCACCACGTCCGCCTCCTCCTTTTCTCAGACCTCCACCTCCTGGCTCAAGTTTATGATATCAGGTGAGACGCCCCTGACGAAGCCAGCAGGCGAAACCCGGGTCGGCCAGTGCGTGCTTTTTTACTATATGCTCTTATACAAGTGAATATCTTGTAAGTAAATAAATATTGTGTGGGGAACTGTGTGCCGATGGTACTTCACTATCCTGCGATCCTTTTTAACATTGGAGACAGGTACTAAGAGGAAAGAAGAATAAAGAGGATTATAGTTATCTGCTTCCTATGTGCCTGATTACAAGAGAACATCTAGTAAGTGCACTGAAACCTCGCGGTTCACCTGCGGCAACAATACTTCACTATTGTGCGATTCTCTCTGACTCTCAACAGGTTCTGGAGATAAAAGGGACCTGTGATCTTTGCTGTTTTTTCTGTATCTTTGGGAGGAAGAAATCCGTTGTCTGTCTTGGAGTCTACTATACATTGCAGCGCTATCCCAACACTTTTTACTAATATGACATGCAGATGCCAGGGGTCGCACTTAAAGTCACTTCACACTTGACTTATTTGGGCAGTTACAGGGCCAAAACTGACCGAATAAATCAAGTGTGACCTTACAGGTCAATGTTAGCGCCAGGTATAAAGAACCAAGCAATGGTGAGGTGGCAACAGCATGAGGATTAAACACAGTGGCCCAGTGACAGAGTGGTGAGGCAGCAACAGCAAGGAAAAATGGATGTACTTTTATATATTCAAAATAAACACACCCCAAAACTGGTTGGATCAGACTGAAAATTCACCCCAAGAGCAAGGATGAATGGAAGTAATTTTTTATGTGAAATAAACACACCCCAAAACTGTTTGTGTCAGGCCGCAAATTCACCCCAAATGCAAGGATGAATGGACATATTTTTATATATTTACAATTAACAGACCCGAAAACTGTTTGTGTCAGACTGCAAATTCACCCCAAAAGCAAGGTTGAATGGAAGTACTTTTATATATTTAAAAGAAATACACTCCAAAATTGGTTGTATCAGACAATACTTTCAACCCAATAACAGATACTAGAATTACTGCAATTACTGTTTAATTAAACCTAAATTCTGTAGTAATAGATCACTTTTAGTAACCCCAATTAGTGCAGCAAGGTGTAATAGAATAGCTCCTATAACCCAGGTTGTACACTCCCCTATTGGTCCCTGCTCTCTCCCTATAGTGTGGATAATGCCTCCCTATCTGTTCCCTACACTATGAATAATTTTTCCCTGAACTGCTCAATATTTTTTTTTATAAAGACTTTTCTAAACACTGTCCCTAGCGCCTGTCACGTCTCTCTCTGCACTAAGTTCACTGTACAATGGTGGAGGTGGGGCATAAATAGGTTTTTTATAGTGCTGTGACATCACAGTCCCCCTGCCATGACAAACACACGTTCGGACAATACACTGGCTGCAGGGCAGGCTAGCACCTCCAAGGCGCAAAGGGCAAGCTCAGGCCATGTGCCCAATTTGGAGACCCAGAAGTTAAATGGGGCAGACCCATCAGTCAGTACTCTATAGTACTCTGCACTTTCAGCAGGGGACCGGGTGGGAAATAATGTGAAGGAACTGGAGGCACTGTCAGCCATCCAATCTGCTACAGCCTCTACTTGTTCTGGCCACACCATTCGTAGAGCTAACAGACGAACAACTGTTTTTCTGTGCCACAGGTGCAAATGAAGTGTTTTTCACCCCAAAAAATGGCTATAGGTCACCGACACAATTAACAGACCGATTAACTGTCTTATAACAGTGAGGCCTAGTTCACACGTCAGTTATTTGTTCAGTTATTTCCATCAGTTATTGTGAGCCAAAACCAAGTGTGGGTCAAATCACAGAACAGGTGCAGATCTTCCCATTATACCTGATCTCTGTGTAGCCTCCACTTCTGGTTTTGGCTAATAAAAAACTGATTGAAATAACTGACCAAATAACTGTTTTGCCCCCTCCATAGTAATAAAGTCCTCTGTGCCCACTCCATAATAATAAAGTCCTCTGTGCCCCCTCCATAATAATAAAGTCCTCTGTGCCCCTTCCATAGTAATAAAGTCCTCTATGCCCCATCCATAGTAATAAAGTCCTCTGTGCCCCCTCCATAGTAATAAAGCCCGCTATGGCCCCTCTGTATAATAAAAAATAAAAAACACACAGTAACTACTCACCTTGTCCGTTCCTGAAGCTCACAAACCTCTCTTCCCTGCATGCACAGATCGCTCTACAGCACTGTGTGGGCGGATCTTATGCAGATTTACAGCCTGTACACAAGCTGCCAGCACGATCTGTGTCTGCAAGCTGAATAGTGGAGCGGGGAGAAGTCTTCCTGCTTCACCATTCTGTGCGCCGCCAGCCTGAAGGAAGGGAAGGAGCACTGGTAGCTGAGCAGTGAGTGACAGGACCGCAGCTCCCAGCACCCCAGCAATGAGCACTTCGCTTCTATCTGTATTGATGGAAGCGCTCATTGCTTCTGGCACCCGCTGAGAGCCGGCAACTGGGGCGGATTGCCCCCCACGCTCTCCCCCTTAAGTAAGCCACTGAGAATAATGCTTGTATATTCCAAGCAAAATAAAATAAATTAAGGTAAACAGGGTCCTCCTATTTTCCTCAAAGCCACTGCATTAGCTGATCTATCCACACAAATACATATTCTGGGAAGAAAGATCTGACATGGAAGGTTGAGTCTGCATATGCAGCAAACATATAAGCCAAAACGCTAGAAGAGAGTTAATCTGATCTAAAAATCGCCCAACCATTTTTTTATATGGATTGTATATAGATGGCGTCTGAACGCTATCCATTTTTCTCCCAGATCCATTCATTGGAATGGACAAGTCTAGAAAGAAAGTCATACTAACATAGAGCATTCCACGATTTTCTCTGCATAGACTGATGATCCATGCAGACTGATGGTCATATGAATTGGCCTAGTGATTAAAATAGCGTCAGAATTTAGTCGTAGTAGTGTTGACCATTGTCTAGTTCAGGGATGCCCAACCTGCAGTCCTCCAGCTGTTGCCAAACTACAACTCCCAGCTTGAGGGCTGTGACATCAAAGGGGCTGGCTATCTGCTGATTGGCTGTCTGCATGGCATTGTGGGTGCTCCCTCTTTCCCGGGGCTTCTTACCTTCACTTTGTAACATGGAGCAGCCATTTTAGAAAAAAAATGTGATTCGTTACCACAAAGTGCGAGGAAATTCGACTTTAGGACAAAACGATTTTTTTCAGAAATTCGGATCGAATTCCACTTCGTCAACTTTGATTTGCTGATCTCTAATTAATATATAAATATATATATATATATATATATATATATATATGTATATATATATGTAGTGGCAATGTGAATAATGTTATGGGCTGTAAAGTCTAAAAGAAGCATGTGTGTTCCATGTGTGAACAAGGTTGTCACCAGGGAATGTGTCACCAAGGTTCCCGGCCTTGGTGGAGTAAAGGCCCTAGTTTAGGTGTCCTCTAAAGTAGTTAGTGGACACCATAATAGATAGTATAGCTGGTTCCAGCTAGTTCAGGGCGGGATTTTACTGGGAACAGGCAATGTGCTGGGTGGGTGCCTGTTCCCCGTGTTCCAGTCCAGCAATTGATTTTAGTCCAGGACTTGCTGGACTTGGAGGGAGCTCACTTTGGAGAGAGAGTGGTGTAACACAGAGGCCTAGTGCAGAGGCTCTGTGCGAGTGGTCTCAGCTGGGTTGGCTGAGGGGCCACGGGCTAGGTGGTAGCCGAGACATTGGGGGACGCCGTGACCCCTGGGCTGACGGGTCACAAGGGCAGAGTCGGGACGACTGCTGGGCCACACTCCCCCAACAAAGGTAATGGACTTGGTATAGCCTGTAAGGCTGTGGGACTGTGAGGCGTGGAAAGACGATGTTAAAGCTGTATGTGAACAGCGCTTTCAGTGAGTTAGGGACCCACTGCTGATGTGTAGAAAGAGCCCAGATGGGCAAGGCGTTTATTTTGTATTATGTTTATTTTGTTATGCCATGTGCCAAAATAAATCACACTGTTTGGACCGGAAATCAAGTGGTAAAGAAGAATCTTTTTGAGAATGATCCCCGAGACCAGAGCTAATCCCTACAATATATATACTGTAGATAGATAGATATAGATATACAGACTACTTACAAAAAGTTAATTTACTTACAAAAAGTTAATGATAGTTGGCTTCTGAGTGAAATTTCAGGATGAACCTAAAATGCACCGTAACCTTTACAGGTGAACTTAATGTGAACTTCTCTAAACTTTTGAATGCAGTACTTTATGCACAACTTGCTGTTCTCTAACAAGGAGCTTAATTCCCATCAGGTGTCTGATCCATGAATCACCCAATAAATTTCCTGGTTCAATTAAAATTGGTATTTAAACAGTCCTCCTCATTGTGCTGTTCACATTTTGACATCATGAGACCAAGACCAAGGAGACCGCTATGCATCAGCCACTGTTGTCACCAGACGAGCCTTTGATGGTGGCGGTGTTACAGCGGGGGCAGCCGGGGTGTAACAATCGTGGTCAAAACAGAATTTGACTGCGACCGTGCCCGGCGGGGGGAGGGGGCCTGCTTAACTCACATGTAATGGGGCATGACACTGTCACTGTACTTCATGCTGGGCCCCATCAGAACGCTTAACTCACCTACATCATATGTGCTCCAGCATCAGGCCCCTGCACTGCCCTAATGGAATTGGTCACAAATTAAATGGGTGGGTGGGCCCTGACTAGCATTAGTTAGGCTCCACCCACTCACTTAATTTGTGACTAATGCTAATAGGGCAGCGCCGAGGCCTGATGCTGGAGTGCATATAATGCAGGTGAAATAAGGGCTCAGACGGGGTCCGGCATAAAATACTGTGACAGTGCACAGCCTTGTTACATGTGAGTAAAGACTAGGGCAGTGAGGGACCTTACTAGGGGCAGTGGAGGACACTACTACGGGCTGTAGGGGACATTACTAGGGGCAGTGGGGGGCACTACCTGCTGGGTTAGTAGGGGACATTACAAGGGGCAGCGGGAGACATTACTAGGGAGAGTGGGGGGACATTACTGGGGGCAGCTGGGGACATTACCGGGGCAGTAGGGGACATTAGTTGGGACAGTGAGAGATAATACTGGGGCAGTGGGCGACACTACCTGGGGGAGTGGAAAACATTACCAGGGCAGTAGGAAACATTACTTGGGGCAGTAAGAGACATTACTGGGGCAGTGGGGGACATTACCGGGGGCTGTGGGGGACATTACTGGGGGCAGTGGGGGACATTACTGGGGGCAGTGGGGAACATTACTGGGGGGAGTGGGGGGAAATTACCGGGGGCAGGAAAAGGACATTACTAGAGGCAGTAAGGGGACATTACTGGAGGCAGCGGAAAGGTACTATAGGGATATTACTGTGGGCGCTATAGGTACAGTTAGTGGGGAGGGGGGATATTATTACCAGAGTCCAAGGGTGTAGTGATCACGATCATAGAGGGTGCGACCGGGCACGGCATGGAGGGGTCCAAAGTTTGAGCTGGGTACTATAGAATGATAGTTATGCCACTGGTGGGCAGGTGTGTCTAGTCAATGCTCTACACTTTGTGAATGGTACAGTGACAAGCCCATACTACTTGAATAACATCATTAATCCAGTCATTGTGCCTCTGCATGAACAACACAGGCCTAATTTCATCTTCATGGATGACAATGCACCAGCTCATCAAGGACGCATCATTAGGGAACAGCTGTTAGAGACTGGGGTTCCATAAATGGAGTGGCCTGCACTTTCTCCAGACCTAAATCCCATTGAAAATTTATGGGATCAGCTGAGTCGCCATGTAGATGCTTGTAAATCTGTACCCCAGAACCTCAATGACTCGAGGGCCACCCTTCAAGAAGAGTGGAATGCCATGCTTAAGCAGACAATACGTCGTCTTGTGAACAGCATGAGATGTCGTTGTCAAGCTGTAATTGATGCTTAAGGCCACATGACAAGTTATTGAGACATTGACATTTTTATGGGGGTATACCCACCACTCTTGCTGTCTTTTGATTCAATAAATTGTTTGAGATGAGGAAATCAACCTTGCTGCTTCTACTTAAATGCCCTACTTTCATGATATAATATCACTGTAGTGTGAACTTGTTACTTTTTCCATAAATTTCACCCGAAAGCCAAATATCCCTAACTTTTTGTGAGTAGTGTATATACACACCCAAACACATAGAGTGAGTGGTGGTGAACTTTTTAAAGCAATATTTGCAGAAGGCTAATTTATTCCCGATTTTGCATCAGTCAAAACCATTAGTTCTAAAGTAAGCATGTGGACTTCTGCAATCAGCATTCAGAACAGTCATTTGTGGAATAAACTGGATGTGTGTGAATACATCATAAAAGGATTACTTAAAGCAAGACTCAATCATTGTCTAGTGTAGGGCCTCAGAGGACGGTGCATGGCTTCATTGGTCAGTGTACTTCAAAGCTGTGGCTCTCCACTGAGCATAGCATAGTGTATGTGTGTTGTCCCTAAATACCTATTTTCATGTGGGAACTTTTAAATGCAGATCTATTAAAAGTTGCATTTTAAAGGGTAGTTTTTTCTTTGCAGTGACTTGCACAATGTATATGTGTTTCATTTGGATCGGTTCATTTAGTGGTAGTGAAATCAATATGCTATACAACCATAAAGAAATATAAAATACATCTGCATGTCAAGCTAGTAATTACAGCCATACGCTTAGAGTACCAAAGAAATTATATAATCAGGTTGTCTACATGAAGAGTACATTTTAGGCTAAGCTTTACAGGTTGCAATTAAAATTTGCAGTCAAGCAGAGGTGGTCTGCAAGGATATCTCCTTCATTTGAATTTAGATAGGATAGTGTTTACAGTGTTAGATACCTATTACAGTGTGTCACTTGAGGGCTCATTTTGCTGTTGTGTAACTCTTAATTAGTACAAACGACTTGTACGTGTTGTGGAATAATGTTAGATTGCCCCTGCATCAGTAGCATATTGTTAAAGATTTAGCAGTCTGCTTCTTGTGTTCGCTCCCATAGAGACTTTTCTGTGCATAATGATCATGCAAGCAGTCCAGTTATAGCACAGTCCACTTAAATTGTTCATGTGCATAGAATAAGTTTAATGTTTTTTTTTTAAATCCCAGCAAGACTGAATACAGGTCTCTATAGAAAAAAAGAATATCCGCAATAGATTTACCGATCTAGATATGTAAAAATTAAATCTTCTGTGGAGAACAAACTGAATTCTTTATAAGGAAATTCTTCAAGAATTTAAAATACAGACTTTTTTTTTTTTTTACTTTAAATTGCAGTCTTCATATCATGTATAAGTATATCACTAAAACGTTAGGGCTCATGCACACTATAAAACCGTGTAATCGGATTCTATAAGACGGTACAAGGTATCCATAATGATACATACACATCCATTGGAGTATTCTAAATAAAGACTATGGGCACCATATTATGGGTCAGTATAGTTTATATCTGTAATAGGAAAGTGTATATGAGGTCTAAAGAACACATTTATTAAATGTGTAAAATGCCGGTTTTAATAAGCCCCTGCCCTGGCGGTGGATCCGCCAGAGGTATGAAGAAGCACCAGCCTTTACATAACTTTGGTGGATCCTCTGCCACTTCTAAATGTAAGACAGCTTCCTGGCTAGCCAGTAGTAATGAGAGACAGGGGCAATATTCGAATTCGCGATATTTCGCGAATATTTGGTAGAATATTCGTCATATATTCGCAAATTCACAATTCTTTTCTTGATTGCAAAAATCAGCAATGCAATATCGAGCAATGCGCGCAATACAGGCGTGGGTCACTATAGATACATTTTTCAAGCTGCTAGAAGTTTTCTGAGACTGGAGAAAATGGTTGGCATTGCAGAATATTACAATAGCTTTTTATGCAGATAGAGTGCTACGATATATTCGTGATTGCGCAAATCGGCAATTAATAATGCGCATATGTTTACGCAATACGTGCAACACTATATCACTATCTAACCTACACTGACTATCTCCCACTAAATATCTGTATTATATAAGCTAACTAACTAACTAACTAACTATCTAATGTAATGTGTGGAAGGCAGAGAGCACAGCAATGACACTGCTGTCTCGCTCAGAACTGTAATAAACTGTAGAAAATGGCTGAGGGGAGGTTCTTATATACTAAAATGGTAGGCAACTTTCCTATTGGTTGCTAGGGATGTTACTAAGCTCAGACAAAGATATTGCAGCCTTCTCATTGGTCCACAAGCAAAATGGGAGGTTACTGATGAAAAAAAAAATAGAATATTCGAAAATACGAATATATATCACTATATTCTAAATATTCACAAATTCTCAAAGTTGCGATATTTGCAATTAAAATTCGCAATTCGAATATTCGCGCCCAACACTACCAGCCAGTCCCCTGCCACTTTTTAGACCTGGCGTGAGCGGGGAGAAGTCGCAGCAGATTGTGGCGCAAATGACCTTTGCATAGCAATCTGCGCCAGAAATACGATTTGATAAATGATCCCCTAAATGTTTTTTTGGGCACTACTGCAATCAATGTTACCGTTTTCAGCCTTCTTGGTTTCATGCCATCCCTTAGCAGGTTCCTTTTCTCCAATCCGTTATTCTTAACTCTGGTCCTCGGGAGTCCCCAATTTGTCCTGTTTTCAGGTTTTTCTTAGTATTAGGGGATATATTTTTGTCACTGCATGATCACAGGTGCCCTCTCTATGGGATATTCTCCAATAATGGCCCATTGGGATACCTGAGGACAGAAGTTCAGAAAGATCTTTCCTGGCTTTTCCATATGCTAGATTAGTTGTTCCCCAGCTCTTCCATGCACCAATCTATGTCTTACCAAGCAGTTTTTGTGTAAGACCTTTAGTGTTCCTACAGAATGTGGAAAGCTTTTCTAGTACCAGCTCCACTATGCATCATACCACTTCTCTTCAGCTGTGACAAAGCAAGTTTGATACCATTTAGACCTGCTACATCAATTTCACTAGGCCCTTTTTACAATTATGGGAAACTATTTATTCTTCGCAAATAGTTTTTATTTGGTTTTCAAAAATATTATAACAGACATTGCACTCAAATGTATACAAACATCGTAAATCACTTAAGTAATTATTACATCACTGTTTAGTATGGTAGATATAATTACATATGGAAACTATTTATTCTAACAGAGCTAGGTGTTGTAACTTGCCTGACGAAGAGGGTCAATCCAACCCTTTAACGTGTTGTTTGGTTATCAATAAACTATCTACATTTCCTCTGGAGTCCGTCTTCAGTTTGGCAGCGCTGCTACAATACCAGAAACTTTTCTCTCTCTGCCAATCTGCTCTAATTGGAATTCCTATAGAAGTAAATGAAGAGGTGGCCATGCATGTGGAACACCACATCATTCACACAGGGGACTCATGGACCTTCATTCTTGTCATCATGAGAGTCCCAGCAGCCAGTCTCCCAGCAAACATACATTAGTCAATTATCCTGTGGCTAGGTGATACATTTTCTTAACCACCTTACAATTCTGCACTACACTACTTTCACGGTTTATAGTTCGGTCATACAACTTACCATCCAAATGAATTTTACCTCCTTTTCTTTTCACTAATAGAGCTTTCATTTGGTGGTATTTCATTGTTGCTGATACTTTTACTTTTTTTTGCTATTAATAAAAAATGAACGAAATGTTTGCAAAAAAAAGAAGTATTTCGCTTTCTGTTGTAATTTTTTTTAAAAAAAACTACATTTCTATATAAATTTTTCTCAAAATGTATTGTTCTACATGTCTTTGATAAAAAAAACAATGCAATTAGTGTATATTTATTGGTTTGGGTAAAAGTTATAGCGTTTACAAACTATGGTGCAAAAAAGTGAATTTCAGCACTTTGACTTTCTGAGCACCTGTCATGTTTCCTGAGGTAGTACAATGCCCAGACAGTAGAAACACCCCATACCACACTCATGTGGTATCGCCGTACTCAGAAGAGGTAGGGCAATGTGTTTTGGGGTGTATTTTTACATATACCCATACTGTGCGTGAAAAATATCTCTGTAAATGACAACTTTTTCAATTTTTTTATACAAAGTTGTCAATTTACAGAGATATTTCTCTCATCCAGTATGGGTATATGTAAAAACACACCCCAAAACACAATGCCCTACTTCTCCTGAGTACGGTGATACCACATGAGTGACACTTTTTTGCAGCTAAGATGCGCAAAGGGGCACTAATTCCAATGAGAACCTTTAGGATTTCACAGGGCATTTTTACGCATTTGGATTCCAAACAACTTCTAACGCCTTAGGGGCCCCTAAAATGCCAGGGCAGTATAAATACCCCATAAGTGACCCCATTTTAGAAAGAAGACACCCCAAGGTATTCCGTGAGGGGCATGGCGAGTTCATAGAAGATTTTATTTTTGGCACAAGTTAGCGGAAATTGATATATATTTTTTTCTTACGAAGTTTCATATTCCACTAACTTGTGACAAAAAATAACATTTTAAATGAACTCACCATACCCCTCATGAAATACCTTGGGGTGTCTACTTTCTAAAATGGGGTCACTTGTGGGGTATTTATACTGCCCTGGCATTTTAGGGGTCTCTTAAGCGTGAGAAGAAGTCTGGAATCCAAATGCGTAAAAATGCCCTGTGAAATCCTAAAGGTACTCATTGGAATTTGGGCCCCTTTGCGAATCTTGGCTGCCTGTGGCCCTTTCACAGAGCTTATACAATTTGACCCCATACGGGCGCTCTTGCTTGGGATGTATTGTTTGATGCCAAGGCGCCCGGTAAAATGTATCAGGGACTCGTCTATGCAAATGTTTTGCTCAGGGGTATACAAATCTGCAAATTTGGTGTTAAAGTGGTGTATGAGGGGCCGTATTTTGTGGAGCCGGTCAAAAGCTGGGTAGCCTCTGGGACCAGAGGTGCTGTTGTCACTAAAGTGCAGGAAACGCAGGAAACTAGGAAAAGCCAAGTTCACCTTCTCTGGGAATTAACAGAGCACAGTCACCACATTCAGACTCAGACTTCTATTTTTCAATCATAAAATGGAGGCATTTTCCAATAAAGAACAGTACACAAAGTAACCTGTCATTTTATGTGAAAACTTGGCTGTCTTCTTGTTTTCTAAAATGAGAGAGATAGAGAACACTATCATAGCTAGACTTCACAACATTGTCACCACCGTTTGTTAATGTAGCTCTTATTCTGTCCTTGTACAGACACATAACAAATAACAGGTAATATTTCTGTCAAGCAGTAGTAGCAAAGTTAAAAAGCAGCTCCCCAGAACGGTCAGCAATGTACACTGAAAAGCTAAGGGAAAGGGTAGTTCAATGTGTTTTTCTTTAATGTTTTACTGATAATTGTGAATATTTTATTAGTTCTAAACATACCAATGTTGTAATTGAATATACATAATAACATAATTTGTAAGCCTACAAAAGAGACATATGTCCATCCATTTCAGCTTATAATTTTGCTGATTTGATTCAAAAGATGGCAAAAACCCTTAGCAGATAGAAGCCAATTTTCCTTATCCCAGAGGAAAAAAAATCCTTCCTAACTCCAAACTGGAAATCAGAATAACTCCCTGGATTAATACTCCATCTCCAAAATTCTAGTAACTATAACCTGTAATATTATTACGCTCCAGAAGTGCATCCAGGCCCCTCTTGAACTCTTTTAGTGAGTTCACCATTCCTCACTTGCTGAGGCAGAGAGTTCCATAGTGTCATTGCTCTTACAGTAAAGAATCCCCTTCTATGTTGGTGCACAAACCTTTTTTCTTGTACAGTCGTGGCCAAAAGTTTTGAGAATTACATAAATATTGGAAATTGGAAAAGTTGCTGCTTAAGTTTTTATAATAGCAATTTGCATATACTCCAGAATGTTATGAAGAGTGATCAGATGAATTGCATAGTCATTCTTTGACATTAAAATTAACTTAATCCCCCAAAAAAACCTTTCCACTGCATTTCATTGCTGTCATTAAAGGATCTGCTGAGATCATTTCAGTAATCGTCTTGTTAACTCAGGTGAGAATGTTGACGAGCACAAGGCTGGAGATCATTTTGTCAGGCTGATTGGGTTAAAATGGCAGACTTGACAAGTTAAAAGGAGGGTGATGCTTGAAATCATTGTTCTTCCATTGTTAACCATGGTGACCTGCAAAGAAACGCGTGCAGCCATCATTGCGTTGCATAAAAATGGCTTCACAGGCAAGGATATTGTGGCTACTAAGATTGCACCTTAATCAACAATTTATAGGATCATCAAGAACTTCAAGGAAAGAGGTTCAATTCTTGTTAAGAAGGCTTCAGGGCGTCCAAGAAAGTCCAGCAAGCGCCAGGATCGTCTCCTAAAGAGGATTCAGCTGTGGGATTGGAGTGACACCAGTGCAGAGCTTGCTCAGGAATGGCAGCAGGCTGGTGTGAGGGCATCTGCACGCACAGTGAGGCAAAGACTTTTGGAAGATGGCCTGGTGTCAAGAAGGGCAGCAAAGAAGCCACTTCTCTCCAAAAAAAAGATCAGGCACAGATTGATCTTCTGCAGAAAGTATAGTGAATGAACTGCTGAGGACTGGGGAAAAGTCATATTCTCCGATGAAGCCTCTTTCCGATTGTTTGGGGCATCAGGAAAAAGGCTTGTCTGGAGAAGAAAAGGTGAGCGCTACCATCAGTCTTGTGTCATGCCAACAGTAAAGCATCCTGAGACCATTCATGTGTGGGGTTGCTTCTCATCAAAAGGAGTGGGCTCACTCACAATTTTGCCCAAAAACACAGCCATGAATAAAGAATGGTACCAAAACACCCTCCAACAATCCAACAGTTTGGTGAAGAACAATGCATTTTCCAGCACTATGGAGCACCGTGCCATAAGGCAAAAGTGATAGCTAAGTGGCTCTGGGACCAAAGCGTTGACATTTTGGGTCCATGGCCTGGAAACTCCCCAGATCTTAATCCTATTGAGAACTTGTGGTCAAGCCTCAAGAGGCGGGTGGACAAACAAAAACCAACCAATTCTGACAAACTCCAAGAAGTGATTATAAAAGAATGGGTTGCTATCAGTCAGGATTTGGCCCAGAAGTTGATTGAGAGCATGCCCAGTCAAATTGCAGAGGTCCTGAAAAAGAAGTGCCAACACTGCAAATACGGACTCTTTGCATAAATGTCATGTAATTGTCGATGAAAGCCTTTGAAACATATGAAGCGCGTGTAATTATATTTCACTACATCACAGAAACAACTGAAACAAAGATCTAAAAGCAGTTTAGCAGCAAACTTTTTGAAAACTAATATTTGTGTCATTCTCAAAACTTTTGGCCATGACTGTAGACCTAGAAGATGTCCCCTTTGTTATAGTTAAGTTCCTGGATTCTGTATTGACCTTTGATATATGTACACCAATATGCAAAAGGCAGGTGTGGAAAAATGCTGCAAAGTAGGAATACTTTCAAAAATAGAAGTGTTAATAGTTTTTTTTTATGAATTAGCAAAATGCAAAGTGAATGAACAGGAGAAATCTAAATCAAATATTTGGTGTAGCCATCCTTTGCCTTCAAAACATCAAAAATTCCGCTACTAGGTAGATTTGCACACAGTTTTTAAATGAATTCAGCAGGGAGGTTGTTACAAACATTTTGGAGAACTAACTACAGATCTTCTGTGTATGTAGGTTTGCTCAGATCCTTCATTATCTTCATGTAATCCCAGAGATACTTGATAATGTTGAGATCAGGGTTTGGGGGGCCCCATATCATCACATCATCACTTCCAAGACTCCTTGTTCTTCCATATGCTGAAGATAATTCTTAATGGCATTGGTTGTTTGGAGTCATCCTGCTGCAGAATAAATTTGGAGCCAGTAAGACATCTTCCTGATGGTACTACATAAGCATTAGCCTGTATTTCTGTATTTTTGAGATTTTTGTGACTTTTTATGGCATATGTCAACAGATGCCAAATAGTAATAAAAAAAAAAAAAAGAAAGCTGAAAAAATTGTTATTAAAAGACTAAGGCTACTTTCACATCTGCGTTTTTCCTTTACGTCATAGGATCTCAATACCGGGGGAAAACGCTTCAGTTTTGTACCCATTCATTGTCAATGGGAACAAAACTGAACTGAACAGAACGTAGTACACCAGAATGCATTCCGTTCCATTTAATTGAGTTCTCATACTGGACAGAAAAAACACTGTAAGCACTGTTTTACTGTCCGGCATGGGATGCTGAGAAAGACAGATCCGGCATTAAACACAATGTAAGTCAATGGTAACGGATCTGTTTTCTCGGACACATATAAACTGATCCGGCGTCAATTGACTTACAATGGTTTTAGTGCCAGATCCATCATGGCCATTTTAGAGATAATACAACCGGATCCGTTCATAATGGGTGCAGCCGATTATATTATCATAATATAGAAGCGTTTTTTTTCTGATCTCTGTGGGATCAGGCAAAAATACAAGGGTGAAAGTAGCCTAAAGGCCATTTCCAGACTGATCCTGTAGTACAAAGCTGTAGAACATTGTGGCACTATGTAGACAGCAAGTAAATAATGACTGACATTTAGGATGCTAAAAAAGGGGAGTTCAATTTTGTTAATAAGTATGAAACAGTAATTTCATTTTCATCTCTATTATTGATTGCTATGAAAAACCATCTGGAAAACAAATTAATAATCTTGGAAACCCCAAATAAAAAAAAATTCTTACGTTTTGTCAGCTGAAGCCAAATTATTTTTTGATTCCTCCTTTTTGCCCTTGAAACGAAACACGGTGGAGATTTCTTTATTCATTTTTAACACACCCAGCAAAAATATTGTTCCAATAAGCCGTGATGGTAAACACAGACTCCATTATATGTGGCTATTGTCATCAAGCAATGATACAAGACCTTAGAGATTAACAACAGGATTGAAAAATAACAGTCATTATGTATAATGAATTTCAAAACAAAATGATTATGGTATTACACTCTGCTCCTACCATTCCAATAAGTTACCACTTGAAGATAAAAGTCATCTTTGCTGTGTCCTTCCCCATTGTCTGTGTATTAGTGGCAATGAATACATTAGATGTTGCTTCAATTAGATATGATTATGATATTCTGATCATATATCAACAAACTTTGCATATGCTTAAAGATAGATGAATATTGAAGCCTGTGGGTGTATTTAATGACACCCTGTTTATTAACTACACCAGCTGCATTTTGGAAATTCAACTTTATGTATCACCCTTCCACCAATGATTAACTCCCTTCTTCCATTAAATTTTATGTTGCAGCAAAACAATTTTCATTTTTAAGAGCAATGATTGTCTGATTTGCCTAGAGGTCACATAGGTCTAGAACAGAGGATACTAGTTATCTTTTGGCTTGTAAAATGTGTGCCTCTGTAATATTTACATTTCATTTTACTTAAAGGGGTTGCTTTTTTGTTTCCAGAAGCAGTGCCACTCCTTCCTATGGACTATGTTGATATTGAAACTTAGACCAACAAGTGAACAGGACTGAGCTACAATACCAAACAGCCCATATACATGACTGCATCAGAACGAAAATCCCAGCAACATTCAGTTTCTCTAATGCTTTTTTATTTGGAATCAAAAGTAGGTATACAATAAGCCCCTCATGAGGGGGCTTATTGTATACCTACTTTTGATTCCAAATAAAGAAGCATTAGAGAAACTGAATGTTGCTGGGATTTTCGTTCTGATGTGAAGTGGGATCTACCCTTTTCCCGTGCAACAAAGACACGGATCGTGAGCTGTTTTGTTTGCTTTCACATATACATGACTGGACATTTTTTTTTTTAAATAGACCCTTTTTTCTAATTTTAGACAACCACTTTAACATTTAGAACGTTTATTTTTAAGTAAATTAGACCTCTCTGTTGGCCCAATATTACAATATTGCCCGATTTATGACCTGTTTTTGTTTTCCAATTAATCCATCAAGATACATTTTCAGATGTACTGGAATTCCCCTTTTAAATATCACCCAAGTTTCTAAACACATATGCTGTAAATCTGCATTGTTATTAATTTGGCATTACAATGTAGAATAATAATGCACATTTTAAAGGCTTCCATTTTGCATTCCGTCATAATACAAGTCTATGGGCAGCATAACGGATCCGTCTGGTCTCCGTTTTGCAGAACGGAGAAAAAATCCCTGGACTCCTGCGTAATGGAAACCAGGAAGGATCCGTTATGCTGCCTATAGACTTGTATTATAAAGGATCATAGCGTAATGCCTCTTAAAGGCTTCCCTTTTGACTTCCGTCTTATGGATTCCATTATTTTCCATTATAACCTTGTTATAAGGCTAGTTTCACACTGGCGGCATGGACCTCTAGCAGGCTGTTACGTCGGGTGAACAGTCTGTCGAATCCGTCCTGCCACTAGCAAATGTATGCTCCGGACTACTGCTCCCTCCCTATTGACTATAATGGGGCGGGGCGGAGTTCCGGCAGCAGCACGGCAGCGCACGCCGAGTGGCTGCTGTAATAAAACTACGACATGTCGGAGCGGTAGTCCGGGGGCACACGTTTACTAGCGGCAGGACTGATCCGACGGAACTGCCTGCAGGAGGTCCGTGCCGCTAGTGTCAAACTAGCCTAACGGAAAACAATGACGGAATCCATAACGGTGATGTGAACCCGCCCTAAGTCAAACACTTTAATGCTGCATTCATTTTAATCACATTAAGAATAAATAAAATCTCTGCAGGGATGATATTAATTTATTTCTCTACACCTGCTATCACTAAGATACATGAAACAGAACATTTTCTATTGTGCTATTTCATGAATCATTTGTACTCCGGGAGTTTTTAAATGATTCACCTCTAAATATATCTTTATGAAATGATGTTGGTAAGGTACTGTACTCATTTACTGGAACCTCAAATGAGTAATTTATTTAGAGGAGGCTGGAAATGAAAATAACAGTATCAAAATAAATTCATTTTAATCATGACTCTTAAACATTCTGCAATAAAAGTGTTTTCCAAGCTCCTGATACTGCTAACTAGAGATAAGCGAATCAAAGGAAAAATTTGATTCACACCGTAGTCGAATTTCCTCACTCTTCGTGGTAACGAATCGCATGTTTTCCTCAAATGGCTATTGCACATGTTACAACATGGAGCTAAGAACTCTGGGAACGAGGGATCACACACAATGCCATGCATGCAGCCAATCAGCAGCCAGCCCCTGTCATGTCACAGCCCTATAAATACCCTTAGCCATTTTGGATTCTGACATTTCCAGTGTGCTTAGTGCAGGGAGAGACATCAGCAGGTTCTATTGTGCTGGAAAAAAAAACGATTTACAAGTTCAGGGAAAGATTATTAAAGGTGTAGGGAAAGCATAGGGAAGCATCATTCATGCTATAAAAGGAGAACAGGGAGCAATAGGGGAGTTTACAGCCTGGGTAATAGGAGCGATTCTATTACACCTTGCTGCACTTATTGGGGATCGAAATTGCTATTATACTACTCCTTTTTTATTTTGTACTAGATGATACCTCTGTAATACCAGCAAATCTTGTTTGTTTTTGTAGTGCAAGTGCTGTTTTGCAGGGTGTATTTATAGGAAATATACGTACATCTTATTTGCCATTCTGCGGTGCAGTTACATTGTACTACAGCTATTTTGGGATGTATTAATTTCCTTTTAATTTAATTATTTTATCTAACAGTATGTCAAACAGACAAGTGACAGGCCCTTCAAAGAAAAAGGGCAGTGGCCAAAATGTTTATTTCGCAGTCATCATGGTTGCTGCCACTTTTTCAGTGCAGGGAGAGATGTGACAAGTGCTAGGGACAGTGTTAGGAAAGACTTTTCTCAGCATAAAAAAAGATTTAGAAGTTCAGGGAAAGATCATTAGAAGTGTAGTAAAAGAATAGGGAATAGTGATGAGTGAGCATGCTCGGCCAAATATCTGTTCGGCTCAAGCATCGCTATGCTTGGCACATGGCGGGACTTGACAGAGTACCGCATGTGCTCGAGCGCAATGCTCGAGTCTCCGCTCCGCACGTTTCGCGGGTTTTAAGCAGCCAATAAGGTGCAGGTAAGTACTGCCCTCACTGTAATGCCTCAGTAGCCATGTTGCTGCTAGCATTACAATAATTGGCTGGCCAGAACGCATCATCAAGTGCTATATTTCATGTTCATCTCAGACGTAGACAGGGAGAGCAGAGCGTAGGAAGAGAAAGTGTAGGGAGTGATTTTCACAGTTTTTATTTTGAGAAAGCGTTTCCAAGACCCAAAAGTCCTTTTAAGGACTACTGTGTGTGTGTGTTTTAGAGCAGCAATCTATTTGCATCCTGCAGTCTCAGGGACAGTGCTTTGGAAGGGACAGATAGTGCAGGGAGAGATATTTGCTGGTTTTTCTACCAAAAGCTTTTTAAGGACCCCAAAGTCCTTTTAAGGACTACTGTGTGTATTTCACAGCAGCAAGATATTTTTATACCTATTAGTGACATATACTGTACATTATCCGCAGACTGTGTTTTCAATAATCTGGGCCACATATAGTGTCCATAATCTGTGGTGTTCTGTAACCAATACTGTAGAACATCTGCAAACAGTGTCTGTAATACAAATTCCAATAATCTGGGCCACATCTAGTGTCCATAATCTGTGGTGTTCTGTAACCAATACTGTAGAACATCTGCAAACAGTGTCTGTATTACAAATTCGAATAATCTGGGCCACATCTAGTGTCCATATTTTGTGGGTTTCTGTGATATATACTGTCCTGCATGCAAAAACAGTGTCTGTAGCGCAAATTAAAATAATTTGGGTCTAATGTAGTGTCCATACTTTGTGTCTTTCTGTGACAAATTCTGTACTACATCAGAAAACAGTGACTGTAGCGCAAATTTAAATAATTTGTGCCACACCTACTGTGTGTGCGTTTAAGACATATCACAGACATATACTGTACTTTATCCGTAGACAGTGTATGCTAGTCTGTGCCCTATATGTTTTTTATAGGGCAGGACAGCTGTAACCAACACCTCTAATCTCATCTCATTGATTGGACTCCAGGCTGACACCTCACTCCAATTAGCTCTTGGGGATGTCATTAGTCTAGGGGTTCACATACTTTTTCCACCTGCACTGTAAATGTTTACATGGTGTGTTCAATAAAAACATGGTAACATTTAATTTTTTGTATGTTATTAGTTTAAGCAGACTGTTATTGTCCATTGTTGTGACTTAGATGAAGATCAAATAACATTTTATGACCGATTTGTGCAGAAATCCATATCAATGTGAGGGTTCACATACTTTTTCTTGCAACTGTACGTCTCTTATCTTGAATATCCTTAGATAGGTCAGAAGGAAAGGAGCGCCATATGGTTTTTGGAGATAGATTTTGCTAGAATGGTTTTTAGGCACCATTTTATATTTGAAGAGACCCTGACATACCCCTACAGTGGAACCCCTCAAAAATTGACCCCCTTTTGGAAACTACACCCCTCAAAGAATTTATTAAAGGGGTTATTGAGCACTTTGACCCCATAAGCGTCTTACGGAATTTAGAAATATTTGGCTATGAAAATGAAAAGTTTAATTTCTTCCAATAAAACGTTGCTTTAGCCCCAAATTTAAATTTTCACAAATGGTAACAGGAGAAAAAGCATAATTTGTTACTCATTTTCTCCTGAATATGGCATCACCCCATATGTGGTGGTAAAGTGCTGTAGCAGGACTCAGAAAGGAAGGAGCGCAATATGGCTTTTGCAGTGCAGATTTTGATGGATTGGTTTACGGGTGCCATTGTTTTTTTATTTTTTGAGCGATTGTCTTATATGGGGGTTCATTTTTTGCGGGATGAGGTGACATTTTCATTGGTACCATTTTGGGGTAGAAATGACTTTTTGATCACTCGATATTATGCATTTTGTAGGGTGAGGTGACGAAAAATGACTGTTCTGGCACAGTTTTTATTTTTTTTACAGCATTCACCTGAGGCCTCATGTCATGCAATATTTTTCTAGATAAGGTTGTTATGGATGTGGCGATACCTAATATGTCTATTTTTGTTAAGTTTTACACAGTAGAAGCATTTTTGACAATAAAAATATTGTTTTTGTCATTTTCTGAGAGCCATATTATTTTTATTTTTTGAGTGATTGTCTTAATTTATGGTCTCATTTTTTGCGGGATGAGATGACATTTTGGGGTACATACGCCTTTTTGATCGTTTGGTATTAAACTTTTTGTGAGGCAAGTTGACCAGAAAATGGCTGTTTTGGCATTGTTTTTATTTATTTTTTATGGCATTCACCTGATGGTGGATCATGTGATATTTTTATAGAGCCATTCAATATGGACAGGGCAATACCCAATATGGCACCCTTTTTTTTTCTATTTAAAAATAAAATAAAAATTATAACCTAATTTTGGTAAAAGGACACTTTTTTTTACTTGAAACTTAATTTTTTTTGTATGTAAAACTATTCTTTTTTTACCTATTTTCTTGTCTCACCATGGGACTTCAATTTTTGGGGGTCTTATCCCCTCTACAATGCATTACAATACATCTGTATTGTAATGCATTGTCTGAAAGTGTATTACACAATATAATACACTGATAACCTGCTTGCCTGTGAGACCCAGGGGGCTGGGTCTCACAGGCTTACATAGAAGGCAGCATGATGCCTATGTAAGACATCTGCCTGCCTTCCCAGCCATTGGGTCCCAGTCACCGCAGCGCGTGGACCCAATAGGGACGGGGAAGGAGCTCCCTCCAAACATATCGCATGTGCTGCGGTCAGCGCTGATGGTGGCAAATCTAGGGGTAATGTACTGTCATCCGTGTTTTCACCATTGCCAGCACATACACCAGGGGCACGGCTTTCAGGAACAGCCAGCCCCTGCTGCTGATTGGGCTGGCGAAGCTGGGCAGAAAGTCACTTACCGCAGCACTGTACTATTACGGCGCTGGGAGGAAAGGGGTTAAAATAGTGATTAAATACCCATGATTTCCACGTGCTATGGGGTCTTAGGGAGGGAGAGCCTGGAATGGAACTTGTTCTCTTCCCCATATGAAAACACTGCATTTCATGCAACCAACACCATGGGGTGCTTAATGCAAAGAGATTATTACTGCTTCCATGACAGTTGTGTTAACTCTGACACACTGAGTTCCCCCCAGTGTTAACTGCAGGTAATAGAATAGGAAGCAGGAGATTTATCAATGTATTTATGACAGTGTTCTGGTGTAAATATATTGAGAAATATAGGGGTTATTTATTAACCCTATGGATACCTGAGGTTTTTTCATTTTGCGTTTTAATTTCCTTCTCTATCTTCCTGGGGAAATAACTTTATTTTTTTTCGTTCACATATCCATATAAGGGCTTGTTTTTTGCAGGACAAGTTGTACTTTCTAATGCCATACAATATAAGCGGGAAAAAAATTCCAAATGCGGTGGAATTGGAAAAAAAACGCAATTCCTCCACCACTTTACAGGTTTTGTCCTTTTGGCATTCTCTTTGTGGCAAAACTGACCTGTGACCTTCATTCTCAGGGTCAGTATGACAAATTTGTATAGGTTTTATATGTCTATAAAAATAAAGTAAAACTTAGCAAAAAAAATTTTTTACATCACCATATTCAGACCCCCATAACTTTTTTATAGTTATGTCTACTGAGCTGTGTGTGGGTTAATTTGTTGCAGGACGATCTGTAGTTTTTATTGATACCATTTTGGAGTGTGTAACTTTTTGAGCACATTTTATTAAATTGTTTTGGAAGCAATGAAAAAATGAAAAATCAGCCATTTTGATACTTACTCTTACTCTTACGCTATATGCTGTATTGTAAAAAATATATATATATTTTAATAGTGCTAGCGTTTTCAGATGCAGTGATGCCCATGATGTTTATATTTTTTAGTATTTATGTATTTATTTATTTATTCTAAGGAAAGGGAGTGATTTAAATTTTTATATATTTTTTTACATTTTTATATTTTTATTTTACATTTTTCTTACATTTTTTAAATGTTTTTGTAGCCAGTCTAGGAGGCTACAACATTCACAATTTTTTTGCCAACATAATAATTGCAGCTCTAATATGCTGGGTCTCTTCAGAGAAACCCAGCCTATTACAGTAAATTGCTGACATCCCCATTGACCATACGGGGATGCCAGTATATTTTTTCACTGTTTAGATGATGTGATCACCATTGATCACGGCATCTAAAGGCTGTAATGACTATGATCGGCATTTTTGCCAGTCGTGGTCTTTAGCCACGGGTCTCTGCTGTTTGAAACAGCAGAGACGCGCTAGCCATGGCGCCCGCTGCACATGTAAGCAGGCACCATCTTTACACATAACTTACACCGTACATGTCTAAAACGCCGGCCTTAATAAACCCTATATCTGACGGTGGATCTGCCGAAGTTATATAGAGGCACAGGCCTCTACAGAACTTAGGCACTTCCAGTATCAGTGTAAATGTAAGCCAGCTTCCTAGCTGGCTTACATTTAGACCATTTTCTATGCATAAAACAGGCATAGAATTCCTACGCCACACCAACTTTTTCAGACTTGGCGTCAGCGGGGGAAAGTCGCAAATTGCGGCACAACTAACCGTATAAGCATATTTCAGCATAAAAATGACCCCCATGATGTTCAGAATAAGCACCATACTTCTGAAGCATCTGTTCCACTTTTTCCAACATAGAGGTTGGATAAAGTGGGTGAGACCAAAGACACTGTTTTATTGCAATTCGAATTTAATTAAACTTTCTTCCACTTGATACAAAAAATGTAAACGTGTCAGAAATCTGGGGTGTAGTGCATGCTCTGCATTGTTCTAGGAATGATTAATGCATGTACACTGGGAAACTAGGTGCAAGAAGTCCAATACTAGGTGTTGCTATTGTACCCTATGAGTTGTCTGTATTAATCAACTTCACCTGATATCTATTAGAGACGCTTCACTCTACTGCCATGGAGAGATGTTATAAAGCCTCCATATGAGGTTTATTTCCAGGATGAATCATTGTAAATATGCACAAACAGCAGCTGAAACGATGAGGAGATGTTTATAGTGGCATAGTCTAAAAGTGTCTCCCTGTCTACATGGAGAATCAGCAGAGCCTGATTACAGGGAGATAGAAGGGGCAGACTAACAAACAAGCACACTGCAATATCAGCAATAAGACAGTAAATACTAGAGATGATTGACCATAGAGATGTCACTCCCCATCACTGTACCCCTCAGATGCCGCGTTCATAGCTGATCCCGGCATCTGATAGTAATAGAGTGTAAAATTGAAAAAAAAAAAAAACATATTTACCTTATCCATTTGCTCGCGGCAGGCCAACCATCCTCTTGATTAAAGATTAAAATCTGGAGCGAAATCAGACGCGGGCTGGGATTACACGCGAGATCTTAATGCAAGATGGCAGCGACCAGCCCATCGCGAGCAGATAGATGAGGTAAGTATGATTTTTTTACACTATTTCAGGTAAAATAAATTCACTACCAGGAAGCACAAGGAAATTCAGCTTCTCAGCAAATCAAACAGTGCTATTTTTTGGCTCTCAGTGAGCAAGCATTTCCAGTCTACATAGACCATCCACCTATGCCATCCATTGGGCTATAGAAGGAGGAGCGGTATGCTGGATTTCAACATGAACTACATGATGTAACCTTTGTTCAATCTGTGGATAAGTGCTTCCATATTTATTTAGAATTGGTGTATTTTCTCTTCCCTTTTGATAAACATGCTTGCTTGTCCAATCCAAGTATTCATATTTATAGGAAAGTCAGGGGAAATAGTTGTAGGTCGAATGAGCAGACAGCTACCTCATTGGTATGGCAAGCTAAAGGCTACCTGGACGGGGAGCACGAAAAAAAATACAAAACAGCAATGCTACTGTTCATAAACTGAACTCTCTCTCTTACCCCCAAAAAAATCCAGTCCCTTAACCTATAAGCAAGACCCGCTAGCATTAGGAACAAGTGACCTAGGGCAACCCACCTGTGCACTAGTGGGGTTAAGGTTTAATATTACATTTAAATAATTGTAGAATCATAAAGGATACCAGGTTTTAGAAAACACATTGATATTGCTCTACAGTTACCCCAGAAAACACTGTTTAACAGCATGAGACCATAAGAGGCACTAAGGTATAATTAATAGCAAGAACAGCTGCTTTACCATATGCCATGTGGATACTGAGAATGGAAGTGATATTAGCTTGGTAACATAACTGATTACTAGAGTCTTCTGCACACACTGAAGTGAGAGAACAGTCGTCTTTACTCCCAAAGGCTGTCAAATGTAGTTATTTCTCTGTCATAGATCAACAGTAATACAAATATGTATTTTAGAATCAGATGGAGGTCAGAAATCTCTATGACAAGCACTGTCTTGTTAACGTTAACTCTTCCTACTGTACATCCTACATTTTCACAGCTTCAAGTTGATATAACAGGAATATTTTATGTAATAAACCTGATTTGAGAATTTCAAATGAAGGTTTTGTTTTAAAGATGAGCAGCAGCTGCATATGTACATCTAGACCTGCAAAGGGACTAGTAGTGCAGAAATATCTTAATTCAATATATAATTATAGGGAATAGGACTGGTACTTAAAAGTGTTGTCTCAAGATGACAACCCCTTTCCATGTGTCACATTAGAATAAGTGGAAGTCATAGAGGAGATTCAGAGCTCTGTAAAGAGGGAGAGTACAGGGTCACTGCCTGGACCACTGCTAGCAAATTCTAAATCTAATACGTATCTTCATTCACCACTCTGGTTAGTAGATTAAAGGCTACCCTAGGTTTTCACCATAGCTTGTTACAAGGCTGGTTGGACTTGGCAGCTAGAAACCCAGGGTAAGCTTGTGGAGTAAGAAGTCAGAAAACAGGTGTAAGCTCACAAGTAGCAGACCTATCAGATGCCTAGGAGTAACAGAAGGGTTAAGAGTCAGAGCCTAGACAGTCAATAGCAGCAAAAACAGCAGACAAGGGATTAAACCCCAAACCAAGCTAGGGAGACAAAGCCAGAAGAAACAGTCACAGCCTAATCAGTAGTCAAGGGGTTGCTCTAAAAAATAGCTAGGGTGAATACATAGGAAGGTTCTGCAGAAATGCAGAAGTGTTCTGGGCACACCAAAGCCATGGGAACAAGGACAAAATTACAGGCAAGGACAGCAGTAAGCACACGTATTAAATCCACCACCTGTCTCTGGGATTGGACACTAAGTCTGAAACCTGATTGGCTAGACATCCAGTCTCAAAGATAGACTGATGAGCTAGGGCTTGGCTGGTGGGCATAGCAACCCTCCAAAAACAGCCACTGGTTCATGGCTAGCTAATTTCCTAATAACCTCCCTCTATAAGCTCAAATAGACCCAGTTCATAAATGCAAGATTAGCATTTTATTTGAATAGACATGCTTCATTATCCCTGCACTAGAAATGTATTGCCAGATATGGCAGACCAGTGATAATAGCTGGGCACTAGTGATGGGCGCGAATATTCATTTAGCGAATTTTAATCACGAATATTGCCACTTCGAGAATTCGCAAATATTTAGAATATAGTGATATATATTCGGAATTTTCAAATATTCTAGATTTTTTTTTCATCTTAACCCACCATCCCTCCCTGCTTCTTGCTTGTGGCCCAATGAGAAGGCTGCAATGTCTTTGTCTGAGCTTAGCAACATCCCTAGCAACCTACAGAAAAGTTGCCTACCCCTTACTATATAAGAAACTCCCCAGCAGCCATTGTATGCAGTATTTTGAAGATCTGAGATAGACAGCAGTGTTATTGCTGTGCTCTCTGCTTTCCTGTGTCATTACATTAGTTAGTTAGCATATCTATCTATCTATCTATCTATCTACAGTTGTGTTCAAAATTATTCAGCCAGTTTGACATTGATTTTGATCATTTCAGTCATCTTGTTTACAATTAAATCAAAGAGGCACTTGTAAGTCAGACAAATATAACATAACATTTATAATGAAATAACCACAAATGTCTTTTCTGTGCTCACATCATTATCAGTTTTATTCAACCCCCAAGTGACATTCAATCTTAGTACTTAGTACAACATCCTTTATCAGTTATAACAGCTTTTAAACGTGAAGCATAGCTTGACACAAGTGTCTTGAAGCGATCTACAGGTATCTTCGCCCATTCTTCATGGGCAAAACCCTCCAGTTTAGTCACATTCTTAGGCTTGCGCGCTGCAACTGCTTTCTTTAACCTCTTAAGGACGAAGGGCGTACATGTACGCCCTTTGTCCGCACTTTAAAGATGGCGCCCGCTCCCGCACGGAGCGGGCGCCCAGCTGCGGTAAAGCTTGATTCATCAAGCTGACACCGCAGCTCATGTCCGCGACCGGCAGCGATGCCGATCGCGGACATTTAACCCCTCAGATGCCGTGGTCAATCCTGACCACGGCATCTGATCAGCGCAAAAACCGAAAGTTTCACTTTCGGTTTTGCTCGGCTCCCTGATGGCCACAAGGGGAGCCGGAGCATGCATGTAGTACCCTAGGTTTCTGTGAATGAAACCTAGGGTACTACACAGTATTCCTATGGAGCCTATGACTGTAATAGGCTCCATAGGAAATATGCGATTTTCTCATATATTCCAATGCTATTGCATTGGAATATATGAGAATAGCAATCTGATGATTGCATCTTATAGTTCCCTATGGGAACTATAAGAAAGTGGTAAAAAAAAAAAAAAAGTTTAAAAATAAAAATTAAATAAAAAAATATAAAAATTCAAATCACCCCTTTCCCCAAAATGAAAATAAAATAAATAAAAAATTAAAAATTACACATAATGGGTGTCGCAATGTGAAACGCCTATACTATAATAATATTAAAAAATATTCACCATACGGTAAACATAAAAGCGGAAGAAAGCGTCCAAATGGCTAATTCGCCATTTTTGGACGCTCTCATTTCCTAAAAAATGAATAAAAAGTGATCAAAACATCATACGCACCCCATAATGGTATCAATTAAAAGTTCAGATTGCCCCACAAAAATGAGCCCCTACACTGCTCCATACGCATAATTACAAAAAAGTTATAGGGGTCAAAACATGGCGACAAAAAATAAAATAAAAAAATTCCCACTTTTAATTTTTTTTCACTATCAAAACGCAAGAAAAACTATACATATTAGGTATTGCCGGATTCGTACTGACCTGAAGAATAAAATTAACCAGTCAGTTTTATCGCAAATCGAACGTTGTAATTTAAAAACCCGTAAAACTGTGGTGAAATTGCTTTTTTGCAATTTCACCCCATTTGGAATTCTTTCCCGTTTCCCACTACATCACATGCAAAAATAAATGGTAGCGTTAAAAGTACAACTTGTCCATAAAAAATAAGCCGTCATATGGCTATGTGAGCGGAAATATAAAAATGTTATGGCTTTTGGAAGGCAGGGAGCGCAAAACAAAAGCGCAAAAAATCCCAAAACCCCGGTCCTTAAGGGTTAAGTCCCACCAGAGGTTCTCAATCGGATTTAAGTCTGGTGACTGCGATGGCCACTTCCGCACACGCGCGGAAAAATCGTGGTGATTCCCGCAACGCACCCGCCTCTTATCCGGGCGTCAAACATGACGCCCGTGTGCAAGAGGCCTTAATCTGCAACCATGCTCTAGTGGACTTGGAGGTATGCTTGGGATCATTGTCCTGTTGAAAGGTCCAACGTCTCCCAAGCCTCAGGTTTGTGATGGATTGCATCACATTTTCATCCAATATCTCCTGGTACTGAAGAGAATTCATGGTACCTTTCACACGCTGAAGCTTCCCTGTACCTGTAGAAGCAAAACAGCCCCAAAGCATGATTGACCCTCCCGCCATGCTTCACAGTAGGCAAGGTGTTCTTTTCTTCAGAGGCCTTGTTCTTCCTCCTCCAAACATAGCGTTGATCCATGGGCCCAAACAGTTCTAATTTTGTTTCATCAGTCCACAGAACACTATCCCAAAACTTTTGTGGTTTGTTCACATGACTTTTGGCATACTGCAGTCGACTCTTCTTATTCTTTGGAGACAGCAAGGGGGTGCGCCTGGGAGTTCTGGCATGGAGGCCTTCATTACGCAGTGTGCGCCTTATTGTCTGAGCTGAAACTTCAGTACCCGCATCTGACAAATCTTTTTTCAGTTCCTCAGCAGTCACACGGGGACTTTTCTCCACTTTGCGCGTCAGGTAGCGCACAGCAGTCGAAGTCAGCATCTTCTTTCTGCCACGACCAGGTAGCGTTTTAACAGTGCCCTTTGCCTTGAATTTGCGAATGATGCTTCCTATGGTGTCTCTTGGTATGTTTAGCATCTTTGAAATCTTCTTATAGCCATTGCCCTTCCTGTGAAAAGAAATCACCTCTTCTCTTGTCTTCCTGGACCATTCTCTTGACTTCACCATGTTTGTAAACACACCAGTAAATGTCTAGAAGGAACTGAGTATTAGTCATTTTACATCTGCCTAATTGGTGCTTATTATGCTTGATTGCTGCTCCTTGACATCCAGAGGTGTTTTTAATACCTGATCGAAAACACTTGAATGAACCTCTGTTCTTAAGAGTGGTAATCTTTAAGGGGTTGAATAATTGTGTCAATGAAGAAATCACAAACAAAACATTTAATACTGTATTACAAAAACAATTGATGTCATTTTAGTTGCATTTGGTTCTTTAAAAAGTCCTTGAAAGATTTCATTCTGAACACAATTACAAATGTACACTAAATTCCCTAAAACCCTTTACAGCATTGGGGGTTGAATAATTTTGAACACAACTGTATATATATATATATATATATATATATATATATATATATATATATATATATATATATATATATACAGTATATATATTACAGATAGTTAGTGGGAGATAGTCAGTGTAGGTTAGATAGTGATATAGTGCAGCTGTCCATACATACATACTACATACACAGTGCTGTATGTATGTATGTATGCTACATACATAGTGCTGTGATGTCACAAGTTCACAACAATACTTAGTGCACCAATCACTAATATGCATTTGCATGTATTGTGCCAAAATATTCGCATCATTAGTGCCGATTTCGCAATCGCGAATATATTGGAGCACTCTATCTGCATATAAAGCTATTGTAATGTTCTGCCACTCCAACCATTTTCTTCAGTCTCAGGAAACTTCTAGCAGCTTAAAAAATGTAGCTATAATGACCCACGCCTGTATTGCGCGCGCATTACGCGCATATTACATTGCCGATTTTCGCAAACAAGACCATATTCGCAAATTCTCTAATTCACGAATATATGACGAATATTCTACCAAATATTCGCGAAATATCGCGAATTCGATTATTGCCCCTGCCGCTCATCACTACCACCAGGGGTTGGAAAAGTTGAAAAGTTTTTATGAGACAACATCTTTGTGGAAACTGCATTTATACAGTACTATATAGTTTATCTATATGTACTTTATCTTTGGTCTTTTGTGCGAAAGTAGCTAAGGCCATTTAATGGTCAAGGGTCTGGGCAGGTATCAGGAAAAGGGCCAAGGATGTGGGTAATTGATAGGAAAACAGTTTTCATATGAGTAGAGTTGAGCGGACACCTGGAGGTTCGGGTTCGCCGAGTTCGGCCGAACTTCCCCGCAAACTCTGGGTTTGGGACTTGAACTTGACCCCGAACTTTGGGGCACTAAAATGACTCTAAAAGAGTCATGGAAAGGGCTAGAGGGCTGCAAAAGGCAGCAAAATGTGGGTTAGAGCATGGCAAGTGTCCTGCAAACAAATGTGGATAGGTAAATGACTTAAAATAAAATAAATAAAAATTAAAAATAATAATCTTAAACTAGGTGGAGGAGGTCCATATGGAGTAGGAGGTTGAGGAGGCAGTGTAGGTGGAAGCGGTGGTGGAGTAGGTAGTCGCCAACAACACTGTTTTTTTGTTTTTAACTTTTTAATTTTTTTGAAAAAAAATTTTTGCATTTGGGTAGACCCCAAAACATTGGGAAATATAGAAAAGAAATCCAAGAGAAAGTGCGCTGGAGTTTAACAAAGGCTGGGTGAGGCCGGTATACATGTCCATTCTGCAAGGTACGGACAAGTCCTGTGGGATCCATGCGTGGTTCATTTTAATCAACGTGAGCTGCGCTTGTCTGTGATAACACCCCCTGCCATGCTAAACACATTTTCAGACTATACACTGGCTGTAGGGCAGGCCAGCACCTCCAAGGCGTAAAGGGCAAGCTCAGGCCATGTGCCCAATTTGGAGACCCAAAAGTTGAATGGGGCAGACCCATCAGTAAGTACGTGTAGGCGTGTGCACACATATTGTTCCACCATGTTGCTGAAATGCTGCCTCCTGCTAAGACGTTCCATATCAGCTGGTGGTGCTGGTTCTTGTGGCGTGCTGACAAAGCTTTTTCACATTTTGGCCATGCTAACCCTGCCTTCTGAGGTGCTTGCGGTGCCCCAGCTGCTTTGGCGACTTCTTCCTCCTCCACTGCCTTCGCCTTGTGCTTCCATTGAGGCCCAGTGTCAGATGGGAATGCCATCAGCGGCGCGTCTACCATCGTGCGCTTGTAAGGGGTATAGATCACCCAACAATCTATATGCCGCAGAATTTACAGAATATATTTCCCAGTCAGGTATGTAGGGCAGAGGTAGTGTGAAAGAAGAAATGGGGTACAGATCACCGAACAATCTAAATGCCACCAAATTTGCTGAATATATTTCCCAGTCAGGTATGCAGGGCAGGGGTAGTTTGAAAGAAAAAAGAGGTCATGGAGCATCCCTGTCATCCGGCATCTATTTGCAGCGCTGAAGGATTATTTTAAAAGTGTATAGAAGCCACACGGGGCCCCCACACTGCAGATTTATCATGGAGACATCATGGAAATTTTACAGCATATAACTACAGGACCCAACAATCTAAATGCCGCCGAATTTACAGAATTTATTTCCCAGTCAGGTATGCAGAGTAGGGGTAGTGTGAAAGAAAAAAGGGGTACAGATCACCAAACAATCTAAACGCCGCCGAATTTATAGAATATATTTCCCTGTCAGCTATGCAGTGCAGCAGGAACAGACCCTCCAAGCCACTTGTGAATTACTGGTCTGATAACCGTGGAAATGTCCACCAACAATCTAAGAGCTGGATTTACTGATTAAATTTCACCCTCAGAAATGCAGTGCAGGCCGCAATTGTACTTTATGGCAAAAAATAATAGTTTTTTTCACCAACAATGTCACAGTTGTATTTACTGGTTATATTTCCCTGTTAGAAATACAGTGCAGGTCGCAAATGTACTTTATGGCAAAAAAGAAGTGATTTTTTTCACCAACAATGTCACAGTAGTATTTACTGGTTATATTGCACTCTCAGAAATGCAGCGCAGGCTACAAATGTACTATCTAGCACAAAAAGTGTGCTTTTTTAAACGAAAAATGTAAATGCAGTATTTAACGGTTTTATTGGACTGTCAGAAATGCAGCGCAGGTTGAAAATGTACTTTCTAGCACAAAAAGTGTGTTTTTTTCCTGCCAACAATGTAAATGCAGTATTTAACGGTTTTATTGGACTGTCAGAAATGCAGCGCAGGCCAAAAAATGTACTTTCTAGCACACAAAATGGGAATTTTTCAACCGACAATGTAACAGCAGTATTTAATGGTTTTATTTGACTGTGAGATATGCAGTGTCGGTGTCAGAAAGTATAAAGTAGCAGGCACTCACTTTGCATCTGAATTCATGTGCATTTATTAAAAAAAAAAATTATACTAATATAAAAACCAACAATATGACACAAGTGTACCAATTATATAGACAATGACCGATGCGCAAATATTTGGTGCGTCGTTGCGCAATAGGTAGGTAGAGACCCCAGTCTTGGGGGCACTATAGATTGTATTGCCCAACAATGTAACACCCTAAGTTCATCAATTAAAATCCGTGAATCCAGTATTAGATGAATAGTCCCCGTATTGTATACGCCAGAGTGTGGTTGGTGTACCCAGACCAATACTTCACAGACCACACTACAGTCAATGCCGTCAAAAACAGTATTTCATATGCCACAATGAAGTTAATGTCGCCAGAACATTATTGGGGTAACTCACATTTAGGGCGATGCTGCCGTTCCGAGGATGTGCCTGAACGTGGCGTCCCGCGTACTCTCCGGCACTGATCTTACCTCAAGTCGGAGCTTTCCCCTTTGCAGAGCTCCCTCTGTTGATGTCTATTCTGTGGTAGTGTTCGGCTTGTTAGTAGCTGAAGATAGACGCTGCAGTGTATGTAACTGTAGTGGTCAGCGTTCCTCGTGGTTACTAGCGGCTTGGATTTCCGGGTATGATGACTTAGATATCTGCGTGACCCAGACCTCCGATCACATGACCCAGAGTCTCCATCTGGTCAAACAGAAAGGAGCAATTGATTATTCAATGCTGTGGACGTCCTTTTCTTTTTGCTTTAATCCTTAGTGATCACTTGGAATATCTTTGGCAGTCATATGGGATAGACCCTTTACTTTCCCAAATGTGTTTTGGGACCCATAGTCCCGTCATCAGTGAGTAAGGGTTTCCCCCTAGATTACAGCTTTTTATAGGGGATTGTGGGTAAGGTGTCCTCCTGTTAAAACCAAAATCCGGTACCCGGACTACATGAATGTGGATGTCATATATAACAATTCAAATGCATTATATACTCTCCGGATCAAGTTCCTTTCTAGTATGCACATATCCATTAAAGTACAAAACCTAATTACAATTTTTATGGATAACACAGACAATATCATACATAAAGTGATAATAAAAATAAATATAGTTTTATCTATAATACTATATGAATGTTATTTCATTACATATGAAGGTGGGTAAATTATATACCTCTATAATTGAATTATTTTCACTGCCAGGTATGCACTGCAGGCCACAGGAGTACTTGACCACCAAAAAGGGAATTTTTCCCCTAGAATCTAACAGATGGATTTAATGAAAAGATTTTCCCTGTCAGATATTTAGCACAGGGGAGTTCACAGAAAAAAGTAGGAATATGTCCGTCCGTCCGTCCGTCCCCCTTGGGCCCTGAAGTCAAGGATGGATTACCTATATTATTTTCCTTTCCCATGGCACATATGCAGCGCAGGTGTCCTTAAAAAACGTCTAGATGTTGCCCACTGAGCTACCAAAATAGGATTAAAGTAATGTCCCTGGCACACATGCAGTTAAAAGTGCACTGAACTAGCTAAAATGGTTGCCAACGCCCACATAGCAAACAGACTGATTAAAGCTTATTTCTCTGTGGCACTGGGCTCATGGGTACAAAAATGTAGCATAGCACCCACAAAAATAATCGTTCTAGTTTGCAGATTTAACAACACCAAGCACACCAGAATTGTTTCCTAATCTCTCCCTCACAGCAACATCCTATCCCTACATTAGTTAGAGCTGACATGACGTGACGTGCTACGTGACAGCTTATATAGAGGCTGGGTCACATGCTGCACTGGCCAATCACAGCCATGCCATTAGTAGGCATGGCTGTGATGGCTTCTAAGGGCACACTAGTTAAACGTTTGTTGATCGGCTGCCCTGCAGCCTTTCAACAAGTGCCATTAAATCGCCAAACACCGAACTCGAACCCTAACTTTTATGAAAATGTTCGGGTTTGGGTCTGGGTACGAAAATTCCTAAAGTCCGGTATGCACTTTACATTGAAACTTTGGAGAGAGTTCAGAGAAGTGCTACAAAACTAGTACATGGATTGCAGGACAAAACTTACCAGAAAAGGTTAAAGGACATTAACATGTATAGCTTGGAAGTAAGAAGAAACAGAGGGGATATGATAGAAACTTTCAAACACATAAAGGGAATCAACACGGTAAAAGAGGAGAGAACATTTAAAAGAAGAAAAACTGCTACAAGAGGACATAGTTTTAAATTAGAGGGGCAAAGGTTTAAAAGTAATATCAGGAAGTATTACTTTACTGAGAGAGTAGTGGATGCATGGAATAGCCTTCCTGCAGAAGTGGTAACTGCAAATACAGTGAAGGAGTTTAAGCATGCATGGGATAGGCATAAGGGCATCCTTCATATAAGATAAGGCCAGGGGCTATTCATAGTATTCAATATATTGGGCAGACTAGATGGGCCAAATGGTTCTTATCTGCCGACACATTCTATGTTTCTATGGGTTCGCTCAACTCTACATATTTGAGCAGTCATCCACAATAACTGTCCATGTAAATTGTGCCGCCAATCAAACCAATGAGTATTGGTGATTGCATCTTTCATGGGGCACATAAAAGCATTGTTACTGGCAGTACATCGCTCTGTGTAAGCAAATGATTGCATTAGTGATCATTCATTTCTATATAGAATGAATGATTGCTGCAAATAAATACAGCTCTCCCCTCAGATCAAGGCATTTATGGAGAATGAACAGTTTGTTCTTTATAATTGCATGTATAAAAGGGCCTTAAACTACACTGTTTTCAGATCTGAAATGATTGTTAGGGTCTCTTCTTCAACCACTACACGACCGCCTAACGCAGGGATGCGTACTGCGGGCGGCCGGGTTATTCCTCCTTGACGCATCGGCGTGTCATCTCGTGAGACGCAAGATTTAATATGAACGCGTGTTCACAGCGACGAGCGGCAGGGAAGTTATACTACAGCCTGCCAGCGATGATCATTCGCTGGCAGGCTGTAGATATTAAATAAAAAGCATCAAATAGGTATATCAGACGCTGTTTTGTTAACAGCGTCTGATATACCCGCTATTTGGTCCTCTGGTGGTCCCTTTTACTTGGATCAACCACCAGAGGACACAGGCAGCTCTGTAAGTAGCACCAAGCACCACACTACACTACACTCCCCCCTGTCACTTATTAACCCCTTATTAACCCCTGATCACCCCATATAGACTCCCTGATCACCCCCCTGTCATTGATCACCCCCTGTAAGGCTCCATTCAGACGTCCATATGTGTTTTGCGGATCCACGGATCCGCAAAACACGGACACCGGCAATGTGCTTTCCAGATTTTGCGGATCCGCACATTGCCCAAACTATAAAGAAAATGCTCTTTCTTGTCCGCAATTGCGGACAAGAATAGACATGTTCTATATTTTTGCGGAACGGAAGTGCGACTCGGAAGTGCGATCCGCAATTCTGATCTGAGCGGGACAAAGTCTGTCCCCTATAGAAATGACATGGGTCCGCACTCCGCTCCGCAAAATGCGGAACAGAATTGCGGACGTGTGAATGGGGCCTAAGGGTCCCTTATCACCGCCAGTTAGTTAGCTACTTGTTAGGTAGTTAGCGCCCACTGCACCGCAGTAACTGATTAGTCGCTGATTAGCGTAATCGTTGTCGCTAATCAGCACTAGTACTATATAGTATCTGTAAGTGATCAAGACTGATAGCAATCAGATCTATATCAGTACATTACGGTCACCTTAGGCTCTACAAAAAACGCAGTGTTCGCCCGATCAGGCCTGATCTTGTGTGCACACTTGCGTTCACGCGTTCACATTCACGCGTTCAATGCCTTGATCTGAGGGGAGAGCTGTATTTATTTGCAGCAATTATTCATTCCATATAGAAATGAATGATCACTAATGCAATCATTTGCTTACACAGAGCGATGTACTGCCAGTAACAATGCTCCACCGCAGTGTCAGAATTTTTTTTTTTCTGATCACTGCAAAAACACTGTCAAATTGCTGCGGCACTATAAAGATCACTTTTGAAATTTTAGGATCTTTATTAGCGATTGCAGCTTTACTTCGCAAGCACTCCTATGTCTTTTCCCCTCTTTTTTTTGCACATTTTTTGGAAGAGATTTTTTCATCCACATTGATCGATGCGAATGAAGAAATCTGTGCCGTTCATTTTTTTTTTTTCAGCCCAGAGGCTCAACGGAAAAAAAAAATCTCATTACCCGTATGCTCAATATAAGGAGAATAGCAGAAACTCCTAATGCTGGCCATACATGTAATGATTGTGGAGACCCTCAAATGACAGGGCAGTACAAACACCTCACATGTGACCCCATTTTGGAAAGAAGACACCCCAAGGTATTCGCTGAGGGGCATATTGAGTCCATGAAAGATTGAACTTTTTGTCACAAGTTAGCGGAAATAGTTTTTTTTGTTTGTTTGTTTTTTCTTACAAAGTCTCATATTGCGTGAGAAGTAGTTTGGAATCCAAATGCGTAAAAATGCCCTGGGAAATCCTAAAGGTACTCATTGGAATTTGGGCCCCTTTGCGCATCTTGGGTTAAAAAAAGTGTCACTCATGTGGTATCATATAATATAAGACAGAGTTCAGACTAAGCAAATATATTTCTACACTCAGAAGTGCATGACCATAAGGCAAATAAAGTTGGTTAAAAGATGGCCGCACAATACATCACAAACTAACAGAAAAACAAAAAAGGGGCTCATTCCAGAAATAGGAATGGAGGAAGCTCTTTGCGCACATTTTTGATCAAAAGTATGTCGGGCCCAAGTGCCACTTCACGGCGACTTCCGCACAAGGGTCCCTAACACTACAGATACTGCCTCTTATAGACTTACCAGTCTCCTTATTTTCAGGGCACTGTAGGAACACCAGCTAAATTGCTTTTGTGCTGAGAAGTCCCAGGAACTTGGGCGTGGCTCAGTCCAAAAGAGGCGCCACCCTCAATATACTATAAGACAGAGTTCAGACTAAGCAAATATATTTCTACACTCAGAAGTGCATGACCATAAGGCGAATAAAGTTGGTTAAAAGATGGCCGCACAATACATCACAAACTAACAGAAAAACAAAAAAGGGTCTCATTCTAGAAATAGGAATGAAGGAAGCTCTTTGCGCACATTTTTGATCAAAAGTATGTCGGGCCCAAGTGCCACTTCACGGCGACTTCCGCACTTTCGCTGTGAAGTGGCACTTGGGCCCGACATACTTTTGATCAAAAATGTGCGCAAAGAGCTTCCTTTATTCCTATTTCTGAATGAGCCCCTTTTTGTTTTTCTGTTAGTTTGTGATGTATTGTGCGGCCATCTTTAACCAACTCATGTGGTATCGCCATACTCAGGAGAAGTAGGGCAATGTGTTTTGGTGTGTATTTTTACATATACCCATACTGTATGTGAGAAATATCTCTGTAAATGACAACTTTTTAATTTTTTTCATACAAAGTTGTCAATTTACAGAGATATTTCTCTCACCCAGCATGGGTATATGTAAAAATACACCTCAAAACACATTGCCCTACTTCTTCTGAGTACGGCGATACCAAATGTGTAACACTTTTTTGCAGCCTAGGTGCATAAAGGGGCCGAAAGTCCGAATACCTTTAGGCTTCACAAGGTTGCTCACAATTTAGCCCCACCCAAAATACCAGAACAGTAAACACACCCCACAAATCACGCCATTTCGGAAAGTAGACACCCCAAGGTCTTCACTGAGGGGCATAGTGAGTTTGTGGGAGATTTTTTTTTTTTTGGCCAGAAGCTAGCAGAAATGGAAACTTTATTTTATTTTTTTTCCTCAGAAAGTGTCATTTTCCGCTTACTTGTGGAAAAAAATTAAATCATACATGAACTCACCATGTCCCTCTGCGAATACTTTGGGGTGTCTTCTTTCTAAAATTGTGTCATTTGGGGGATATTTATACTATCCTGGCATTATAGCACCTGAAGAAACATGACAGGTGCTCAGAAAGTCAGAGCTGCTTCAAAATGCGGAAATTCACTTTTTTGTACCATAGTTTGTAAACGCTATAACTTTTGCGCAAACCAATAAATATACACTTATTGGATTTTTTTATCAAAGACATGAAGAAATGTAATTATATTTGAAGAATTTTACCAGAAAAAGTTAAAAATACACTTTTTTGAGAAAATTGCGGTCTTTTTTGATTAATTTCAGAAAAACAAAAAATCTCAGCAGCAATCAAATACCACTAAAAGACAGCTGCATTTGTGAGAAGAAAAGGAGGTAAAATTCATTTGGGGGGTAAGTTGTACGACCGAGCAATAAACCGTGAAAGTAGTGTAGTGCAGAATTGTAAAAAGTGGTCTGATCATTAAGGGGGTTTAAGCTAGGGGGGCTGAAGTGGTTAAAACAAGTGCTTGTCCCATTTAATCACAATGAAAATTCTACTGATGTCATTGAAATTCATAGCATATCATTAGAGATAAGTGAATCAAAGTTGATGAAGTGGAATTCGATAAGAATTTCAGAAAAAAAATGTGATTCGCACCGAATCCAACTTTTCTCACGCTTCGTGGTAACGAATTGCATTTTTTCCTAAAATAGTTGTTGCACATGTTAGGACATGGAGTTACAAACTCTGGGAACTAGGGATCACCCACCATGCAATGCATCAGCAGCCAGTCAACCTCTGTGATGTCACAGCCCTATAAATACCCTTAGCCATTTTGGATTCTGACATTTTCCAGTGTGCTTAAAGCAGGGAGAGACATCAGCAGGTTCTAGGGACAGTGTTAGAAAAGACTTTATTGTGCTAAAAAAACGATTTACAAGTAGTGTTGAGCGAACAGTTCGAGAATAGTTCGGGTTCGTACCGAATTTTGGGGTGTCCGTGACACGGACCCGAACCCGGACATTTTCAAAAAAGTTCGGGTTCGGGTCCGGTGTTCGTCGATTTCTTCCCGCTTTCTGAAGGGCTGCACAGCAGCCAATCAGTTAGCATTTTACTTCTTGCCCTAAGAGCCCATCACAGCCATGCCTACTAATGGCATGGCTGTGATTGGTCAAGTGCAGCATGTGACCCAGCCTCTATTTAAGCTGGAGTCACGTAGCGCCGCACGTCACACTGCTCTGATTAGTGTAGGGAGAGGGCGCAGCTTCTATCAGGGCGAGATTAGGCAGGTTAAAGTCAGCAACAGCACCTAATGAACGGATCAATTTACAGCTGAGAATCATTGAACTTCTGCTAGTTACTTGCTCGCTGGTTTTTAGGCTGCACAGAGCGTTTTCTGTCACTTATTTTCTGGGTTGATCGGCGGCCATTTTGTGACTTGTGGTGCGCCAGAAGAAGCTGCCACCAAGTCCATCAATCCATCAATACTAGTTTTTTTTTTTTTGCTATATCCTACATCAGGGGCTTGGCTGTGCTAATTGTCACCCCTAGAAACTCAGGAAAGAAATTTCTATATTTTATTAAGAGGTTAAATACAATTGCCCAAATACCAATCCCCTAAATCTGGTGTTCCAGCTTTGGCTAGACAAGTATAATACTGTCTGCTGTCTGGCAAAGGATAGATTATTTTCTGGGGTTAAATTCAATTGCCAAAATAGCAATACCATAAATCAGTGGTTTCAGCTGTGGCTGGCAAAATAGAATAGTGTCCGAGGTAACGCACACACGTACAGACGCACGTACACGATTCTTGAATAGTTGTATTATCGCGATAATAAAACTAACAGTGTAAAGTTGACTGTATTGCTCTAAGTTATATTCGCGTACGAATGTAACTTCTATTACAACACACCAATACTAAAACTGACTAAGAGACAGCTTTAAGTTCTATTCGAACGCGATTGCAACTTTGGAACTTAAAGTGGTGTACGATTTTAAAAGTTGAGTACTAAAAAGTTGGAATCGCAATGCGAATCTTATGTATTTGCTAATCGCATTGCGATTACAACTTTGAGCTACCGATCACCATGGGAACGCCTCCTCCAGTAGAATGTACTGTCGGATGTGAGAATTAAGTTGAAATCGCAATGCGATTATTATATATCTGCTTAATCGCATTGCCGTTTCAACTTAGCATTGCTAAATAATTCCATCCATACTCGTTAACTTACTGACTCAGTAAGTTAACGATATGGATGGAATTATTAGCAATGCTAAGTTGAAATCGCAATGCGATTAAGCAAATATATAAGAATCGCATTGCGATTTCAACTTAATTCTCAGATCCGACAGTACATTCTACTGGAGGAGGCGTTCCCATGGTGATCGTTAGCTCAAAGTTGTAATCGCAATGCGTTTATTGCGGTATATTATCCCTCTGGGTGTCTTTTACAGCCTTTTTAGTGCCCAAAAGTTCGGGTCCCCATTGACTTCTATAGGGTTCGGGTTCGAGATGAAGTTCGGGTTGAGTTCGGATCACGAACCCGGACATTTTCCGGAAGTTCGGCCGAACCTCTCGAACCCGAACATCCAGGTGTTCACTCATCTCTATTTACAAGTTCAGGGAAAGATTATTCAAGGTGTAGGGAAAGCATAGGGAAGCATCATCCACGCTATAAAATGAGAACAGGGAGCAATAGGAGAGTGTACAGCCTGGGTAATAGGAGCGATTCTATTACACCTTGCTGCACTTATTGGAGATCCAAGTTGCTATTATACTGCTGCTTTTTGGTTTTGCACTAGATGATACCTCTGTAATTCCAACAAATCTTGTTTGTTATTGGGGTGCAAGTGCTGTTTTGCAGGGTGTATTTATAGGAAATATACTTATGTCTTATTTGTCATTCTGCGGTGCAGTTACATTTTACTACAGCTTTTTTGGGGTGTATTAATTTCCTTTTAATTTAATTATTTTGTCTAACAGTATGTCAAACAGTGATAGGCCCTTCAAAGGGAATGGGCAGTGGCCAAAATGTTTCTTTCGCAGGCTGCAGAAGAATGGGCGTTGGCAACAGGAGTCGCAGCGAGAGGCCAGAGCTCCCTGGGTCATCTAGCGGTCGTGTCTTGACCAGCAACCCTGAGCAGAGTATATATGTAGCTGGTTCCTACACTTCCCTGAATATTGTAGGCTTAGTCAAGCCCAGGATTAGTGTTGATCACTAATTATCGCAAAATATATTTGCAATTGCAAATATTTGTTTTTTATGCAAATTTTGTATATGCAAATTTTTGCAAGCAAGAAAATCATGTCATTATTATCTGATTGCGAAAATTCGCATAAAAAATTTGCTTAAATTCACATAAACTGGTATTTTTAAACGTATCTTTTAAATGGCAGTGTATGCAATTTTTAATGTAAATTTTATGCAAATTTTATGCAAATTTATGCGATTTTTTGCAGTCATAAAAAAATGACTGGAGATTACGAATTTGCGAATTTTTGAATATTTTGCGAATATTCGCCCAAATATTCGCGAAATATCGCAAATTCGAATATTGCCCCTGCTGCTCATCACTACCCAGGATAGGCATTTCTGTTAGTGTTAGGGACCCATCTGCACAAGCCACCTTGACGCCTGGTAGATGGGTCCAACACACGTTTAATCAAAAATGTGCGCAAAGGGCTTCTATTTTTTTCATTTATAGTAGGGATAATGCCACTTTAATATAGAATAATCCCTATTTCCCAGTTTTTATGTGAGATGTTGTGCTGCTATACCTTTTTTTGTTTGCTTTGTCCAGCAATCCAGCGGTGCTTGAATGGTTGACTCGGTCTTCTACTTCGTTGCACGTGATATCTGATACCCCAAGCCAAAAGTCGGTGGGTTCTTCAGACACAACCCTTAGTTGGCATGGCCCAGGAGCAGGCCCTGTGCCCTCACCTGTCCTCAACCTTCCTTTGTCCTTTTATGTTCCGAGCTACTAGAGGAGAGTCAACAGCTCCTGTACAGCCAAGATCTGGAGAAAAGATCTGCTACTTCCTCTGGATGGCGGGCAAGTAGTGGTGATGAGAGTCACGTCGGAGCTGATGTTGCGAGTGGTCAGGCTCCTGGTCCTAAGACCATTCAGGGGGACATCAGTGCTGCATCAACGCATACAGCGTCACCATAAAGTGGCCTGGGAGAACCGTGGCTCCAATGTGGTGTTCCAGCCTGCTGCAGCAACTGCAACCCAGTGGCACGCACCCAATTTCATGCAGTCAAGGCTCAACCATCTCAGCCGAAGGGAGCTGTCTGTCCTACCCATCAACAACTGGCCCTGATGCTCCTGCTTCTCCTCCTCCTAATCCTCGTCAGTCATTCTGTCAGCAATCGATCACCGTAGCGATTGCCAAGAGAGAACAGTATGCGTGCACTCATCCAACAGTGCAGAAGTTGAACATGCTCCTGGCCAAGTTGTTGGTGCTGCAGTCCCTCCCATTCCAAGAGGTGGACTCTGCGCTTTTCAGAGAACTGATGGCTTGTGCCGAGCAGAGGTGGAAAGTCCCAAGCCGTCATTTCTTTGCCAAAAATGCAGTAAAAGCCCTCCACACACATGTAGAAAAGAAGGTGGGCCAGTCCTTAAGCCTGTTAGTGTATGCCAAAGTGCACGGTAGCGCCGACGTGTGGAGCTATAACTACAGTCAAGGTCAATATATGTTCTTTTTGGCACACTGGAACTTGGCCAGTTGATGACGCCTCTGCCTGCATGTTCTCACGCCGTTAGTCCTTCGACAATGTCTGCCTCCTCATCCTCCACCGTGTCCTCAGCCTCCACTGCAGGGACAAGTCACAGTGCCCCACCAGCATACCACATGTGCAGGGCAGGGCGGTGTTACGCTGTTCTGTATCTAGTTTGTCTGGGCTAACTGAGTCAAATAGGGAATGAACTGCCCCGTGTCCTCCATGCAAGTGTTCAATCTGGTTGTAAAACTGTTCTTGAAGTCTTCACCCCATCTGCAAGACATCCTGAAAATGGCCAGGAAACTTTGCATGCAGTTCAGCCACTCGTACAACGCAAAGCACACCATCCTTAAGTTCCAGTAGCAGAACGACATGCCCCAACATAGGCTGATATGCGACGTTTCTACCCGTTGGAATTCCACCCTTCATATGTTATATAAACAGAGAAAGGCCAGGAACGATTTCTTGATGATACAGGCAGACAGAGGTTCTCCCCTGTGTAACTTTGATGTTAGCCATTGGCAGCTCATGCGTGACACCTGCTGTTTGCTCGGGCCCTTTGAGGAGATCACTATATTTGTCAGTCGCCAGGACTACGGGATGAACAACTTCATTCCACTGATTCATGTCCTGGAACAGATGCTGCTAAATCTGGCTGGCCAGGGGACAGGAGGCATGGTGACTATATTAAAAGGCCACATGAGCCCTGTGGGGGCTGAAATAGAGGAGGAGGAGGACATTCGAGCATAATCAATGTGTAGAGAAATGTGTGGTTTTTCTACACAGATGACAGGAGAGGAGGAGCAGGAGGAGCAGGAGCAGCCAGAGGAGCTACAGGGCGATGAGGAAGAGGAGGCAGATGACCCAGACACACCGTGGCAGTATGCAATGGAGATGGAGGCAGGGAGTCCTTCCGAGTCACTTGTGCAAATGGACCGATGCATGCTCACTTGCTTGCGTAGTGACAGCCGAATTGTCACCATTCGAAAGAGGGATGACTACTGGCTCTCCACTATGTTAGACCCTCGCTACCGGTCCAAAATTGGGGCCTTTTTTACACCTGCTGAGAGGGAGGACAAACTGAACTACTATCAAGACATCCTATATAGTCAGTTGGCTACTGCCTAAGTGTGCCATCGACCATCCTCACGCAGGTCTGCCTGGGGGGGCCCTCCACGCTCACGTTCCACTGCCATGGCTGCTGGGGGTGGGGGGCAGGTGCAGTACCAGCTCCATCAGCAGCAACTTAAGTCTAGAGTGGCTGATGAGCAGTTTTGTTCACCAACCTACTGAAGAAACTACTCACCAGCAGCAGCAGGTAGACATACAGCAGAACCTAAACCAGCAGGTTGTGGCATACTTGGAGTACACCCTGCCACCCCACATTGAAGATCCCCTGGCCTACTGGGCATCCAAACTCGATTTGTGGCCAAAACTGGCCGAGTTTGCCTTGGACAAGCTTTACTGCTCAGCGAGCAGTGTGGCATCAGAGTGGGTGTTTAGTGCAGCGGGGGCCATAGTTTCCCCAAGGAGAAGTTGCCTGTTGACTAGTGTTGAGCGAACAGTTCGAGAATAGTTCGGGTTCGTACCGAATTTTGGGGTGTCCGTGACACGGACCCGAACCCAGACATTTTCAAAAAAGTTCGGGTTCGGGTCCGGTGTTCGTCGATTTCTTCCCGCTTTCTGAAGGGCTGCACAGCAGCCAATCAGTTAGCATTTTACTTCTTGCCCTAAGAGCCCATCACAGCCATGCCTACTAATGGCATGGCTGTGATTGGTCAAGTGCAGCATGTGACCCAGCCTCTATTTAAGCTGGAGTCACGTAGCGCCGCACGTCACACTGCTCTGATTAGTGTAGGGAGAGGACGCAGCTTCTATCAGGGCGAGATTAGGCAGGTTAAAGTCAGCAACAGCACCTAATGAACGGATCAATTTACAGCTGAGAATCATTGAACTTCTGCTAGTTACTTGCTCGCTGGTTTTTAGGCTGCACAGAGCGTTTTCTGTCACTTATTTTCTGGGTTGATCGGCGGCCATTTTGTGACTTGTGGTGCGCCAGAAGAAGCTGCCACCAAGTCCATCAATCCATCAATACTAGTTTTTTTTTTTTTGCTATATCCTACATCAGGGGCTTGGCTGTGCTAATTGTCACCCCTAGAAACTCAGGAAAGAAATTTCTATATTTTATTAAGAGGTTAAATACAATTGCCCAAATACCAATCCCCTAAATCTGGTGTTCCAGCTTTGGCTAGACAAGTATAATACTGTCTGCTGTCTGGCAAAGGATAGATTATTTTCTGGGGTTAAATTCAATTGCCAAAATAGCAATACCATAAATCAGTGGTTTCAGCTGTGGCTGGCAAAATAGAATAGTGTCCGAGGTAACGCACACACGTACAGACGCATCGTACACGATTCTTGAATAGTTGTATTATCGCGATAATAAAACTAACAGTGTAAAGTTGACTGTATTGCTCTAAGTTATATTCGCATATGAATGTAACTTCTATTACAGCACACCAATACTAAAACTGACTAAGAGACAGCTTTAAGTTCTATTCGAACGCGATTGCAACTTTGGAACTTAAAGTGGTGTACGATTTTAAAAGTTGAGTACTAAAACGTTGGAATCGCAATGCGATTCTTATGTATTTGCTTAATCGCATTGCAATTACAACTTTGAGCTACCGATCACCATGGGAACGCCTCCTCCAGTAGAATGTACTGTCGGATGTGAGAATTAAGTTGAAATCGCAATGCGATTATTATATATCTGCTTAATCGCATTGCCGTTTCAACTTAGCATTGCTAAATAATTCCATCCATACTCGTTAACTTACTGACTCAGTAAGTTAACGATATGGATGGAATTATTTAGCAATGCTAAGTTGAAATCGCAATGCGATTAAGCAAATATATAAGAATCGCATTGCGATTTCAACTTAATTCTCAGATCCGACAGTACATTCTACTGGAGGAGGCGTTCCCATGGTGATCGTTAGCTCAAAGTTGTAATCGCAATGCGTTTATTGCGGTATATTATCCCTCTGGGTGTCTTTTACAGCCTTTTTAGTGCCCAAAAGTTCGGGTCCCCATTGACTTCTATGGGGTTCGGGTTCGGGATGAAGTTCGGATTGAGTTCGGATCACGAACCCGGACATTTTCCGGAAGTTCGGCCGAACCTCTCGAACCCGAACATCCAGGTGTTCGCTCATCTCTAGTGTCGACCCAAAATGTAGAGAAACTGACCTTTGTGAAGATGAGTCAGGCGTGGATCAGCCAGGATTTACAAACACCAGTGCCTGATGCATCAGCCTAGATCATCCATGGTGCAAAACCTACATTTTGACAAAAGAGACCTGTTTCTTCTGGCTACCTTTTTCAGCTACTATTCTGATGCTGCCACCCGCCTGATTCCACACCTGATGCCAGGTGCTCCTATTGCCATCCCTCATCTTCAGCTGGTACTGGTATTGCCCTCCACCTCCCCACTCTGTCACTGTGCCACCCTGTGGTCTCCTCATGCTGCTGCCACCTCAACACTATGTCACTGGGCCAATCTGTGGTTTCCTCATACTGCTACCACTTTACCACTCTGTGGTCTCCTCATACTGCTGCAACATCACTACTCTATGGTCTTCTCATGCTGCTGCCACCTTACCACTCTGTGGTCCTCTCATGCTGCTGCTACCTAAACACTATGTCATTGGGCCACTCTGTGGTCTACTTATGCTGCTGCCACATCACTACTCAGTGGTCTTCTCATGCTGCTGCCACCTCCCCACTCTGTCACTGGAGCACTCTGTGGTCTCCTTATGCTGCTGCCACATCAATACTCTGTGGTCTCCTCGTGCTGCAGCCACCTCAACACTATGTCACTTGGTCACTCTGTGGTCTCCTCATGCTGCTACCCCCTCAACACTATGTCACCGGGCCATTCTATGGTCTCATCATGCTGCTACCACATCACTACTCTGTGGTCTCCTCATGCTTCTACCACCTCAACACTATGTCACTGGGCCACTCTGTGGTATCCTCATGCTGCTTTTACTTCAACACTTTGTGATCTCCTCGAGCTGCTGCCACCTCAAATCTATGTCACTGGGCCACTCTGTGGCCTCCTCATGCTGCTGCCACTTAACTACTCTATGATCTCCCCATGCTGCTGCCACTTAACTACTCTGTGGTCCCCTCATGCTGCTGCCACCTCATCACCATGTCACTGGGCCACTCTGTGGTCTCCTCATGCTGCTGCTACATTAACATAATGTCTCTGGGCCATTCTGTTGTCTCATCATGCTTCTACCACCTCACCACTCTGTGGTCTTCTCATGCTGCTGCTGCTACCTCAACACTATGTCAGGGGGCCATTCTGTGCTCTCCTCATGCTGCTGCCACATCACTACTCTGTGGTCTCCTCATGCTGCTGCCTTCTCCCCTCTCTGTCACTGGGTCACTCTGTTGATTCCTTATGCTGCTGCCAAATGACTACTCTGTGGTCTTCTCATACTGCTGCCACTTTCCAACTCTGTCACTGTGCCACTCTATGGTCTCCTCATGCTGCTGCCACATCAATACATACTCTGTGGTCTCCTCATGCTGCTGCCACCTCAACACTATGTCACTGGGCCACTCTTTGGTCTCCCCGTGCTGCTGCCACCTCCCCACTCTGTCACTGGGCCACTCTGTAGTCTCCTCATGCTGCTGTCACCTCACCACTATGTCATTGGGCCACTCTGTGCTCTCTTTATGCTGCTGCTACAATAACACTATGCATCCAAAATGGAATAAGACATGAACCAATCGCCGGACATGGTCCCAATATCGTAATGAACTCCAAAAACAGGCAATCCGGATTTATCAATAATACATCTTTATTAAACATATAGTTTATACATAAAAACATCATAAAGTATTTAAAACAAGTTAGGTGGTGCAAGCTACATACCGGGCCATGTTATGCCCAAATGAGGAGTGACAGTTATGTATATAATGAATATCATAAACGGTTGAACTACCAGGAGCAGCGTAAAAGAACAGTAAAGATTGGTCAATGGCGGATCAATAGCAGCAACTATCAATAAAGTGCACAGTCCATAATGAATCATGGATCCATCCCATCACATAAAAGACCCCACATACACTCCTAGTATATAAAGTATTTACCTTAATAATATCAGGTGCCCGTGTCACTTGGTAACCCCTCAGTCCCGACGCGCGTTTCGCTTCTTAATGCTTCATCTGGGGAATGCTAGCAGTATAGTGAACTCCTTGTCTATTTATATCCTACCTACTCCTGGGTAATGGATGCACCTGAGAGATCGCTAATGACTCCTCCCCCAACAACCAGTCTCATATCATACAAAGGAATAAAATGGGGATTGCAGTCAGCACAACCCAATACGCAGGTGCACGTTGCTATGGTGAAATACACATACAAACGTAAAAACAAAGGTGCAATGGCACACTGCAGCTAGAGCTCCGTCCTGCCACTATGCTGGATGTTAGATGAGGCATTAGTTTATATTTTGGCCAAATTATGTAAGCCACCCACCACTTCACGGTTGCCTCTATGAGTGGTCCCTAACATTAATTCTTACCTTTTATGGGCCATATCAGCCACACAAAATCCAGGGAGTGCAGGTGCAGCAAGCATGCCAGATACACCCTGCTTGTAACCCCGTCTGGTGCCATACAGCGTTCATCAGATCAAGGGATGCAAATACCAACATGCATGCTGAGCCCACTAGTACTTCTCCTGGAACCAAATGGCTTCTGGTAAGTTCTATAAAGCAGACTCAGTTTTATACTGACTTTAAAACCAGCCTACAGGGCGGATTCACTAGTCAGGTGTGCATGACTGCATGGAGGACTAGTGAATCTGCCCTGTAGGCTGGTTTTAAATCCGCCCAAAAAACAGATTTTAGGAATCCCTATAGGCCAGTTCCTCCGTATCAGAAGAATCTGTTCCAAGGAGGACAATTTTCTTAAACAAGCAGGCGAATTGGGACATAGATTTAGAAGTATGGGGTATGATGAACAATCCATAAGGCGGGGCCTCTGGCAGGCCAATAGAGCAGAACGTAACAAATGAATATATGATGTCAACAAACACCCTCAAAAAGATGGGATGGATTAGGTACGGTTTGTCACCACCTTTTCCCATGGGCATTAGAGGATTAGGGGTGCTCTCAATAAATATTGGAACGTCTTACATACTGACACAGCCCTCCGGGACCACCTACCCAAGCAAGCCCTAATAACATTTAGGAAGAACAAGAATCTAAAAGAACTGCTGACTAGAAGTCATTATGTTATGTAGACTTGAAAAGGCCTTTGGGTCCAAGGGACCAAAATGGGGAAGTCGTCCCTGTGGAGGCTGTGTGGCATGTCCAAATGTACTGCGAACAACTACTTTTACCAATTCCTCAGTGATAGACTATACAAAAATCACCCAAACAATTACATGCAATACTGTGGGGGTGATTTATCTTGCGAATTGCCCCTACGGATTATTGTATGTAGGCCTGACCACTAGAGAAATGAAAAAGAGGATAAGGGAGCAAGTTCTGGGTATTGAGGCAGCCAGGGACGAACAGGCCATCACTAAGCTAAAAACTATCCCCAGACATTTTAAGCAATACCATGCGTGCAATGGTTCCCTATTACGAGTAAGGGGGATCAACAGAGTACACTTTGGCTTAAGGGGAGGAGATTGGAAACGCCTCTTGGCACAACTAGAGGCGATGACTATTACGCACTTTACTGCGGTTTAGTGGACACCGTTGTCAACATTACGGTCAGGATGGTTTTGTTCCGAACATGCATGCTTTTCCTCCCCGCCTTGTAATGCGTATATGTCGTCACATGGCTGGGCGGACACATGTTCGCATAGTGTGATTGATACCACTGTGCAACATACACACCGTTCTCGCTTACGTGACACAGATTCGCGATCACGTGATTGCGGGCTCCACCTGATTAGGTGACGCAGAGAACGCAAACGGGGCGTGATAATGCGATAATTGTGGGACACGTCCAGTGTCAAGGATGGTGTAAGCATGATATGAGACTGGTTGTTGGGGGAGGAGTAATTAGCGATCTCTCAGGTGCATCCATTACCCAGGATTAGATAGGATATAAATAGACAAGGAGTTCACTATACTGCTAGCGTTCCCCAGATGAAGCATTAAGAAGCGAAACGCGCGTCGGGACTGAGGGGTGACCAAGTGACACAGGCACCTGATATTAGTAAGGTAAATACTTTATATACCAGGAGTGTATGTGGGGTCTTTTATGTGATGGGATGGATCCATGATTCATTATGCACTGTGAACATTTATTGATAGTTGCTGCTATTGATCCACCATTGACCAATCTTTACTGTTCTTTTACGCTGCTCCTAGTAGTTCAACCTCTTATGATATTCATTATATACATAACTGTCACTCCTCATATGGCCCGGTATGTAGCTTGCACCACCTAACTTGTTTTAAATACTTTGTTATGTTTTTATGTATAAACTATATGTTTAATAAAGATGTATTATTAATAAATCCGGATTGCCTGTTTTTGGACTACATTAACACTATGTCTTTTGTCCACTCTGGGAACTTCTCATGCTGTTCCCACTTTCCCTGCTTTATGATTGGGCCACTACTTTGCCTTTTGGCCTGGTTGACATCATCATTTGTTTGACCCTTCTTCTAATCTGTCAGAATGAAGGAAAAATGAGACGCACAACGGATCTTGTCTATGTAACAGCTGTAAGGCCTGTATGACATGGTCCCTATTTTGAATCACCATTGGCTTATCATTTGGTAGCCAAAAGCAGGAGTACAAAACACAAAAGACATGCAAATATTCCATTCACGTGTCATCTCTGATCCACTCATTGGTCTTATTGTTCTGATGGATCAGAGGAAAGGCAAAATAATCAGTGACGTCAACACAAACTTACTGCTGACACCCTCTTCACCCTGTCAAGGGGTCTCTACTTGTATAAGCGTTTAATAGAACAGGTTCTGTAGACATCTAGGTGGAATCGGCTGACGATGATATAAAAGGAGTGCGCCTTTTCTTCACACTAACATTGACCTGTATGAGTTTATACTTGAGTTATTTGGTCAGTTTTGGCCCCGTAGCTGCCCAAATAAGTGAAGTGTGCAGTGATTTTCAGAGTGACGCCTGTTATCTGCATGACATACTGACTCAAAGTATTGTTTCACTACCACAGCAGACTCTCTATGCGTGTTACTGCAAGGCACAGTGTTTTAGACCATTACAGTATACAAGCTCTCTACAGCTTGGAAATAGTTATTTTTTAACTCTATTCGCCACAAATAAATTCCGAACCAACCGAATTTTAGAGAAATTCGCTCATCTCTACATATCATCAATAACAACTGTAGCTGCACTTGTAAAATAATTATCCAAGATAGTGTTAAACTGAGCAGCAAATTCTTCATTTTAGTGCCTGATTCAGGCCCAGTTGACTGCCAACGTCTTAATCCTAGTTTAAATGTTGTGCCCTATTTAGGAATTCTTTTTAGCTATTTGTTTCAAGAAACTATTCAGTTTTTTTTAATCAAACATTATGATAACAGTAGTAATGCTCCTTCATATTACATACAATGAGGGTATTGAGTGCACAAGATCTAACTTATTGTAAATTAACTCATGCTACCCACCCCAGTGTACACTGTATTTAAAATCACTACTTGAGGGACTTTTTATAGTCCTGCTAATTACAATACTTTATACAGTATATTGAAGTCATTAGTAAGAATCTATCTGTCCAATTTGTATCTCTTCCCAGAACAAGATACTTTGGAACATGTGAGGTTCTGAAGTTGTTCCCATATTGGCACATTTTCCTTGCCACTGAAATGATTAATTGAAGACTTTCCGATCCCTAGAGACCTTAATTCCAAGAATAAAAAAATAAGGAAATGCCAAGTCTGCAAAATTGTTACATAGAAGTAAAAACTGGATCAGTTAGAGATTATTGCAACTCTGGTTTTAGCCAAATTAAATATAGATGTTTATGGTTCCTAAAAAATATTACAGCCTAATTTAAATGGAGATGTTAATGAGTATATCACAAAAGAAGGTATTATCTAGTCTTACAAGTAAACTAAAGACATTTCTATGTCAAGTACATCTTTTTATATAGCAGCAACACATAGTAGGAATTTGAAAATATAAAGGTGTGTATATATATATATATATATATATATATATACACACACATACATACACACACGTTACCTTATTACCTTGCTGTGTGGCTTTTAAATGCCTTTGTTGTAATTTTGAGAATAGTCTCCTTAAAGAGATTGTCCAAGACATTTAAAAATCACAGATAAAGCAGTGGAATAGATGGTATAAAATAACAAAAGAAGCAGGCTCGGTAGGATGGATCTATCCAAGAATGGAAGCAGCCTTTGCAAAAGCTATGGGGCCCACATTGGCAGTGTCAATTGTGACCACGGCATCTGAGGCGGATTTCCCCGGAGGCCCAAACGGCTTGCCCTCACGGAGATCAGGGAAGTTAATTGAATGCCATTTACTATAATGGGGTCCAGAGGAGATCTGGCCACTACCCAGCAAGTATGCTGGGAAATGGCTGGTCAAATAGCACTGCATGCAGCATGTCTGGATGATTCCTGGCATCCTTCGCCAAAACAGCCTGCTGGAGAGCACAGTCGTTCGTGAGAAAGAAGCCTAAGACTACAGCAACACTGAAGCGTGTCTCATGCAACATGAGATGGCGTTGTCGCATTATGACATTATATTTAACTAGACATAAAGCCCGTTACAATAACGGACGCTAGAACAGTAGTGCATAAACATTAGTAGGAACAGTCTATATTAAATGGCAAGGGAACTTGACCACACTATCTGGTGGCTGAGACTGGTGGCTGTGGCTGGTGGCCAAGACTAGCGGCTGTGGCTGAGATTGCTGGCTGTGGCTTGTGGCTGAGAATGCTGGCACTGAGTGCTGGCTGTGGATGAGACTGCTGACTGCGGCTGGTGGCTGAGACTGCTGGCACTGACTGGTGGCTGTGGCTGAGACTGCTGGCTGCGGCTGTGACTGCTGGCACTGACTGGTGGCTGTGGCTGAGACTGCTGGCTGCGGCTGAGACTGCTGGCACTGACTGGTGGCTGTGGCTGAGACTGCTGGCTGCGGCTGAGACTGCTGGCCCTGACTGGTGGCTGTGGATGATACTGCTGACTGTGGCTGGTGGCTAAGACAGCTGGCACTGACTGGTGGTTGTGGCTGAGATTGCTGGCACTGACTGGTGGCTGTGGCTGAGACTGCTGGCTGCGGCTGAGACTGCTGGCACTGACTGGTGGCTGTGGCTGAGACTTCTGGCTGCGGAGGAGACTGCTGGCACTGATTAGTGGCTGTGGCTGAGACTGCTGGCTGCGGCTGAGACTGCTGGCACTGAGTGCTGGCTGTGGATGAGACTGCTGACTGCAGCTGGTGGCTGAGGCTGCTGGCACTGATTGGTGGCTCTGCCTGAGACTGCTGGCTGTGGCTAAGACTGCTGGCACTGACTGGTGGCTGTGGCGGAGACTGCTGGCTATGGCTTGTGGCTGAGACTGCTGGCACTGAGTGTTGGCTGTAGCTGAGAATGCTGGCACTGACTGGTGGCTGAGACTGCTGGCACTGACTGGTGGCTATGGATGAGACTGCTGGCACTTACTAGTGGCTATGGCTGAGACTGCTGGCTGCAGCTGAGACTGCTGGCACTGACTGGTGGCTGTGGCTGAGACTGCTGGCTGCGGCTCGTGGCTGAGACTGCTGGCACTAAGTGCTGGCTGTAGCTGAGACTGCTGCCACTGACTTGTGGCTGAGACTGGTGGCTGTGGCTGGTGGCTGTGGCTGTACGACTGGCACTGACTGCTGGTGTTGAGACTGCTGGTAGCGACTGGTGGGTCAGACTGCTGACAGGGGCTCCTCTCTATATGGCTGATAGTGCTGTGATTGATGAACAGAATTGGCCGCTGGGACTGATGAACAGAAATTGTGGCACTCAGACCTGCTTGCCGGCGCGCAGGTGTGGGCGGTACAGGTGGCATGTGGAGCGCCATGTCCTGATTAGTCGGCGCGCTGGTGTGAGTGGTGCTGGGGGCGTGTTATTATTAGGGTTATTCCTGCAGTATAGAAATCTTTTGCTAAAGGTAGTTGTGCATTGTGTGCGTGTATATATATATATATATATATATATATATGTATATATATATTTATAGAGAGAGACAGAGAGAGAGAGATATTACTCTTTTTATGAGGCAAGGTAACTAAAAAAATGGCTGTTCTAGCACAGTTTTTATTATTTGTTTTGTTCACCTGACAGAATAGATAATGTGATATTTTTATAGAGCAGGTTGTAATGATGCGGCAATACCTAATAACTCTACTTTTTTAAATTTTATTTTGAGATCGCACAATAACATTTTTGGAAAAAAATCATGTTTTTGTGTTTCCATTTTCTGAAAGCCATATTTTTTTATACATATGAATTCTTGATCACTTTTTTTCTTTACGGCGTTCATCAGACTGGTTTGATCACATACTATTTTATTGAGTAGGTTGCTACGGACACAGCGATGCATAATATGTGCATTTTTTATTTTTATTTTACACAATAAAAGGATTTTTGGAAAAAATCTTATTTTTGTGTTTCCATTTTCTGAAAGCCATATTTTTTTTATTTTTTGGGCGATTGCTTTAGGTAGGATCTAATTTTTTGCAGGATGAGATGACTGTTTGATTGTACATTATGGGACACATACAGTTGTGTTCAAAATTATTCAACCCCCAATGCTGTAAAGGGTTTTAGGGAATTTAGTGTACATTTGTAATTGTGTTCAGAATGAAATCTTACAAGGACGTTTTAAAGAACCAAATGCAACTAAAATGACATCAATTGTTTTTGTAATACAGTATTAAATGTTTTTAGTGATTTCTTCATTGACACAATTATTCAACCCCTTAAAGACTACCACTCTTAAGAACAGAGGTTCATTCAAGTGTTTTCGATCAGGTATTAAAAAACACCTGTGGATGTCAAGGAGCAGCAATCAAGCATAATAAGCACCAATTAGGCAGATTTAAAATGACTGTGATACTCAGCTCCTTCTAGACATGTACTGGTGTGTTTACAAACATGGTGAAGTCAAGAGAATGGTCCAGGAAGACAAGAGAAGAGGTGATTTCTCTTCACAGGAAGGGCAATGGCTATAAGAAGATTGCAAAGATGTTAAACATAACAAGGAAGCATCATTCGCAAATTCAAGGCAAAGGGCACTGTTGAAACGCTACCTGGTCGTGGCAGAAAGAAGATGCTGACTTCAACTGCTGTGCATTACCTGAAGCACAAAGTGGAGAAAAGTCCCCGTGTGACTGCTGAGGAACTGAAAAAAGATTTGTCAGATGTGGGTACTGAAGTTTCAGCTCAGACAATAAGGCGCACACTGCGTAATGAAGGCCTCCATGCCAGAACTCCCAGGTGCACCCCCTTGCTGTCTCCAAAGAATAAGAAGAGTCGACTGCAGTATGCCAAAAGTCATGTGGACAAACCACAAAAGTTTTGGGATAGTGTTTTGTGGACTGATGAAACAAAATTAAAACTGTTTGGGCCCATGGATCAACGCTATGTTTGGAGGAGGAAGAACAAGGCCTATGAAGAAAAGAACACCTTGCCTACTGTGAAGCATGGCGGGGGGTCAATCATGCTTTGGGGCTGTTTTGCTTCTACCGGTACAGTAAAGCTTTAGCGTGTGCAAGGTACCATGAATTCTCTTCAGTACCAGGAGATATTGGATGAAAATGTGATGCAGTCCGTCACAAACCTGAGGCTTGGGAGACGTTGGACCTTTCAACAGGACAATGATCCCAAGCATACCTCCAAGTCCACTAGAGCATGGTTGCAGATTAAAGGCTGGAACATTTTGAAGTGGCCATCGCAGTCACCAGACTTAAATCTGTAGCATCCCCAAGTCAGGGCAATGTGTGGAACTAACCTGGGGAATGCCAGTGATGGAGAGGCCGGCACGCTGCTCCTCTGGGGCACTCTCTGGGTTCTTGAGGGACACAGCCAGGTGGAAGGTGAGGTGCCCTTGGTGTTATAGTTTAACGTGCCTATGGCTAAGTCCCTGATATGTCGTGACGCCAGTGCCAGTAAGCGGTGGCACACCGTATTTACAGTAGGAATAACTGAGGTACAGACTGATAACTTGAAAACAGAATCCAAACTTTACTGAAGACAGTGATGATACAGTAAGCAGTCTTTCCAACAGTTCCTTTTGCAGACAATAAAAATTGCAGTGGTCTTACATCCAGCAAGGTTAAACAGAGGGTGGTAATACAGGACTTGAAATTGCAGGTGAACCTTACTTTCTTCCTGACTCGTCCTGACTGGAATTGATGCTTCAAGGCCCCAATGCCCTACTTCTGGCTTATATCCTTGAATCTCAGCTTTATAATTTACCTCCACTTGACGTTTAGTACCTCCTTGCTCTAGGGATTGCCTCTGGGTTCTGCATTCCTTCTCCTAGGGCACCATCTTCCTAGGGTGGATGCCTCACAGGCCGTGAGGCCTGGGTCTGACCTTCACAGGCACATGGCCTGCACTTGTCTCAGGCACACTCTAGGCTAGACTACTTTCCCTTCCCCTGACTGGGCCTTATATAGACTAGGGCAACCTAGCTCCCTCTAGTGACTAGAGCTGGAATTACACCCCTAGCCGGCCTGCACATAGGACATTTCACAGTAACAGGGAAATAAAATACACTGATTTACATTGCATGGTACAAACAGCACCTTTACCAGCCTCCTCCTAACAGAGAGGAACGACAGCAGCCAAGTGACCCTTCCGTAGTGACGGGCAGTACAACTCCCGTACACTACATACCCCGCTGCTTTAAGCTGAGTGCGCCTCGTACTCTACCAGAGTACCGCCCTACTGGAATTTCCACCTGAAAGAGACAAAGAAAAACATGCAAGAATATATACATATCAGTACTCAATTCTATCTGCATCGACAATTGTCATCAGGTCCAGCTGACTGACGGAGAAGTGCGGTGACAAGGGCGTCGCTCTCTTTCTTCAGGATAAAGAGTGGAACTGGGGCGCTGACCTGGCACAGCGGATGTTAGGGAATACCAGGATAGTCCATGACAATGAATGAGTCCATAAAAGCATATCACAGAGACTCGCACACAGGGGTCCATCTCTGGGCACATAGACTTGAATATAAAATTTTTGCAATAAATACGGTCAGCAGCACATACATAAAATCACAATACAGGACTCTGACAATACCAGGGTAACATCCTCTGGCAAGTCCAGCGTATATTTAAAGTGCTGACATAAAAGAACCCTTTTCAACCTGAAATGGGGGTTAAAAGGGATAAGGTGCAAATAAAAGCAACTAGGAAGTTATTAAAGTACTTGACGCAACAATGTTAGCAGCAGGCAGGATGTCCCGGAACAGAAAGAGGCAGGCTGGGAGCAGTGGTTCCACAGTGGCAACTTATTTGTCAAACATGCCACCGGCCGTGGGGAACTGGCAGCAAGCTCTACCAGCCTGGCAAACTTAAAGGAACAGTTCCTGCAACAAAGATGATGTCCCTGTGAGGATGAGCAAAAATGGCCTAGCAGGCCTGCTCACAGGTAGGTATCAAAGGATCCCTGTTCATCAGAGGTAGTGCAGCCCTGTGCTGCAGGTAGTCTGGGCCATGCAACAGGACCACTTGGAGGGTGCCCACCAAAGAGAATGGGCTGGAAACATCACCGGTATTGGGCCTACCCACCTCACTGGCCCGCTGGGTTGCGGACACACAGGAGCTGCTGGTCTCGGGACACGGGCCGGCGCTGGGGTAGACACTTCCTCTGGCCGGGACATAACACTCCCGTCACGGCGGACTCGGCTCCGGGCATATGTCAATTTATCCGCTGTTACACGGACCTTGGGTGGCTCAGCGTTAGCGGTAGGACCTTGGACTACGGGCTCGGGTGGTACAGGGTCACAGGTAACTCACCACCGCTGGACTGCTGCGCTGTCTTCTTAGAATCTGCCACTTGCCGCAGGCCATCCAGGTAAGCCTGTAAGGAAGCGATCCGCTCCTCCAGGGCGGAGATCTCACTACTGGATTCCGGCACACTTGCAGCAGGCTCAGATGAGGTTCTATCTTGGCGGTTCTTCCGCAGGTCATCCATGGCTTCACTGAACTGGGCCATCCGCGCCCAATCAGCGGCTGTCTTCTCTCGTCGCGGCAGCTCTGGAGAGGGATAAGGACTGGGAGGCTTGTCCAGGATCGTCGGCTGCCAGAAGATGTTCGGGCCGAGAAAGGAACTCTTTTCCTGAGTACGTATTCCGGATGGGTCCCGGCGGGTCCTCTGCCTCCACCGGATCTTCGGTTTCTTCCCAGTCTTCCGGTACCGGTCCTGGACGGGTCACCGCAGTGGCATATGGGCCTCGCAGGCCCTCTGCGGAGTGAACTCCACTTTCTCTCCGACCGCTAGATTATGCAGTCGCCCGGGAGATAGCTGCGCTTGACGGACCGGCGATTTACATAATAGTCCCGGTTGGTGCCGGTTTCTTGGATGAAGCCAAATCCTCTGACCTTGTCAAACTCGAGCACGACTCCGGTGCGGCGTTCGAGCTGGGGCTTGCTGTCTCTGGAGTCCTCATAAATCCGCTTGGTGACTTCTTCAAAGTACTTTTTCTGAGTGGTGGTTTTTAAAGTTGCCGCCACTCGGATCTCGGCCATCAGGGCCGACCACGCGAGGTTCAGCGGGAGGAAGCCTTCTCTCTGCGGGTGGAAACGGCAGGGCTCGGCTTGTGGCCATGGACAGGTCTGGGCCATGTCGCTGGGAGTATACGCTGGGGCGCAGGGCGCTCCTTAGTTGCTCCTGAGGTCGCCTCCATTGCACCAACTACGGCTCCGGATCCCTCCGATTCAGGTAGGAAACCCCGTAGCAGGGTGAGCCACTGTTCCAGCAGGCTCCACCCCGTCGATTCTTGCACGCCCCTAGGTATTCCAGTATAGGGTAGGCGGTGTCCATATTATAATCCTCAAGGGAAGGCGTTACCTCCAGGTCGTCTCCTCCTCCTTCTTGGAGGGTTTTGGCGCCAAATTTTCGCGCCACTGAGGACAGTGATGGCGCAAGAAGAAGTCCAATGGCGCCGGCGTCATCTTGGACGCCATGATGCATCAATTCAGTGACTGCAAGCAGTGGTAGTAAAACAGCATAAAAGTCCACAAAAATGCACTTTGAAGTGGCGATTTTCTTCCTCTTGATAGCGCAACACTGCACAGCGCTTTCTGGAGGTTTTTGGGACACTTTTCTGTACGTTTTAGGTCCGCAAAGTTCACTTCAAATAAACAGGCGTTTTGTCACTTGGCAAACTGGTTAAGGCACAAAGTTCACGTTTTTGATCACAGTCCATAAAACGTGCGTATCCTGTTCGTGACGCCAAAATGTAGCATCCCCAAGTCAGGGCAATGTGTGGAACTAACCTGGGGAATGCCAGTGATGGAGAGGCCGGCACGCTGCTCCTCTGGGGCACTCTCTGGGTTCTTGAGGGACACAGCCAGGTGGAAGGTGAGGTGCCCTTGGTGTTATAGTTTAACGTGCCTATGGCTAAGTCCCTGATATGTCGTGACGCCAGTGCCAGTAAACGGTGGCACACCGTATTTACAGTAGGAATAACTGAGGTACAGACTGATAACTTGAAAACAGAATCCAAACTTTACTGAAGACAGTGATGATACAGTAAGCAGTCTTTCCAACAGTTCCTTTTGCAGACAATAAAAATTGCAGTGGTCTTACATCCAGCAAGGTTAAACAGAGGGTGGTAATACAGGACTTGAAATTGCAGGTGAACCTTACTTTCTTCCTGACTCGTCCTGACTGGAATTGATGCTTCAAGGCCCCAATGCCCTACTTCTGGCTTATATCCTTGAATCTCCAGCTTTATAATTTACCTCCACTTGACGTTTAGTACCTCCTTGCTCTAGGGATTGCCTCTGGGTTCTGCATACCTTCTCCTAGGGCACCATCTTCCTAGGGTGGATGCCTCACAGGCCGAGAGGCCTGGGTCTGGCCTTCACAGGCACATGGCCTGCACTTGTCTCAGGCACACTCTAGGCTAGACTACTTTCCCTTCCCCTGACTGGGCCTTATATAGACTAGGGCAACCTAGCTCCCTCTAGTGACTAGAGCTGGAATTACACCCCTAGCCGGCCTGCACATAGGACATTTCACAGTAACAGGGAAATAAAATACACTGATTTACATTGCATGGTACAAACAGCACCTTTACCAGCCTCCTCCTAACAGAGAGGAACGACAGCAGCCAAGTGACCCTTCCGTAGTGACGGGCAGTACAACTCCCGTACACTACAAATCCGATTGAGAACCTCTGGTGGGACTTAAAGAAAGCAGTTGCAGCGCGCAAGCCTAAGAATGTGACTGAACTGGAGGCTTTTTCTCATGAAGAATGGGCGAAGATACCCGTAGATCGCTGCAAGACACTTGTGTCAAGCTATGCTTCACGTTTAAAAGCTGTTATAACTGGAAAAGGATGTTGTACTAAGTACTAATTATGAATGACACTTGGGGGTTGAATAAAACTGATAATGATGTGAGCACAGAAAAGACATTTGTGGTTATTTCATTATAAATGTTATGTTATATTTGTCTGACTTACAAGTGCCTCTGATTTAATTGTAAACAAGATGACTGAAATGATCAAAATCAATGTCAAACTGGCCAAAACACTCAATTTTAGTGGGTGTTGAATAATTTTGAGCACAACTGTATGACTTTTTGATTGCTTGGTATTGCACTTTTTGTGATATAAGGTGATAAAAAATTTATTTTTTGGCACCTTTTTTTTATGATATTCACCAGATGGGTTGGATCAAATGCTATTTTTATACAGCAGGTCGTTACTGACATGAAGATACCTAATATGTGCATTTTTTTTACTTTATGTTATTCAATAAAAGCATGTTTAAAAAAAAAATCATGTCTTTGTGTTTCCATTTTCTGAAAGTCATATTTTATTTTTATTTTTTTGGATGATTGGCTTATGTAGGGGCTCATTTTTTGTGGGATGAGGTCACGGTTTAATTGGTGCTAATTTTGGATACATATGACTTTTTTATCACTTTTTATGCCATTTTTTGGGAATATACTTTTTTTTTTTTATAGTGTTCACCATGCGGTAAAAGTAACATGATCCTTTTATAGATCAGGTCCTTACGGACACGGCAATACAAACATGTTTAGTGTTTTTCCTTTTTTACATTTTTAACCAATTATGTGTGGATATAGGAAGATTTTTTATTTTTATTTTTTTTCCCTTTTTTCTCATTTTTTGGACCCAGACCCACTTGGTTCTTGAAGATCCAGTGGGTCTGATGGCTTACAATGCACTGCAGTACACTATACAGTGTACTGCAGTGTACTGAACTCCCACTAAGCCTGATCAGGCTCCTGCCTTTAGCAGGAGCCTGATCAAGCTTAGATATACCACAGCAAGTCGGATTCCTGTGAAGGCATCCGGTTGCCACGGTAACCATCGGGACGCTGCCACAGTGCAGCGGCTTGATCCTCAGTTTACCTTTCAAGCATTGGGCGCTGCCAGAGTAGAGCAGTCCAATGCTTAGCCACTTCATATAGCAGTCCCTAAGGACCACAGAATGGAAAGGGTTAAACGGCCGACATCGGTGCCAGCACCGATGTAGGCCGTTTTAAGCAGAGTGTTAGCTGGACATTATAGCTAACACTCTGCCCGCTGCCATCCTGAAGGGGGTGCTGCATGCTTTGCATCTCCTGAGCCGCCGCCCACCATGCGGAGCATGCATACTGGCTGTTTGCGTGCTACAGGAGAGGAGCGGATGGCAGCGGGGGAGCTGTTGCCTCCGAGGTATCTATGGGCAGTCAGGCTGATTACAGCCAAATCACAGCTTAAAATATGCTCACAAATGTTTGTGGTCGTGCTTTTCTGAGACAAGCTGTCATGCAAAACATGTCACTTTGTAACAAATAGGGAGAAACAAGACTGGATCGCACATCCACAACACTTAACCCTTGATATGTGCTCTTCAGCTACATTAATATAGTACTAGTCCCCCATATTGCATGCAAATAGTGGAGATATTAGTGTACATTTTGATCAAAAGGTAATAAGCCCACTCACCCCGTCACGGTTGTCTCCTAGACTGGGTCCCGTGATAAAGACGCCGCGCTGCATGGCGACACGTGGCACCATCCCAGCAGGCTGCAGTTACGCCAGCCAGCCAGAAAAGCACCACAACAACAAAGGCCACCATGCAGCACAGCACTGTCTGAACAGGAGCCTAATGCAACCTGCTCAGTACTAACAGAAACCAGGACTAACAGCTAGTGGGTCACTTACACTCTTATGCAGTCTCCTGCTAATTAATTAAAACCGCCTGTGGCAAGTGGGAGGAGTGCTGATACCAGGAATAAACAAGAAGGAAGATAAAATATGTATCAAATGGGGAGAAACAAGACTGGATCGCACATCCACAACGCTTAACCCTTGATATGTGCTCTTCAGCTACATTACTATAGTACTAGTACTAGACAACCGTGAAGGGGTGAGTGGGCTTACTGCCTTTTGATCAAAATGTGAACTAATGTCTCCACTATTTGCATGCGATATGGGGGATTAGTACTATAGTATTTAGCTGAAGAGCATATATCAAGGGTTAAGCATTGTGGATGTGCGATCCAGTCTTTTTTCTCCCCATTTGACATATATTAGATCTTCCTTCTTGTATATTCCTGGTATCAGCACTCCTCCCACTTGCCACAGGCGGTTTTAATTAATTAGCAGGAGACTGCATAAAAGTGTGAGTGACCCACTAGCTGTTAGTCCTGGTTTCTGTTAGTACTGAGCAGGTTGCATTAGGCTCCTGTTCATACGGTGCTATGCTGCATGGTGGCCTTTGTTGCTGTGGTGCTTTTCTGGCTGGCCTGCGTAACTGCAGCCTGCTGGGATGGTGCCACGTGTCGCCATGCAGCATGGCGCCTTTATCAGATTATGGACAGAGTAGTTACCCACTCTAGGAGACAACCGTGATGGGGTGAGTGGGCTTACTGCCTTTTGATCAAAATGTAAACTAATGTCTCCACTATTTGCATGCGATATGGGGGATTAGTACTATAGTATTTAGCTGAAGAGCATATATCAAGGGTTAAGCATTGTGGATGTGCGATCCAGTCTTTTTTCTCCCCATTTAACATGTCACTTTGTAACTCTAGCCTTACATAAAATATTAACAACACAATCTGTTTCAAACCTGTATGGAGAGATAGCCCAATAGCCCAACCTTCATGCCAATCCTTACCAGTGCTACCTCCGTATCTCCATAGATTCAGGTGCAATGAAGGCCTCCCGATAAATGGTTGCATACAGTATTGCATTTGTTACCTAGATCTGTCAGCAACACCAGTGGCCTACTGAAATTTCTTGTAAATTAAATTAGTAGGTAAATGTATTTATCTTTTGGAAAACTATGTGAATCACTGCATGTTGACTGCACCGTAATCCGAAAGAATAGATGACCCATTTTAATTTTCAATTAATTCAGCCTGATAACACCAGAAATTAAAGTCCTATTAAGGATTTGCCCCCTGAACTTTTTGCAGGTGGCAAATTAATCCTACTTGCATTATAAATGAAGTATCCCAATGTCAAATCATTTTATTGCAACTGATTCCTCAATTTAAAGTTCTAACAACTCCCTCCTTTCTTGCTGCAGTATGAAATTCAATTGCCTCTCATTCCATCAATGTCATGGTTCAGTACATATGGAGAACTGCATGTTAGAAAAGTCAAGTCTTTAATTAGCACCAAACCACGTAATTTTCTTATAGGAGGCTGAAAAAAAAAGACTTGAAAAGTACAACCAGAAATGCTCCAAAGCATTTTTTTTACTGGTCAAAGTTGGATAAATCTACTGAACTACTACTATTTTTAACCCTCCAAATATTATAGAAGGAATTATTTTTTATATCTTGATTGACCCCATCTATAAAGGAGGTATCTTATGTCTAGCAAATACATTGGGCACATTTATTAAAGTAAAATTTCAATTTTTGTCTTGAAGAGAGCACAGAATGTACTAGACAGGATAAATCGGTGCACAAATTTTGGAGAATCTGGAGCAATTTGTTTGAACATGCTCATTAAAATCTGAAATATCACTTAAATATTGTAAAATAATAAAAATGCTGCATTTATAATGTAACTTGACATAGGTTGCCCAGGTGGGTGCACTTCATAAATTTGACCAATACTTGACAAACTTAAAGGGAACCTGTGACTATGGGGTGGGGGGTGTCAGGGGTAGGATTCAAATTTTTAAGAACAGGTTCCCTACTCAACTGCAGACCCGTACTTATGTCGCTGATCCTGTAGAGTCTGAATTTGCCAGCTACTTGCCGGCGTGCAATCACATCCTGCGGTGCGTGATCCCATGAGAACCACCACGGGAGATTATAGGTCTCGCGGGATTGCGCGTAGAAGTGACTGAACTCATGCCCGTGCAGCTGTCAAGTACAGGATCAGCGAGGCCCCCAACAGCGCGTGGCCTTAGTTGGCGACATAAGTGGCCTAATCGAAGAGCTGCCTCTGAGCACTACTGCAGGGGCCAGGGGTCCAGAGGAGCACCCAGAAATTTTGTATAGGGGGGTCCGAAAAGAAAAAAAGTGTGCGGCGCAAAAAAATTGGCCCCACCCATTTTTCTAAGCCCATCCTACATATAATAGTCCACTCCCAACAAAATCTGTACAGCTCCCCCTCATCCTACATAGACACACTGTACCCAATACTCCACCATACAGGGCGACAACATAAAGCTCCTGTACTCACACTGCCCCCCACATAGCTCCATGGCCGGAGCTGTTGCAGTTTCACTTCCTTCCTTCTAGTCCTGAAGGCACCAAAAGAGGATGGAGGAGGAGCTGCGCGATATTAAAGGTGGGTAGGTCTCTAGGTTCTGCACAAAATACAGAGGGGAGGGCCTGTCCTGGCTGCACTGCCTGCTTCACATTATACAATAGACAACAGTAGGCTACAGCCAGGAAGCTCCTCCACTCTCCTTTCTCCCTAAGATCCTGCTCAAGGCCTGTGGTTACCCCACCATCCGCCAAACGCCTGTGGCCTGCCATCACCTTGGCCATCCTCACCTAGCTCTGAATCCTCCATCTGCAAATGGCAGGGGGAGGAGCCAGAGCATCTCCTCTTCTACATAGCGCCACATACCTCTTACATCCAGTGATGTCACCTTTGATGTAGACGTTCTCTTTTCTCATCTTCTCCATTCAGACCAGACCGCCATGATGATTTTTCAGCCGTCTCCCATCTCTACAGAGATTAACATTAGTTTATCACTTTTCCATCCTCTTCACATCAGTGCCCCCTTCAACAATTATTGTCACACAGTGCTCTAAAAAAAAAAACTGTGCCCAGTAAATAGTATCCCTGACACTAATAGTATAAACACATTGTCCCCAAACATAATTGTGCTAAGCTGATACTGTGTCAGGGTGCCCACCAAAGTAACAGTACCCCTCAAATTCGCACCAATAGAAATAATTCTCTACCTGAGCACACTTAGTAATAATGCCCCCATAGTGCCCATACTAGTAATCATGTTTCCCATAGCCCCCAGTAGTAGTAAAGCTCCCCATAATGCCCCCTAGTAGTAATAATTCACCTTATAATATGACAGTACAAGAAATACCACTGCTTAGTGCCGGCAGTTGAGCTAATGTCCCCATAATGTATGCCAGTATAAAATACCCCTATATAGTGCCCCAGTAAATGCCCCCATAGTGCTCCTCTCCCTCTTCCCCATAGTGCCCTGATAATTTGCCAGTATAAAATACCCCATCTTAGTGCTCCCAGCACATGCCTCCATTGTGCTTCTCTCCCCCTTCCCCAAAGTGCCCCCATAATATGCCAGTAAAAAAATGCCCCTCCGTAGTGCCCCCAGCAGATGCCCCTATAGTGGTCCTCTCCTGCCTAATTTGCCAGTAAAAAATGCCCCTTCTTAGTGCCCTTCATAATGTGTCAGTGAAAAACCCCCCTTCTTAGTGCCACCAGATGGCCCCCATATTTCTCTCTCTCCCATAGTGTCCCCATAATGTGCCAGTTAAAAATGCCCCTTCCTAGTGCCACCAGATGCACCCATAGGGCTCTTCTCCCCCATAATGCCCCCATAATATGCCGGTAAAAAATGCCCCTTCTTAGTGCCACCAGATGTTCCCATAGTGCTCCTCTACCCCATAAAGTGCCAGTTAAAAATTCCCATTCTTAGTGCCACCAGATGCCCCATAGTGATGCTCTGCCCTATAGTGCCTCCCATCTGCCAGTAAAAAATACACACATGCCATAGTGCCCCCTACATTGGGCCAGTAAAAAAAATGCCACAGTGACTCTAAATAATGCCCCTATAGTGCCACTAGATGCCCCATAGTGCTGCTCTCCCCCATAGTGCCTCCCATAATGTGCTGGTAAAAAATGCCCCCTTAGTGCCACCAGATGCCATAGTGCCCCCCATAATTTGCCAAAAAAAGTCCCTTTAGAGCCCTCAAGTGCCCCGATTGTGCTTCACTTCCCCATAGTGACCCCAAATAATGCCCCATAGTGCCACCAGATTCCCCATAGTGGCCCGCCAAAATGGGGCAGTAAAAAAATGCCCCCAGATTCCCCTATAGTGCTACCCCAAAATGGATCTACAAATAAATGCCCCCATAATGCTCCACTCCCCCATAGTGCCCACAAATAATGCCCATATAGTGCCACCAGATGCCCCATAGGGCCCCCCAAAATGGGGCAGTAAAAAAATCCCCAGATTCCCCCATAGTGCGTCCCCAAAATGGGCTAGAAATAAATGCCCTGAAATGCTCCCATAGTGCCCCCCCCCACAAAAAAAAAATTGGGCCAGTAATAAATGCCTTAGTGTCACCAGGTGCCTCCTAAAATGTGCCATCTATTAAAAAAAACACTGATACTTACATTCATGAGGCCTGTGTCCCTCGCTGTGTGCTTCCCAGCTCAGGTGAGTGATGATAATGAGGTCAGACTCATCGCGCCGCCTGAGCTGGTCTCTGATCGGCTGCAGGGGCTCCCTGCCCTGCCACAGCACATTGATCTGTATCGCTGTCCTGAGGATGGCGATACGGATGATTAGGGAGATGAGCTCTTCCACAATGGAAGCCCTCATCTCCTACTGCCTCCCCACCGCTACCTGCTATTAGAACCAGGGCCGCAGCGCCTGTGGCGATCAACGGTGTACCCTGAGGAAAATAATATATATATGAATGGTTCTTGGGGGTGGGGGCGGGTGTGAGGGGGAATCGGGGGACAGAGTCCTGACCCTTAAAAAAGGCCGCTGTGCCACTGCAGGGGTCCACAGGCATCCGGGCCCCCTGGAGTGCATGTACGCCAGTGCTTTGGCCCATACTGTATATCACTAAATAAGCCAGTGCTTCCAAGTGACAAGCATTCAATCTTCAGCATGGAGGGAACTCAACTGTAACATGTGTAGTGGCCCAGATGGACACTACCGCTCCTACATTCCTATTGCTAGCCTGTTTGCCGCCATTGTATTGGTTTGTACCACCAATGGTACCACCACCAGCAAAGTGTTGTTTTGTTATATGCCACAAATGTTATATTCATGTGCTTGGTTCAACAGCAGGTGTCAGTGTAATCTGGCAGAGACTGCCTTTAGATAGAATGGAACTTACCATTTTATTCTTCCCTCTTTTGGGCAGAAGTGGGCTATTTCTGCTTTCCACCAAGGGACGGGTTGCATGAAGCTGTAGTTAGTTGAGAGGTGGAGGGAAACCAGACAATTTGGTGCAGTGAGGGAGTGTTTTCCTCCCGAGTAGCAGGAGTCTTCCAGGGGAAGAAGCTTGAAAACCACACCAACTCCTTGCAGTTCATAGACTGAGTATTGTGAGAGGGTCAATAGCCAAAGGCACCCCACTCAACGGTACAAGAGCCTCTAGATATTCCAGTAACCAGACAGAGGCCAGAGATTAGCACAGCACAGAAAAAGAAAGCAAAGTATTCAAGTCTTCCTGCCAGTTTAACCTTGGACTGCTGGAGCCAAGAGCAGACACTGTATAGAGGACACAAGTTTATCACAAGTTTATTGAAGTAAAACTTCACCAAATCTGTACTTATTCCACCAACTACAAATCCTTTGTTGCTACGGCGCCTAACCGCAGGGATAGACAGTATTCAGGTAGGAGCACTGGTACAGAAACTATTAACACTACAACATACCACTAACATTCCTAAACACTGGGTCCTGATCGCCCTGGGGGGCTGCGCATGATTACCATTACCAATGATTACCATTAACCCTTCTAAACTAAAACATCCCTTTGCTTTCTAAATGTTGCTGAGGCAGGGTGCTCAATCTCCTTAAAGAGACCAGTCTGGATCTATATGAAGAATTACTAGAAGTACTCCATGGGAAATTAATATTCAAAGAGGTATCTCAAATGGAAGAGAACCACCTCGCAAGTGCCACCTTTTGGAACTGGCTCCCTATATTTCAAAATCCGACTTTCCAACAAACCTTGTAATTTGACAAGGGAATATAGCCAAGCCAGATATCCATCTGTAGACAGCTATTGGAATCGACTACAGTCTCCTACTAAATTACGAAATGGGGACCCGTTTATGGTTTAATCTTCAAATGAGTTTATTAAAAATTTTATTACAAAACATTCTACCTTAAAGCATGTGTTTCTCTCTTGACAAATAATATTGTGTTTCATGAAAGATAGAATTAAACTACTTTAAAAGTAATGATGTGATGTATGATCCAAACTCATTTAGGGGAGAAGTTCCCAATCCAGTGTATCTAGTCAAGTGCTCTACAGTTGGAATACATGACAGCTCATTGTGGTGTCCGCACCATGTTCCAGTTTATCTGATTTGCATTCTGGTCTCCTGAACAAACCCTTAGGCTGGGGACACACCTAGGCGTTTCTGAATCGCGCGTTTTTGGATGCACGTTTTTGTAACTAAGAAACGCGCGTCATACGCGCGATTCAGTGATTCTCCCCTATGGCAACATTGTCCATAGGCGCGTTAAAACGCCCAAAAGAAGCTCATGTACTTGTTTGGGCGTTGGGCGTTTTACAGAGCGTTCAAATGCGCTGTAAAACGCCCAAATGTGAACCATGCCCATAGGGATGCATGGCTTTTCACATGTTGAGCGTTTTTCAGTGCGTTTGAACGCGCTGAAAAACGCTCAGGTGTGTTCCCAGGGTTAGTGTGTGGGGAAAGGCATTAGAACATATGTAGTGACAAGGATTGTGTTGTTTTCAAGGTTGTATAGTGGTGTTAACAGGGATAGCAACTGATAAGTGGGGGTACCCTTGCCAGGACAGCCTACTCCACTTTTAGGCAGAAATTATGTTAGGGGCATCTTATTGAGAGTATATCTAGATCTGTTCTGCAGCTCTCAACAAAACAGTGAGTAAGAAGAGCCTGGTATCTATGTATACCTGACTGTTTCATTGTGTATCTATCTAGATGGGAATTGCGTCAGTTTTATAACCGTATTGGTATCTACTATACTGGGGTTGTATAATTTTGTATTTTAAGTGATATATTAAAGGTAGCGTTTTAATGTAGAAGGGTTTGGCTACTGTAATATTATACTGTAGTTGACATATGCCTTAAAAAGTTATGCTGCTCACTCATAAGTTATCTTCTTAAGTTCTGCATTTGTTGCATAATCAGTAATATATACTGAGGTATGTGGCTGCATGTAAACGATTTCTGCGGCAGATGGAGGAGGATGCATCTATAGTGTCTTCTGTCCTGTACAGATATACATATGTGGTCAGTTGGTCACACACCCATGTCAATGCAGCTATTTCTTATTTCCTGTGATGTTATGTCCATGGGCATGTCAAAACATCAACAGGGGCAGTGATAGGGCAATGTATATGTAATTAGCATCATGGGTTTGGTTGGATACAGACATAGGAAGTGTTAAATACAGGATGTAAAGCACAGTGATTTCTTTATGTGACAAAAATGGGATCAGGAGAGTCCAAACTGAAAAAAGCATGGGGAAGATGAACAAGATGCAAGCAACTACATGAGCATTTCTGTTAGAAACCATAATAATCCCCTTTAACCCATATGGACCGGGCTCATTTTCACGCTAAGGACCAGGCCATTTTTTGCAAATCTGACCAGTGTCACTTTATGTGTGAATAACTTTAAAATGCTTTTACTTATCCAGGCCATTCTGAGAGAGTTTTCTCGTCACATATTGTACTTCATGTCACGGGTTTTACAAACGTCATTAACCCTTTAGGTGTTTCACAAGAGTTATTGGCAAATGGAGATGAATTTTCAGAATTGCAATTTTTTGGCAACTTTTCCATTTTAATCAATTTTTCCCAGTAACTAAGCAAGGGTTAAGAGCCAAATAAAAAAGATATTTATTGCCCTGATTCGGTTGTTTGCAGAAAGACCCCATACATGGTCATAAACTGCTGTATGGTCAAACGGCAGGGCATAAAAGGAAAGGAGCGCTGTGTGGTTTTTGGAAGGCAGATTTTGCTGGACTGGTTTTTAGACACCATGTCCTATTTGAAGCCCCACTTGTGTACCCCTAGAGTAGAAACTGCAAAAAAGTGACCCCATTTTGGAAACTACGGGATAAGGTGGCAGTTTTGTTGGTACTATTTTAGGGTAAATATGATTTTTGGTTGCTCTATATTACACTTTTTTTGAGGCAGAGGTAACAAAAAAATAGAAATGCTGAAATTTCATGTCCCTTTGCCAATAACTCTTGTGGAACACTTAAAGGGTTAACAAAGTTTGTAAAATCCGTTTTGAATACCTTGAGGGGTGTAGTTTATTAGATGGAGTCACTTTTTTGGGAGTTTCTACTGTAGGCGTGCATCAGGGGGGCTTCAAATGGGACATGGTGTCAAAAAACCAGTCCACCAAAATCTGCCTTCCAAAAACCATATGGCGTTCCTTTCCTTCTGCGCCCTGCCGTTTGGCCATACAGCAGTTTACGACCACATATGGGGTGTTTCTGCAAACTACAGAATCAGTGCAATAAATATTGAGTTTTTTTTGGCTGTTTACCCTTCGCCTTGTTACTGGAAAAACTTATTAAAATTGAATTATTTACATCGTTGATCTAACAGGTTAGGTCATGTGCTATTTCTGTAAAGCAGCTTGTTACAGACGCGACCATACTAACTATGACTACTTTTGGGGTTTTTGTTTCAGTTTTACATAATAAAGCATTTATGAAAAAAATGATTTTTTAGTGTCTCCACATTCTGAAAGCCATATTTATTTATTTATTTTTTGGACGACTGTCTTATGTAAGGGCTAATTTTTTGCGGGATAAGATGTCGGTTTTATTGGCACTATCTTGGGGTGCATATGTCATTTTGGTCGCTTGCAGTTTCACTTTTTGTGATGTAAGGTGACAAAAATGGCTTGGTCATTTATGGTATTTATATTATTTTTGCTGTGTTCACCTGAGGGGTTAGGTCATGTGTTATTTTTATAGAGAAGGTAGTTACGGGATACCTAATATGTATACTTTTCATTTATTTATTTAAGTTTTACACAATAATATCATTTTTGAAACAAAAAAAAATCATGTTTTAATGTCTCCATAGTCTGAGAGCTAAATTTTTTTATTTTTTTGTGCGATTGTTCTATGTAGGGTATTATTTTTTATATCTTTTTGATCGCTTGCTATTACACTTTTTGTGATGCAAAGTGACAGAATTGTTTTTTTGTTACACAGTTTTTATTAAAAATCTTTACGGTATGTACCTCAGGGGTTAGATCATGTGATATTTTTATAGAGCAGGTTTTTATGAATGCGGCGATACCTAATATGTATACTTATTATTTATTTTACTTTTACACAATAATAGAATTTTATTGGTATTATTTTGTGAGGCATACGCCTTTTTGATCACTTGGTATTACACTTTTTGTGATGTAAGGTGACAAAAAATGGCTTTTCTTACACTATTTTTTTATGGTGTTCATCTGAGGGGTTAGGTCATGTGATATTTTTATAGAGAAGGTTTTTACTGACACGGCTATACCTAATATGTGTAGTGTATTTTTTATTTTTTTTTAGTTTTTTCATTGATAAATGTGTGTTTTTGTTTTTACTTTTTTTTACATTTTTTTTTTACCCAGAGCCACTTGGTTCTTGAAGATTCAGTGGGTATGATGTCTGTATAATACTGTACAGTACACTATATAGTGTACTGTACTGTATTTTTTACTTTAGAAAGTCTGATCAGAGCTACCATTACCATGGCAAGCAGGACGCCGGTGAAGGCTTCCTGTTGCCATGGTAACCATCACCCGCTGCCAGAACAGAGCAGCGGGTGATGGGGAGGGAGGGGGGCCCCCTCCCTCTATGATCCCATCAAGAATTAGGGGCTGCAAGGGCACAGCAGCCCCCGATGGGAGATGGAGGGAGCTCCCTCCCTGTTAACCCCTTCCATACAGCGGTCCACTTCCAAAATATGATTGATTGCTGCAGGGGGGGGTAAAAATTAAAAGTTTGGCCATTTTTACGTTTATGAAGAGTTTATGCAGAGGTGACGGGAAATACACAGGACGTACCGGTACGTTCGTGTGTCCTTAGGTACCAGGACATCAGGACGGAACGTCCTATGTCCGTAACAGGTTAAGGCATATGCCGGTATTTTTAGAAACTGGTAAACCCATTTAATTCTATCTGGCTCTTCAACATTCTGATATAATAAGCATTGATTTATGTGTTGTGTGTCCATTTTGCATCACATGTAAAAGAATTGTTGATTGAACAGCATGTTTTCCAGGATTTCAGGATAGTACATTAATATGAGATTAGCAGTGGTGGTCCAACTCCTGGAACCTTCATCAATCAGCTGTACTGTATGAAGAGGCCATTGCTCTCCACGAGTGCTTAGGCTTTTTCCTGTCATATCATGTTCATCAGACACATGGTCTAGACACATGGGCCATGATTTATCATACCTTCACTCCAGAATTCTGGCATCAAAAAGTCCCAAAATAGGGCATTTGCGACTTTTCACACTCATTTGCGCATAATTTTGCGACTTTTTACATGTGTACACCACTCCCTCCAGTTTTGAAACAAGGGGCGTGGTTAGCCATGTTAATGAGTTTCACTCCAGATTTATCATTGGGACTTTTTAAAAAAGTCGCAAAAAAGTCCCAATTTCACTCCAGTGAGGACCATGCTTATCTTATGCGACTTTTTAATAGAACATGCGACTTTTTTGTAAATATGTGCGACTTTTGTAAAGCCGTTTACTGAAGGATGAACTGCTGCCATCAAACCACATTTATCACAGTATTAAAGGACTATTAATAAATCTGACTGAGCCAAAAGTGACTTTGGACTTATGTAAAATTGCAGTAAGATGGAAGTGTAATGATAAATCTGGCCCATGGTCTAGACTCAGCTCAGTCCCATTTAAGTGAATGAGACTGAACTGGGATACCAGGCACAGGAGCTATTAAATAGGCAGTGCTGTGCTTGATTAGCTACGAAGAGGCTGTGGCACTCCGCGGAGCACCAGTGAGAGCTGCTGCTTCCTCAAATAGCTGATCGGTGAGGTTCCAGGAGTCTGACCCCCGTTGATCTCATTATTGATGACCTACTGTATCCTGAGGTTAGGCCATTAATAAGAAAATCCCAGATAACCCCTTTATTAAAAGTCCATAATGTTTCTCATAATCATTTTTTTCTCTTCTTTGAAATGGTAAAACAACCAAAAAACTGAAAGATATAAACATGTTTTACTTAACATGGCAATAAAAAAAAAGCATGAGCAAGAATAAAATTCAAAAGTAGTCAAAATATTGAATCACTACAAGGAATGATCAATGAAAGATGATAAAAGGAAGATTGCTCTGTCACATTGAAGGCATACAGTCAGTTTAGGATTGCAATAAAATCAAACATAATTAGTATCCTTTCATCAGTGAAAAATCAACAAAGTTTGTGACAACGTACTATGGCAGGCCTGTCCCTTTACTAGGCTGTTCCCTAGTTAATTGGAAACAAAAATAGCTCCATGTACATTATCACTGACTTGCTTGTGCTAGAAACTTATCTTCATAAGAACACTATAATCCATAAATTAAGTTCTTCACTCACAACATCTAAGATTATCAATACATAGCAAAGCCTGTGTTTCAGAATTATCCATTGCTCTGCTGCAACAGTCTTAGTTCTGTAATATCTATAAATCCTCTTGTCGTTTTACAGCATCCATAGACCTATATTTTAGATCAATTTTTTATTTTCTTATATTTTAGAATCCATATTGATAAAGAAAAAATTCTGAAGCACTTACTATAAATAGGCTGCTAAATTCTGCTATATGAGCATCTTAAGTCACTATCCACACAAAACAACAGTCCTCTGTTTTGAAGTGGATATGGATCTGCTGTGTCACTTGAACAGATTTGGCTTGGGGCTAATCCTAAGGGCGTTATCTAAGTGGTCCCCTGGACTTCACCCTACCAGGAAAAAAAACAGGTCACTACCTCTTGGAGTAGTCTCTGTTCAAGTGAGGAATGACCCATGGGGATCAAGAGACATACCGGTGTCAAGTACTGAGGGAACAGGCAAAGCCAAAGTCAGGGCAATCAGACTCCATGCAATGAAATAAAAAGCTCAAGGTCAAGGCAGGCAGCACAAGGTCAGAACAGAGATCAGGCAAAGGACAGGCAGCGAAGGGTCAAATCTGGGAAACAGGCAGAAACATTGGCAGATGAACATAGAAACAGCACATCTTTGCAGAAAGTCAATGAACCAGAACCTGTTGCTCAGGCACCTTCTGGTAAGATTGCCAGCCATTGGCTGGTGAAAACTAAGGTACACATGAATGCTGGCCTTTGAATTGGTGGCAATAGTACACTCCCTATGGGAGCAGGTGAGCAAAACAGCGGTTATGTCTCGGAGCAGAGCAGCAGCAGGCAAAGGCTGCTATTATAACATCCTTCATCATCCTTTGTAGATAAAATATCCATCATACAATGTAATACAGTAAACAGGTATCACTCCTCCTTTGGTTTATACCATACTATATGTAACCAAAAGAAGAGCACCAATAGTGAAGCACTGCAAAGTGAGATTGAATAATCAACATTTATTATACTCACAAAGGTAAAAGAATCAATAGCGTATCGAAATACAAGCAAAGTTCCTCGTATCATGCCCGACCTAGGTTTCGCTTTCGCTTCATCAGGGGCCTATGTTCACTCTCATTGTGGCCTTCATTTTATACCCCCTTTAGGTTAACATGAAGACCCCTGTCTCAATCCACTTGCAATATACTCAGTACTTCGGTCATTAATACTAGTGTTGAGCGCGAATATTCGAATAGCGATTTTTTTTTACGAATACCGGCATTTCACAAATTCACAAATATTCAGAATATAGTGCTATTTATTAGTAAAAAACGAATATTCTTTTTTTTTTTTTCTCAATCTGAACTCAAGATACCCTTGATGATAAAGAATATTGCGCTATGTTCTCTGTCTTTATTAATTCTAGCAAGCCAACCAATAGGAAAGTTATACCCCATTCAAAGTTTCATTCACAGTACGTGAATATTACGTACTGCGTACTGCGAATGAAACTTTGAATGGGGTATAACTTTCCAATTGGTTGGCTGGCTTGCTTGAGTTAAAGAAGATAGAGAATATAGCACTATATTCATTATCTTCGTTATCTTCGGTAATTCTAGCAAGCCAATAGGAAAGTTGCCTATACACAGCTCTAAGTTAGATTTACAATGCGATAATTTTACTTTGGCCTATTTTTTAAAATAAATAAAATAATTATAATAATTATTCTATTTATTGGAAAAAATAGGCAAAGTGTTATATATGACTCATTCTTCTATTTACCACAAATAATATGCGATTTAATTATTCGCATATTTTGATTTTAACTTTGAACGGGGTATAGGGCAACTTTCCGATTTGTTTGCTATCTAGAATTAACGAAGATAACGAATATAGCGCTATATTCGAATTTGTTATCTTTGTAAATTCTACCAAGCCAAGTAAACTGGTCTATGCACAGCTCTAAGTTGAATTCGCAATGCCATAATAATACTTTGCCTATTTTTTCCAATAAATAGAATAATTATTATAATTATTCTATTTAATTTAAAAAATAGGCAAAGTAAAATTATCATATTGCAAATCTAACTTAGAGCTGTGTATAGGCAACTTTCCTATTGGCTTGCTAGAATTAGCGAAGATAACGAAGATAACGAATATAGCGCTATATTCTCTATCTTCGTTAATTCGAGCAAGCCAGCCAACCAATGGTCACCAAAATTCACAAATGCAGTATTAGACTGTTATAAATTGGAAAGAATTAATTAAACGACGGATGCACAACAGTTTTTTCGGCCTAAAACATGGCTTTTTTCAATAAAACCCCAAAATGCAGTTTTTTACTGCTGTAAATTTAAATTAGATATTTATACCGTGTATGTACAACTGCTTTGTGAAGCAAGATTATTGCTTTTTTCACACAAAAAAAGAATAATGCACTATTTCTCAGCTGTAATGTGAAATCAGTATTTAAGCGGTGTATTTCAAGATGCTCTGTGGATCAGGATTACCACTCTTTTGTCAAAAAAATACAGTTATGCTGTATTTCACAGCAGCAATGTAAAATAGGTGGTTGTAATGGGTTTTTCAGACTTTTTGGTGGACCTTGAATAACGTTTTTTTTCTATAAAAAACAAAGAAGCACTATTTCCATGCAGAAATATAAAATATGTCGTTGGACAGTGTATGCAGAACTGTTTTGTGGACAAGAAATACAGTTTTTCCCCCAAAATTACACCGATTTTCTATTTCACCCCAGAAATGTCAAATATATATTTTTAAAATAGTAGTGTAAAATAGGCTTGCTGGATCAGGATGACTACTTTTTTTTAACTAAAATACACTGATGCACTATTTGGTAGCTGAAATGGAATATACGGTTTAGTGCATAGTATACAAAAGTGCTCTGTGGCACCACAGAGTCCAGGCTAGACAAATGGACTATGTCACCCCTTAAACATACAAAATATAGGGGACTTGAGCAGCCAAAAAAAAAATTTTTTTTCCTTCACTGAGCTACAAAATAGGATTAGGCTGATGTCCCTGGCAGGCTGGCAGACATGCAGTACTCTGCAGTGCCTAAAATGGCCGCCGACCCCCACCTCAGTAACAGATGGATTACAGAAAAATCTCCCTGGCAGTGGCTGGGTACACAAATGTTGGATTGCTGAGGCTCCCTTCCTCTCTATGTGCTGTATCTTGTGGATTAAAGTTGCACAGGTTCTTCAGATTTCTGCTCTATTCTGTCCCTGGTTGCAGCACCAGCATTCTCTCCCTAAACTCAAATTAGCAGAGTGACGTGCGGCAGTACGTGACTCCAGCTTATAAAGAGGCTTGGTCACATGCTGCACTCACCCAATCACAGCCATGCCATTAGTAGGCATGGCTGTGATGGCTTCTTAGGGCAAGAAGTAAAACACTTCCTGATTGACTGCTGTGCAGCCCTTCAGAAAGCGGGAATAAATCGCCGAACAACGGACCCGAACCCAAACTTTTTTGAAAATGTTCGGGTTCGGGTCCGTGTCCCGAACACCCCAAAATTCGGTACGAACCCAAACTGTACAGTTCGGGTTCGCGCAACACTAGTCAGCAATAGAGATGTTGCAAACATAAAATTTTCCATTCCCGAACGGCGAACGCGAATTTCCTCAAATGTTCGCAAACGGGTGAACCGCCATAGACTTCAATAGGCAGGCGAATTTTAAAACCCACAGGGACTCTTTCTAGCCACAGTAGTGATGGAAAAGTTGTTTCAAGGGGACTAACACCTGGACTGTGGCATGCCGGAGGGGGATCCATGGCAAAACTCCCATGGAAAATTACATAGTTGACGCAGAGTTGGGTTTTAATCTATAAGAGGCATAAATCACCTAACAATCCTAAATTTTTTGGAACAACGTGGTTTAAAACATCCAGTGTGTGTATACGATCAGGTATGATGTTGTATCGATCAGGTAGTGTAAGGGTAATGCCCGCTTTACAGACATTGACAGACCAAACTCCGCTTTTAATGCACCGCAAACAACTGCAAACAGTTCATTTGCACAACCGCAAACTCCCTATTTGCACAAGGTTGGATACCAAGCTAGCCATGTCCTGGTGATGTCATTGAAGGTTTCTTCCTCCACGTACAACACCAAGGGTCCCCGAAAGGTGAATTGAATTGATTTTTCGAACGGGGAGATGGTTAAAAAAACGCTGGCTCCCTTCCCTTTGTTTTAATCCATGGTCACTGCGTCTACGCCGTGCAATTTACTGTCACACCCGATATGAGTGGTGTCTTAACTAGTACTATTCCTATCAGTTTAATCCCTGTTACGTCCCATATCAGGGATTGCCTTTTGTGAAAAAAAATGTAGGCCGGGTACCTTCGACTGCCTTCACAGTGACAGACCAAACTCTCATACACCAAACTGAATTGATTTTAGGAACCGGGTGATGGAAAAAGCAGCTTGGTCGGTCCTCTTACCCCCAAATTGGGGCACTACGTGTGCACAGAGCAATGTGCTATGACACCCTATATGAGTGGTGTCTTAACTAGTACTATACCTATAAGTTTAATCCCTGTTACGTCCCATATCAGGGATTGCCTTTTGTGAAAAGAAATTTCGTCCGGGTACCTTCCACTGTGGTGTCCTAATAGCGACAAATTTTTTGAAGGCCTCAGACTCCACCAGCTGGTATGGTAAAAGCTGGCGGGCTAAGAGTTCTGTCAAGCCAGCTGTCAGACGCCATGGGAGGGGGTGACTCTGTGACATTGGCTTCTTACGCTCAAACATTTCCTTGACAGACACCTGACTGTGGGCAGATGAGCAGGAACTGCTGAAGGTGAGAAGCGGAGTGGCGGGTGGTTGAGAGGGGGCAGGGAGTACAGCAGTGGTTGACGTGGCTGAAGATGCTGGACCAGGAGGAGCATGGTGGCTTTGAGTTTGTGTGCTGCTTGTACTCATGTGTTGATCCCATAGGCGTTTGTGATGTGAGATCATGTGCCTTTGCAAAGCAGTTGTACCTAGGTGGGTGTTGGACTTCCCACGACTCAGTTTCTTTTGGCACAGGTTGCAAATGGCATTGCTTTTATCAGAGGCAGACACACAAAAAAAATGCCACACTGCTGAGCTTTGCAATGACGGCATTCTGGTGGTGGCAACAGCATGCGTTGATTGGCGTGCTGTCTGGCTGAACCCGGGTGCCGATACATGCTGTCTGACTGTGCCACTAGCTCCTTGCGACGACCTTCCCCTGCTTCCAACTCGTCTCCTCCTTCTCTCTGTCTCCCCATCTGAACTTTCCCCCTGTTCTTCTTCTCTTCGAGCAGGCACCCACGTGACATCCACGGACACATCGTCATCATCAACCGCTTCACTTGTATCTGACAGTTCAGCAAAGGAAGCAGCAGCGGGTACAACATCATCATCATCACACCGTACTTCCATGTGTGTAATGCTGCCTGACTGAGACATATCCCTGTTATCTACATCCTCTGGCAATAATGGTTGCGCATCACTCATTTCTTCCAACTGATGTGTAATTAAATCTTCTGACAGATCAAATGAAGTGGCTGTGGTGCTGGTTTTGGTGGTGGTGGCGGGCGGGCGAGTGGTAACTTGAGAGGTGCCCAAAGCTGAGCTGGAGGAGGATGGTGAGTCAAGGTTCCGAGCGGAAGCTGTATTAGATTGGGTGTCCTGTGTAAGCCAGTCAACTATGTCCTCAGAATTTTTCGAGTTCAGGGTATGTGGCTTCTGAACACTGGGCATTATTCTAGGGCCAAAGGAAATCACAGAACCACGACGGCCCCTGTGGGGTGGCCTGCCTCTGCCTGTCATTTTTTTTTTTATTAGTGGTACTATGCGTGCAAGGTACTGTGCCACCTGGTATGAGTGGTGGGCACTGGCAGTGGGCACACTACAGTCAGTGGAAGTCGGCCTGACACACACTGGCAGGCAACTAACCTTAGATTAAAGGGTAAAAATTAAATGCCTTATTTATCGGCAAGCTACTGTGCCACCCATTATGAGTGGTGGGCACTGGCAGTGGGCACACTACAGTCAGTGCAAATTGGCCTGACACACACTGGCAGGCAACTAACCTTAGATTAAAGGGTAAAAATTAAATGCCTTTTTTTGATGCAAAGTCCTGTGCCACACGGTATGAGTGGTGGGCACTGGCAGTGGGCACACTACACTCAGTGGAAGTCGGCCTGACACACACTGGGAGGCAACTAACCTTAGATTAAAGGGTAAAAATTAAATGCCTTTTTTTGATGCAAAATCCTGTGCCACCCAGTGTGAGTGGTGGGCACTGGCAGTGGGCACACTACAGTCAGTGGAAGTCGGCCTAACACACACTGGCAGGCAACTAACCTTAGATTAAAGGGTAAAAATGGCAGTGGGCACTGGCAGTGGGCACACTACAGTCTGTGGGCCTGCAGCTCCTCACCCACGGGCAGGCCAGGCAACTGCAATATATACATGGAGAAAAAATAAATAAAAGCAGACTAATGTAGCAGCCCTAAAAAGGGCTTTTTGGGGTGCTGTGACGCTGTCCTTACAGCAGATGAGTCTGTGGACACAGAACACTGGCCTAGCTAACGCTTTCCCTATGAATTCAGAATCATCAGCACAGCAGCAGCTGCAGTCTCCCTGCTCTCACTAACCAGAACTTAAATTACGGCTTTAAGTCGAACTCAATGTTTAATCTATGCGGCTGTAGGGTGCCCAGTTTGTAAATCCATTTTACTTCACTTTTTAAAGTGATTGATTTGAGCTACTGGGTCCCCTCCCCACCATTTGTAATTGACTCGTTCGACTCCCATAAATAAAAGTCAGCTGGAGTCTTTATTATGCATCTTTTTAAATGTGACGGAAAACTATGAGTCTCAATTCCCTTCTTAATATTCCTAAATATGCTACTGGACCCTAGTCTTCAATTTTCTCATAGTCCGTCCAAAGTAGTGGAGTCCACATGGGCACTCCAGTACGTAAATGACCCCTGAGTGCTCACATGTAGTCTCCCCTTCAATTCTGAATCTTGATCTCTCCTTAGTGGACTGTACTTCACAACTATTTAATCTCCTATTCTCTATCTTGCGTTTTTTACAAGGAAGACAAAAACCGCACCGTGTAAATTTGTGCTTATTGGTCTTTTTTTTTCCGTGGAAATATATACTGTGGACTAAATGGTTTCTTATATTTGGAGCTCTTTTGTAGATTAACTCTGGCTTGTCTGGAATCACGGATCCTAACACTGGATAATTTTTAAGGACATCCCAATTCCTCCTAAGGACATTTTTAATAAATCCTGCACTCGCAATAAATTGAGTTAGGAATGTAAATCAACATTTTTCTTTCCTGTTTTGTGTTCTATAGCCTCCTTTTGTTGTATCTCCATATTCTCTTCTATATTCTCACTGCACTTTTCTAAATTTCATTTGCATAGGTCACAACACATCATTATGACATTATAATGAATTTGTTATTATTATTATTATTTATTTTCAGAGCGCCATTCATTCTATAGCGCTGTACATATCATAAGCGGTGCACATACATAATACAGGCAATTGCATTAAGTATGAACGAGACAAGTTACAGACTGGTACAGAAGGTCAGAGGGCCCTGCCCGTGAGGGCTTACAATCTACATGGTATGGGGGAAGGATACAGTAGGCGAGGGTGAAGCTGGTCATGGCGGTATAAAGGCAGCAGGGTCACTGGTTGTAGGCTTGTCTGAAGAGGTGGGTTTTCAGGTTTCTTTTGAAGGATTCCACTGTAGGTGAGAGTCTGATATGTTGGGGTAGTGAGTTCCAGAGTATAGGGGATGCCCGGGAGAAATCTTGGAGGCGAGTGTGGAAAGAGGTGATAAGAGGAGAGGAGAGAAGGAGGTCCTGTGAGGATCGAAGATTGCGTGTGGGGATGTATCGGGAAAGTAGCTCAGAGATGTAGGGAGGGGACTGGTTGTGGACGGCCTTGTATGTGTTGGTTAGTATTTTAAACTGAATTCGCTGGGCAATGGGGAGCCAGTGCAGGGACTGGCAGAGGGGAGAGGCAGAGGAGTAACAGGGTGAGAGGTGGATTAGTCAGGCAGCAGAGTTGAGGATAGATTGGAGGGGTGCGGGAGAGCTAGATGGAAGGCCACAGAGGAGAATGTTGCAGTAGTCTAGGCGGGAGATGATGATGGAATGTACAAGCATTTTTGCCGATTCAAAGTTGATGAAAGGGCGGATGCGGGAGATGTTTATGAGTTGGAAGCGGCAGGTGGTGAAAGGGCTTGAATGTGTGGTCGGAAGGAGAGGGCAGAATCCAAGGTCACTCCAAGGCAGCGAACTTGGTTGACCGGGGAGAGTGTGCAGTCATTGATTGTGATAGATAGGTCTGTTGGGGGGGTGAGCAAGATGGGGAAAGATGATGAATTCTGTTTTATTCATGTTAAGTTTTAGAAAGCGAGAGGAGAAGAAGGAGGATATGCGAGATAGGCATTGTGGGATTCTGATAGTAAGGTGGTGATGTCTGGACCAGAGAGGTAGATTTGTGTGTCATCAGCATAAAAGTGATACTTAAAGCCATGGGACTCTATAATCTGTCCCAGGCCGAAGGTGTAGATAGAGAAGAGCAGGGGTCCTAGGACGGAGCCTTGCGGGACACCAACAGAGAGGGAATGAGGCGAGGAGGTGGTGTGAGAGTGGGAGACGCTAAATGTCCGGTCTGTGAGGTATGATGTGATCCAAGAGAGGGCCAGGTCAGTGATGCCAAGAGATGAGAGAGTTTGCAACAGAAGGGAGTGGTCGACAGTGTCAAAGGCAGAGGACAAGTCAAGGAGAAGGAGGACAGAGTAATGTTTTTTGGTTTTGGCAAGTAGTAGGTCATTGGTGACTTTGGTGAGGGCAGTCTCAGTTGAGTGGTGGGGTCAGAAGCCAGATTGTAGCCGGTCAAAGAGAGAGCAGGAGGAGAGGTGAGAGGACAGTTCAGAATGGACATGTTGCTCAAGTAGCTTTGAGGCATATGGAAGAAGGGATATGGGGCCATAACTGGACAAAGAAGATGGGTCAAGTGAAGGCTTTTTGAGGATGGGTGTAATGGTAGTGTGTTTAAAAGCAGAGGGGAAGAGACCAGAGGTTAGTGATAGGTTGAAGAGATGAGTTAGGGCTGGGATAAACACTGTGGTTAGGTTAGGGATGAGGTGGGATGGGATTGGGTCAAGTGCACAGGTGGTGAGATGGGATTTAGAGAGTAGAGTGGAGAGTTTTCCTTCTGTAATGGCGGAGAAGCTGGTTTTGGGAGAAGAGGACGGAGAAGCTTTGTGGAGGGTCTGCGGAGACTGTGTGTTGAAGCTTTCTCTGATGTTGACTATCTTTTGTTTGAAGAATGTGGCAAAATCCTCAGCCGAGGTGAGAGGAGAGGATGGGGGTGCTGGTGGACAGAGAAGAGAATTAAAGGTGATAAAAAGTTGTTTTGGGTTGTGGGATAGGGAAGATGTGAGAGATGAGAAGTAGGCCTGTTTTGCATCAGCGAGTGAGGATTTAAAAATGAGGAGGGATTGCTTGTATGCGGTGAATTCTTCTTTAGAATGGGATTTCTTCCATCGCCGCTCTGCAGCCCTGGAAGCTTGTCTGAGATTTTTGGTCAGGTTGGTGTGCCAGGGTTGTCGGTTGATTTTTCTGGTTTTGTTGTGTGATAAGTGGGGCAATAGTGTCCAGAGCTGTACTTATTGTGGTGTTATATAGGGTGGTGGCAGTATCTGGGTCTTGGAGGAAACAAATTGAAGAGAGCGGCAGAAGAGAGTTGGAGAGCAAGCGAAAGTCGAGATGTTTAAGGTTCCTGCGGGGTGTGCTAGTGTATGGACAAGGGGCACAGCTGCAGAGACGAGTGAAGAGAAGGTGAGTAGGTTGTGGTCGGATAGGGGGAGAGGCGAATTAGAAAGGTTAGATAGGGAGCAGAGGCGGGTAAAGATAAGATCCAGAGTGTGACCATCTCTGTGTGTGAGAGCGGAAGACCACTGTGAGAGGCCGAAGGAGGAAGAGAGTGATAGGAGTTTAGAGGCGGCTGAGTGGCAGGTATAACAATAGATTCATTAGGAGGTCACAACACATCATTATGACATTATAATGAATTTGTTATGATGTCCAGGAAGTAGCTATACGGTAGCAGGGGCCCAAAGACTCTTGTGCCGCTTAAGAAGACACCGGTATTATAGCAAGTCCAAGTCAAGTTACACCTCTGGCTGGAGGGAAGGGGTTAGATCAAGCATTTGGCATGGGGGGGGGGCAGTACCATTTTAATTTTTCCCACAGGTAGCAGGAAGTTTATGCGCCTCTCTGGCCCTGGCCACAAAGCATTAAGGGAAGGGGGGCCCAAGCTAAACTCTTGCACCAGAGTCCATGAAGCTTTATCTATGCCCTGATGGCATCACAAAACACAAATATATCATATAATGGTGATATTATATGATATAATGAGATATCATGAGACATAATTATGACATTGTATTCTTAATGCACTACATATGTCATCATAAATCACTTTTATGACATCATAATACTGCAGTCTGGTAGGCTGTTTTGATAATCCTGGGACTCCTTCTCCAACTCTCTATACTCCATTTTTAAATGTTTCATTATTTTCTACACAAATGTAACCCTCTACAATAACTGAGAATAATTATGATATTGTGACAACATTGGTATCTTGATGCTTCTAATTATTGTAGCTAGCACGCAGTAATTATCATTCATAATGTATCAACAAGGTCAACAGTAACATGAAATGATAATGAATCTACACACAAAAGTTAAAGCTATAAAATGTCATTTATGGGACTGTTTTATGCAGATTTGACATTCCTTTAATTATATTTTATTGAGTCTTGCAATGTACAGCTACTGACAGAAATAGTTGGCTTGTTTAACGCAATCTCTAAAAAGAATAGTTCCTAAAGTTTACAATATATATTAGGAATAATCAAGTATCTGGAAAGAATTTGATGCTTGGAATACGCAGACACATTAGGAATGCTCACTTGATAGGAAGAATATAATAAATTCCAACATTACCAAAGATATCAAATTATGATTTATGAAAGATATTGGGGGAATTTATCAGAACTAGAGATGAGTGAATTTTTCAAAAATTCGATTCGCCGGTTTGCCGAATTTTTCGGGAAAAATTGGATTCTATCAGAATATATTCGTGGCGAATTACATAAAAAAAACTGCTATTTCCTGGCTGCTGAGAGCCTTTATAGTGGTGGAGAACACTGTGCCTTGCAGTAACAAGCATAGGGAATCTGCTGTGGTAGTGAAATAATACTGTGAGTCCATATGACATGCAGATGACAGGTGTAGCTCTTAGAACCACTGCATACTTCACTTATTTGGGCAGTCATGGGGCCAAAACTGACCAAATAACTCAAGTATAAATTCAGTTAGATGTTAGCGTCAAGAAGAAGTGCACTCCTCTTACACACTCGTCAGCTGATTCCACATAGATGTCTACAGAACCTGTTCTATTAAACGCTTATACAAGTAGAACCCCCCGAGAGAGTGGAGAGGGTGTCAGCAGTAAGTTTGTGTTGACGTCACTGATTCATTTTCCCAATTCTCTGATCCGTCAGAACAATTACCCAGAAAAAACGTATCCTGTCTGTGGAGCATACACCTTCACTCGGTCAGCATTTGCTTAATAATCCATCAGTATTGCTAAAGGCAAAAAAAAAACAACGAAGTGGAGCTAAAACAGAGATGTCACGTGAATGGAATATTTGCATATCTTCTGTGTTTTCTACCCACTCCTGCTATTGGCTACCAAATCAGTCAATTCTGATGGGACCATACAGGCCTTAAAGCTGCTATACAGACAGGATGCGTTGTGCGTCCCATTTTTCCTTCCTTCTGACAGATCAAAAGAAGTGTCAAATAAATGATGATGTCAGAAAGGCCGAAAGCCAAAATAGTGGACCAGTCATGAAGTGGGGAGGATGGAAACAGCATGAGAAGTCCACAGAGTGACCCTATGACATAGTGGTGAGGGGGCAGCAGCATGAGGAGACCACAGAGTAGTGAGGTGGCAGCAGCAGCAGCATCATGATACCACAGAGATGCAAGATGACATAGTTTGCAGATGGCGGCAGCAGCATCAGGATACCAAAGAGTGGCAAGGTGACATAGTGTGGAGGTGGCAGCAGCATCAGGATACCACAGAGTGGCAAGGTGACCTAGTATGGAGATGGCAGCAGCAGCATGAGGAGACCTCAGAGTGGCCCAATGACAAGGTTTGGAGTTGGCAGCAGTATGAGGATGCCACCAAGTGACACAATGACAAAGTCTGTAGGTGGCGGCAGAACATGCATTAGAAGAAGGCCACCGAGTGGCACAATGACAGTGTCTGTAGGTGGCAGCAGTATGAGGAGGCCACCAAGTGGCGCACTGACCGAGTCTGCATGTGGTGGCAGCATGAGGAGACCACAGAGAGGCACCAAAATAATTCACAAAAAGATTTTCCTGCATATAAGTGCAGCGCTTAACGCAGAATACAAGATATTTTTCCAACGAAATAACTTAAAAAAGATTTTACCGCATATAAGTGTAGCGCTTAATGCTGAATACAAGTTTTTTCTCCACCGAAATAATTCAAAAAAGATTTTCCCACATATAAGTGCAGCGCTTACTGCGCAATACAAGATTTTTTTCCACCAAAATAATTAGAAAACAATTTACCGCTAATAAGTGCAGTGCTTAATGCAGAGTACAAGATTTTTTTCCAGCATCGCCGAATACAAACTCCTGGAAAGGTCATGGAAATAAGTCGTAAAAGATTTTACCACATATACAGTTGCAAGAAAAAGTATGTGAACCCTTCCGAGTTATATGGATTTCTGCACAAATTGGTCATAAAATGTGATCTGATCTTCATCTTAGTCACAACAATAGACAATCACAGTCTGCTTAAACTAATAACACACAAATAATTAAATGTTCCCATGTTTGTTATTGAACACACCATGTAAACATTCACAGTGCAGGTGGAAAAAGTATGTGAACCCCTAGACTAGTAATGACATCTCCAAGAGCTAATTGGAGTGAGGTGTCAGCCAACTGGAGTCCAATCAATGAGATGAGATTGGAGGTGCTGGTTACAGCTTCCCTGCCCTATAAAAAACACACACCAGTTCTGGGTTTGCTTTTCCCTAGAAGCATTGCCTAATGTGAATGATGCCTCGCACAAAAGAGCTCTCAGAAGACCTACAATTAGGAATTGTTGACTTGCATAAAGCTGGAAAGGGTTATAAAAGTATCTCCAAAAGCCTTGCTGTTTATCAGTCCACGGTAAGACAAATTGTTCCTAAATGGAGAAAGTTCAGCACTGCTGCTACTCTCCCTAGGAATGGCCATCCTGTAAAGATGACTGCAAGAGCACAGTGCAGACTGCTCAATGAGGTGAAGAAGAACCTAGAGTGTCAGCTAAAGACTTACAAAAGTCCCTGGCATATGCTAACATCCCTGTTAGCGAATCTACGATACGTAAAACACTAAGCAAGAATGGATTTCATGGGAGGATACCACAGAGGAAGCCACTGCTGTCCAAAAAAAAAAACATTGCTGCACGTTTACAGTTTGCACAAGAGCACCTGGATGTTTCACAGCAGTACTGGCAAAATATTCTGTGGACAGATGAAACCAAAGTTGAATTGTTTGGAAGAAAAAAACAACACTATGTGTGGAGAAAAAGAGGCACAGCACACCAGCATCAAAACCTCATCCCAACTATGAAGTATGGTGATGGGGGCATCATGGTTTGGGGCTGCTTTGCTGCATCAGGGCCTGGATGGATTGCTATCATCAAAGGAAAAATAAATTCCCAAGTTTATCAAGACATTTTGCAGGAGAACTTAAGGCCATCTGTGCACCAGCTGAAGCTCAACAGAAGATGGGTGTTGCAACAGGACAACGGCCCAAAGCAAGAAGTAAATCAACAACAGAATGGCTTAAACAGAAGAAAATATGCCTTCTGGAGTGGCCCAGTTAGAGTCCTGACCTCAACCCGATTCGAGATGCTGTTGCATGACCTCAAGAAAGCGATTCACACCAGAGATTCCAAGAATATTGCTGAACTGAAACAGTTCTGTAAAGAGGAATAGTCAAGAATTACTCCTGATCGATGTGCACATTTGATCTGCAACTACAGGAAACGTTTGGTTGAAGCTATTGCTGCCAAAGGAGGTTCAACCAGTTATTAAATCCAAGGGTTCACATACTTTTTTCACCTGCACTGTGAATGTTTACATGGTGTGTTAAATAAAAAGATGGTAACATTTAATTATTTGTGTGTTATTAGTTTAAGCAGATTGTTATTGTCTATTGTTGTGACTTAGATGAAGATCAGATCACATTTTATGACCAATTTGTGCAGAAATCCATATAATTCCAAAGGGTTCACATACTTTTTCTTGCAACTGTAACTGCACTGAACGCTGAATATCTTTTTCTACTTATATACGCCACTAAAGGCTTTACCACATATAACTGGAACAGTAAACGCCGAGTATATTTCTCTTTTTTCACCTATATACGCCACTAAAAGCTTTTCAACAGAGGGCTATAGGCTGTCAGTTTAAAAAAACAATGGCGTCTGAGGCAGAGTGATCTGAAGTGAATCGCACGTAGCGTAGGAAGTAGGTCCACGCAGGAAGAGCGAGATGTGGTCCTTGTGCGGTTTTTGTGCTGCAAAAAAGTCCCTGTAGTGTCCAGTAAGCAATACCGCAGATAGATGCCAGCTGGGGTGAATTTGTTCACATTTTTGTGCAGGGTTAGTGCATAGTGCAGGGCTGGCCAACCTGCGGCTCTCCAGCTGTTGTAAAACTACAACTCCCACCATGCCCTGCTGTAGGCTGATAGCTGTAGGCAGACTGGGCATGCTGGGAGTTGTATTTTTGCAACAGCTGGAAAGTCCGCAGGTTGGCCAGCCCTGGCATAGTGTATTCACCTGTATTGGTGCGCCGATCTTATGGACATCGTCACATAAGTGCGCAGTGTGTGAAACGTAAGTAGAAAATTTCACCACAACGTAATTCGGTTCATACCGCAAAAAGGACTTTCCCACATATAACTGCAGTGCTGAACGCTTAATATATCTTGATTTGTCTACAGAAATACGCCACTAAAGGCTTTACCACATATAACTGCAACAGTGAACGTCTAATATATTTTTATTTTTCTACTGATATATGTCAATAAAGGTTTTTCAAGATATTAGAGCAGCAGCGAATGGTGAATGTATATTTCTTTTTCTTCTGCAATACGCCACTAAAGTCTTTACCAGATATAACTGCAACAGTGAACTGAAAATATATTTTTCTTGTAGTACATAAATACGCCCCTATACGCATTCAACAGAAATAACAGCAGAAGTGACCAGAGAATGTTTTTCTTGTTGGAGTGAAATACGCCCCTATACACTTTTACCAGCAATAACTGCAACAGTAAAGTGCGTATATATATATATATATTTTTTTTTTTACTGTAATACGCCCCTATACGCTTTCAACAGAAATAACAGCAGAAGTGACCAGAGAATATATTTTTCTTATTGGACTGAAATACGCCCCTATACACTTTTACCAGAAATAACTGCAACAGAGCAGCGCGTATATATATTTTTCTTTTATTACTGTAATACGCGCCTATACGCTTTCAGCAGAAATAACAGCAGAAGTGACCATAGAATATGTTTTTCTTATTGGATTGAAATACGCCCCTATACACTTTTATCAGAAATAACTGCAACAGTGCAGTGCGTATATATTTTTTTCTTTTTATACTGTAATACGTCCCTATACGCTTTAAACAGAAATAACTGCAACAGTGCAGTGCGTATATATTTTTATTGTCACACTGAAATACGCCTCTATATGCTTTCACCAGAAATAACTGCAACGGTGCAGTGCGTATATATTTTTCTTGTTGTACTGAAATACACCCCTATACGCTTTAAACAGAAATAACTGCAGAAGTGAACTGAGAATATATTTTTCTTATAGTACTGACTAAGATACTAAGAAATAAGCCACTAAAGGCATTTCAACATAACCGAACACTGGATAGTTTTTCAGAAGGAGACATTAGTATTGTCCTTGAAAATAATAAAACTAAGGAGGGACAAACTATCACTACCGAGCAACAAGCTACCCCATCACAACAACACCTTAACAGCTCAATTGAGAAGAATAAAACGTATAGGGAAACATTTCAACATAACTTACCAAAACCCCAGAAAGGAATACCCTGTAGGAAAACCTACCCATTAAGATTAAAAAGCAGGACACAAAATCTGAGTGAAGAACGCACAAATCAAACAAAACCCATAACTAAAAGGAAGACTATAAAGAAGGATTTTTTCCAGCGGCGCAATCCAACAAGAAGAAAAAAAGAATCAAAAGAGGAAAGAGAGGATCCAAAATAACAACAAGAAATACACAAACAACCAAACATCAAAAAGGGGAGGGAATATTCAATCTCAGTGAACATGTCCTCACGACAGGGGAACTTGCACTTTTGGAAAAGGGCCTAAAGTTTGCCCCAACCGCAAAATTTTTCGCCTTTGATGCCTTCATTGGGATGAAAAAATTTCTCCGCAATTTAGCTTTAAAAAGCATTTCATGAAAAGGGGAACATAAATTCACAACAACCACAACAAAATAATACATCTGGACCAGACAATCCCATAGAACAACTTAACACAATAAACAGGGAGATTCAACACACAGCCCTGAAACCGAAATCTAATTTCAACCCCTGAACGAATATTCAGATGCCCTTATAGCATTCCAAACCCTGGTCAGCATGGATTTGAGGAAAATAAATCCGCATAAAAGAAAGGGCCCACAAAATCTTTCAATAAAAGAAAAAACTGCTATAAAAACCTACAAGAAAACAATAACATCATTATTAGACCAGCTGACAAGGGAGGGGAGTAGTTGTTCTGGATACAGAAAAATACAAACAAGAATCCATGAGGCTCCTCAGTGATAAAAAAACCTACAAGAAACTTGTCATGGACCCCACAGAAACCTATACGAAAAAATTAAATTCACTAATCAATAGGGGCAAAACTAAAGGAATACTCACTCTAGAAGAAGCTAGTTTTATCAGAAACAATAACCCTAAAATTCCCATTTTCTATTATTTACCGAAAATCCATAAGGGCACTAAGCAATCCACCAGGCAGACCCATCATTTCGGGGATAGATGGTCTGACAGCAAACCTCTCAAAATATGTGGATACCTTCCTACAGGATTATGTGCAGAGTTTGCCTGCCTACTTAAAAGATACCACTCATGTCCTGACCCTACTAAAGGAAGTAAAGTGGAAGGATAACTATATCCTATGTACTCTGGATGTTACATCCCTGTACACTATAATAGAAAATGAAAAGGGGAGAATGGCCACAGAATATTTTCTACGCAAAGAGGAAAACTTATAGAGGAACAGATTTCCTTTATAGGTGATTGTATCACCTTTATTTTAACACACAATTATTTTAGATTCGAGAATGAATTTTACTTGCAGACCTGGGGTACCGCTATGGGGACCAGGTTCGCACTAAGTTTCGCTAACCTCTACATGGGGATGTGGGAGGAGTCCGCCCTGCGCCCCATGGTGGGGGTTGGTGCGAACCTGGTCCTGTGGAAGCGTTTTATAGACGATATTTTACTTATTTGGGATGGTGACCAGTTGTCACTACTGAACTTTTTAGAAAATATTAATAAAAATGAATTTTATTTGAATTTTACTCCTCAATTTAGCAAAACAGAAATAAACTTCTTGGATTTGACCATCTTCATAGATAAGGGAGAAATTAACACTAGGACTTTCCACAAACCAACTGACACCAACAGTTTTATCCCTCTCAATAGCTGCCACCTACCTTCATGGCTAACAGGGATCCCATATAGTCAGTATATTAGAGCCCGTCGGAACTGTACTAAGGACACACATTTTGAAGGTGAACTAGACCTACTGAATGACAAATTCAAAGAAAAGGGATACAATACCACACATTTGAAACCAATCATGGAATCAGTAAGCAGCATCAAACGGGATTCCTTACTTATAACAAAAAATAAAACTAAAAATGAAAACAAATTCCCTGACGGCCCAGAAAAGAAAGAAATCATCATTCCCATAATAACCAAGTATAGTGCGGGTTCCCACATATTTAAGAAAATCATTAAAAAACATTGGGAAGTGCTTAAACATGATAAAATCATAGGAGGGTTGATTAAGAAAAATCCCACCTTCATCTTTAGAAAGGCCAATAATCTATCCAACCTGATTGCACCTACAATAAAGCAAATGAAAACCGTCCCAATTACATCTAAAGTAGTTTTTTTTCCATGTAGGATGTGTAAAAACTGTCAGGCAGTAAAACATCTAAAAATGGGCCCAATCAGAGAGATAGGCACTGTCCCTTTGAAATACGAAATAAAAAATTTCATTACTTGTCACACAACAGGGGTAATATATTATATCCAATGTCCCTGTAATAAAATCTATGTGGGCCGCACAAAACAGGCTTTGAAAACAAGAATACAAGAACATATCAATAACATTAAGAAAAAGTTTGAAGGACACCCCCTATCAAGGCACTACCAGGAGTTTCATGCGAGTACTTTTAAAGGATCCCATTTTGGAGGCCTGGAAAAAGTCTTTAAGAACAAAAGGGGCGGGGACTACATCAAACAAATGTCCCAACACGAAAGTATGTGGATCTTTAAACTAAATAGTCTAATCCCAAATGGCTTAAACCATGAAATTGAACTATTTGCCTTCTAATCTAGGGCAAGGATTCACATGCAAATTAACCCCCTCCAACAGGCCATTGGGAACCACGTAACTTTACACATGAATGGCCTTAATGCTATGCACAATTTCACTCACCTATATAGAGTATCTGACAGTCTTGCCTCAAGTTTAGTGGATTGCTATGGAAACGTGATGCTTTAAATAGCAGGAACAGAAGAAGGATCTACACTCCCTGACAAAGGAGCCTGTTTAGGCTCAGAAACGTGCTGGAGGAACAAGACCCTTTCAGGCTTCCGTACAAGCTGTGACGTCACTTAGCTTTTCAGGTTTCCAAGCAACCAGCTCCCTCACGTGTGTTTGCGCTACCGGCCGGGGCGCCGCCACGCTAGCAGGTAGAGCGTCCGAACAGGAGATCAAGATCGAGAGAAGAAAGAGAAAGAAAAAGAAAAAGAAGCGGCACCAGCGTCGAGAACTCCAGGTAACACGGATACTCACACAAACGCATATATTTAATTCATATACAGGACTTTTAAAATCTACAAATCCAGGTTAGCCACTCACCAGCGCGAATGCCAGAAACCGTGCACCATTTAGTGCAGGTTTCTTCTTTCAATTTTTATAGCATTTCAACATAACACCTGCAGCCCAATAGCAAAGAGCTGGAATGACAGAGCTGTCTAATGACTATTTGGATCCCCAAATAATCTTTCCCTGCACTTGTAAATCACTTTCCTATCAATGTCCCTAGCGCCTTCTGTTGTGTCTCCCTGCACTAAAATGCTGTGAAATGATTCACCCCTATCCTTTCCCTGCACTTATAAATCCTTTTTTCTGTCTTTTTTTTTCCACAATTGTTTTCCCACTTGCTGTCCCTAGCACCTTCACACGTCTGTCCATGCACTCTAAATGCTGGAAAATATCTGACTGTAGGATGGTCGCCGTATTTATAGGGCTGTGACATCACAGGGCTGACTGGCTGCTGATTGATGTCAATTTGGGTGATCCCATCTTCCCAGAGTTCCTTGCCCCATGTCCTTAGTCCTCACATGTGTAGCCGCCATTTTAGGAAAATTGCGATTCATTACCACGAAGCATGAGGAAATTCACATTCGTTGCTACTCAAATTTTTCCTGAAATTCTAAACGAATTCCACTTCGTCAGCTTCAAATCGCTCATCTCTAATCACAACCTGCACTCAAGAATTCTGGTGTCAAAAAGATTTGGGATTTTAAAATTAGCTTGGGACTTTTTCGGCTCACTTTTGCAACAATTTTGGGGCTTCGTGCATTTTTACACCACCCACTCCGGTTTTGAAAAGTGTGTGAGAAAGTGAGAGGTTAGGTATGTTAAAAAGTCCATTATACCTTTTGGCTGGTGTCACATACAGGTTTTTTTTTGGGTGCCTTTGAGGGGTTTTGCGGTTTTTATTGCTTTTATTGCTGGGATATATTAAATGCAGGACAAACAGGTGATTCCTTGGAGTGGCATTTTTTCATCCTCGAGGTGTATTTTTTAGGTATATGTTTCAAAAACTGAGTCTGGTGTGTTATCCCTCATTGCCTGGCTTTTTCTCCCATAAACCTCCATTTTATTTGTTGCTTCCAAAAAGGCATCTGCAATGTGTGTTGGCATTTTAATTTTTCTCTCTCAAGAATATAACATAACAGACTTTCCACCAAAAGAATGCTAAGTGTGCAAACAACACCATTAAAAAATGCCAGGTGGTAATACTTACTATATAGGTTGCAGAAAATGCTAAAAATATCATTAACAAAATTTTTGTGAATGAGCACATTCTGTGTTTTAGTTTTGCCTTGCAAATACTATTTAATTATCCTTATGTCTTCTTCTACACAAGTGTAGAAACTAAGAGTTTGTGTGGAACAGTGCATGGAAAAGCATCATGCAGGAAATTCTGGTGCCTGTCTGAGTTACACATACTGTAGATTCTTTAATTGGACACATGGGAAAAGTAATTTTTAATTGGCATTTCCCTTTGCATATGTAATCAAACAGTGGAGGGCAGTGTGAAAGACATGAAGTGGTTAATGAACATGAATGCCGCTAATAGTACTTAAATTGTCAAATCTCCATTTTCTGTGTTTTATGCCTAAAACCTATGATTGAGAAATATGATTTACCATATAGTCACTTGATTCATTAAAGGAAGTTGGCCGGACACCACAAATAGGGAACTGCTTGGCAGAATGTGATATATACAGACAGGGGGACTTTTGCAGATAGATGACTCATTTCCATGATATATATGAGTAATGCCTGTGCGTGTCTACGTATCATTTTTCATACCATCATGTTTCTGATTGGTTGCTTTAATAAATACTTGTGATTGGACACATTAAAATTAAAGGCTACTGGGGGGTGGCTAGATACACAATGTACATCTAATAAAATTGGCTCATTGGGCGCTGCCGATCAGAGAATGCTTTAACCAGGAAACCTGTCTGGCTGTTTGATTCTTTAGGTCGACCACATCCCCTGGCACATGGGGAAAACGTATTAACCAATTTTAATCCCACAGACAAGTGAGTGTAGTCCCCTAGTTTGGGACTTGTCCTAAATAGCAGTGACAGCAGCAATACATTTAGTTATCCAATATATCAGTCATAACTAGGGATGATCGAATCAATTTAACCTGAAATAGTGTAACAAAAAAACTACAAAATAATACTTACCTCATCCATTTGATTGCATCGAGCCTCCCCCCGCCATCTTGCTTAAGGATCTCAGCCGAAATCCCATGCATGGTGACGTATGATCAGGAAGCGTCAAAATTCGGCGAAGCAGCCAAATCAAATTTTAAAAAATTTCACTCATTTTACAGAGCAAGATGAGCTGAGCAGATTGATCTATAGTTTTGAGGGAAAAAATTGTATCTCTTGTAAATTATTTATTTTCTCTCCCATACTTAGTGTTACGACTATAGGTAAGGATAGACAAGGATAGTAAGCCCTAAGGCTAGAAGTCAGCCTGTTTTCCCTACCTACTTGCAGTGCAAGCCGTAGACAGCTAGACTACAACTGGTCGACTGTACCTACGCTATTTAAATGCAGAGACGGACGAACAGCAAAGACAGACAAACACAATATTTATATGTCTCTGATACAGACAGGCTATGCAGTACCAAACTAGAGACAGAGAGTGGTCAGAAGACAAGCCAAAGTAAGAACCAGATGAACAACACAGTACCAAACTAGAGACAGAGAGTGGTCAGAAGACAAGTTGGGGTCATAGGAATGAGCAATCCAATAAGCACAGGAACAAGGAACCAGGAACATAGCTAGTGAGTCAAAGCCTTTTACTGGCACTGGTAAATTGCAAGGAGGGGTCTTTTAAATACAATGCCAAGTCCCTGGATCAGAACATGATAGGTCAGTGACTACACACTGGACTCCTATGCATAGAATAATTGACAAAATGTAATGTTCTTTTCCCACAAATCTACATATTAATCTGCTCATGATGCTGGCAGACTGGATAGCATTTTCATTATGACAGGTTCCCTTTAACGTGTGCAATGTATAAGTTAAAAGTTTGTGATTTAAATCTTGGCAAAATCTGTAAAACAGAAAAAGGTAGCTCATACCCAGCAGCAGCCAGAAGTAAATTTTTCCATATTGAGTATGACCTTAAGGCCTAATTTGAAAAAAAGTTGGCGTTATTTGATAAACTAAATAACTAAAAGATGTTCCCATTACATAATTAAAGCAAAATGTCATAGAATAGAAATCCATCTAGCAAGGAACAGGAGTGACCAATATATCTAGAAGAGACCACAGATGCATTTCTATTTTAGACCTTCCAGCAATTAATTTTCTTGCAAAAGACATCACTGTTCATTTTATTCAGATTCACTAGGGTTTAGAAAAATGTTAAAGGATTGCAATTACTCTTGTCTGTAATTTAGCTATAACCAAAATGGAGAGAAGAGTCAAAGGATTTAACTGCAGAAAGGAATAGAAGTGACGGTTCTCCCGAGTATGAAACTCTAGAGCACTGAAGAGCCTTGTAAAACATTGCTCTCAGAGTCTCTTTCAGACATTCTGAATTTTAAGATCTTGTTCATTATCAGACCATAAGATACAGGTATTTCTGATGAGAAAAAATAGCATACTCTTTATGGGCCATGGAAATTTTTCTTCCTATAATTTTTTCATGCAAAAACTGTGAATTATGGCACAAATTTTTTATATTTACTATCGGTATAGATTGATCAGTATATCACCTAAAATGTTGGTTTTACAGAAAAACTGCAGATATTTCTTCCCAGCACTGTAGGATTCGCCATTTCAGGTAAGCCATATTGTGTTGTTCAGGGTGTTCAAGAAGACTAGATTAAACATTTTACCATGTGCATCTGACAAAATAGTGGCCACATCGAACACGTCATGTAAAGCACTTTATAAACCTTTGACCTCACTTAACTCATCAGAAGGTAAAGATAGGTGAAAACGGATAATTCCAGTGTACATTCTAGTAAACACTGATATATCAGATGACCCTCTTTTCATTGAAAAAAACTGAGTTCATTCAATATGGAGGATTTCAAAATGGTGCCTGAAAATATTTTCTCCACCAAACAATGCAGCCTCCCTCCCAATTAATACTTTCACACATTGGAAGTCATATTTGTTTTCAAATTACACAAGTTAAAAGGGTGTGTCCAGACTTTTGCCTCACCCTGCATTATTGATGAAGCTTTTCATATATCATAGGTCTGCGCCCTGCCCCAGCGGGGAACACACTCTAATTCCCACATACACCCCAGGGTCAATTTGGAAATCAATTATTTATTATTATGATTTTGGAGTATGGGAAAACACTTAGAAAGAGAAGTATTAAAACTGGTGTTTTATATGCCGGACTCAATATGTTGCCTGCTGATATGAGATGCAAAACAATAATTAACATTGAAGTCAATGAAAGGCAGATAGAAATAGGAAAGGAACCATTTTTCTGCTTTTGTGTTCCTCAGAAGTACCAGAACAATGGAAAATTCAACATAGAAGTAAACTCATATATATAACAGCCCGTGAGGGTGCCAAATTTCACTGTATATACGAAATAACCGCCCGTATGTAAACACCAAACTATCAAAAAAATTGGGGTTTTTTAAACTTAACTTTTAATAAATACCAATAAAATGCCCTTGTAGGTGCAAAATGTCAAGTGACAATACACTTGCTGGGTAGTGGTGCTGGACCCAGTGCTCGCATAAACTAATACAAGGGGAGGAGCAGTGTGCGGGGTAAGGGGTATCTGGGTCTATGACCCTAAGGAATGCCCCTAACAGTATACGCTCCCTCACTGCTAAATGGCGCCTCCTAATTCGCCCTTGTCCTTTACCCTAAGTTGTGCTTGACTGCCCAGTTTCGTCCTGACACACAAGGAATGTAGGGAAGGGGGGCCCTGAGCGAGCATACAATCCAAAACACTATCTCATAGTTTGAGCGCTAGTGAGCGTCCAAACTGACCCAGCATAAACAGAGACAACATGAATGTACATTTACCATGGATTTACACACATACCCAACGCATTTCCCTGGTGATGATCCAGTTCATCAGGGGTAACATAACACATACAGCAATACACATTGCACATTACAAATTAATCAAGTGCTCAAAAGTAATCGTGCACAAGTTAAAAGACAAGTGTCTTATCTCCATAGGACCGCGATGTCATTCACCATCCAAAGGTTCAGGGGCCCATGTGATGCTCATGGAGAGTCCACCCGGGAGTGGAAGCCACATATGGCGGCATCACTGTAAATGCCCAAAATAGTGCGCTTTTTAAATGCGCGCTTGATGGGCGTCATCGCTCGTGTTCCCGATCATGTGATCAGTCACGTGATCCGCTGCGTCATGCCCGCGGTCACGTGATTCAGGTCCTTTAGTTATAACATTATCGGAAACCAAGGTAAGGTATAGTTGTGAGGGGAGGAGCAAATGAAATGATCACATCCCCTATCTTCCTTGGATAAGTCCACCATATTTCAAAAGTTTAATCTCTTAGTGGACACTAGAGCTGAGCTTATATACAGGGAGAGATAACAAGAAGGGCATCTCCTTATCTCTGTACTTATCCCTTAGAAAGAGAAAGGAAACTAGTTCACAGTATTCCAATCGGGGCACATAATTTAAGATTATACTGATAATGTGCCTAAAGTATTTTAGACCGGTTCCTTTATCAAGTTTTTTAATCAATAGACCATAACACATAGGACATTAGGAGAACAACACAAATCAATTATATATCAATGAGCGTATCTCCTTCATCCTCACATAAAATGTCAGCCATTGTTAGTTGTTACAAAGTTGCTTACCAAAGTACTGTATAGCGGGCTATGTAGGGAGTCCACATGAACCACTAAAGCCCAATAAGGGGCTGTCAAAGGTTACACAGGAGATCATACGGTATATAAGGGGCGATGAAGAACTCGTCCGTTGAATGGTCTAATATTTTTTCAACAAGACCCATCGATTTGGTAGTCTATTATTTTTGGATAAAAGATATAAATGATAACTGTTCGTTTAGTCCCTTTGGGTGGACCGTTTTCAATTCATAGATCCACCAGGTTTCTCTCTGGAGGATCGTGCGGTCCCAATCACCACCTCTCTTTGGATGTGGGATTGTCTCAATCCCCATGAATCTCAAATTAGAGTAGTTTCCCCCATGTACCGTGTTGATATGCCTTGCTATGGGAGTATCTCTTTTGTGGCGTATATCTCCTAGATGCTCGCCCACTCTCCTGCGCAACTCCCTCCTTGTTTTCCCAATATACTCAAGGTTGCATTCACACTGTGCTCTATAAATGACTCCTGTAGATCGACAATTGATGAAGCTTTTAATTTGATAACTCCTATGTGTCACATGGCCTACATTGTTGTTCTGGACACTCTCCAATATAAACAAATGTGTTTACGGATTTTGTCAGATAGAGAAACATACGAGAAATTTAAAGAGAACCCAACACGTCATTATCAAACTAAATTACTTCAGATTCTCTCTGAAGGTAAAATGTTGGGGTTAATCTCGGATGAAGAATATGATTTTATGAATTGCAGACACCCTACGATAGCCACATTCTATTCACTACCAAAAATACACAAGGGGACCTCCCCCCTCAAGGGACGTCCCATTATATCAGGAGTGAATAGTCTGTGCCAGAACATCAGGGTCTACATTGATAAAATCTTGGCTCCATTTGTTACAACACTACCCTCGTACATTAGGGACACTAGTGATCTGTTGGGTAGATTGGAGGGTTTAACCATCGATGATGACTGCATACTGGCGTCAATTGATGTAGAGGCCTTATATTCCTCTATCAGACATGACTTAGGTCTGCAGGCTGTAGAATTCTTTCTCAACACTAGAGGCTGCCAATTTACTGCTCATAACTCCTTTGTGCTGAAGTTACTTCAATTTACACTTACTAGTAATTTCTTTCTTTTCGATGGGTCCTTTTACCACCAGCTCAGTGGTACTGCGATGGGGAGTTCATGTGCCCCATCGTATGCTAATTTGCTCCTGGGCTGGTGGGAGAGGGAGGTGGTGTTCGCTGACCCTCTTTCCACGTTCACAGATCACATTGTGATGTGGGTCAGGTACATAGACGATGTCTTTGTTGTCTGGCGGGGGGCGAGCACCACCTTTCTCTCCTTTGTGGAGACCCTTAACATCAATGATGTGGGTCTGCACTTCACATCAGAGTCATCGGACAGTATATTGCCATTTTTGGACATTCTGATTAAAAGGGGACCACAGGGGGAGCTACTAACAGAGACTTACAGGAAGCCAACCTCCACCAACTCCCTTCTTAGCTGGGACAGTTACCATCCACTGCCCCTGAAACGTGGTATCCCAACAGGGCAATATCTACGGATGAAAAGAAATTGCTCTACATCAGGCCAGTTACCGCGTACAATCAAGGGACCTCCGTAATAGGTTTCTGTCTAAAGGATACCCAGATGCTATTTTGAGGCGAGCATATCAGAGGGCACAGTCGTCGGCCCGTACAGAACTCCTACACCCAAACAAAACCTCCCCTATAGCAGAAAAAATCCGTATGATAGGGACCTATGATGCAGGGGCTAATGTTGTCAGGAAAATCTTGGCAAATCATTGGGGTACATTGCTTCTAGATCCGGATTTGGCCAAAATAGTGCCATCTTATCCTCAGGTGACCTTTAGGAGAGGCCGCAATGTGCGGGACTTTGTGGTCCATAGCCACTATCATGACCCATGCCAAACATCCATTACATGGCTGAAACTAACAGTAGGATCATACAAATGCAGTGGATGCGTGGCATGCCCAATGATGACACGAGGCAGCAGCTTCGTAGGCCATGTGACACATAGGAGTTATCAAATTAAAAGCTTCATCAATTGTCGATCTACAGGAGTCATTTATAGAGCACAGTGTGAATGCAACCTTGAGTATATTGGGAAAACAAGGAGGGAGTTGCGCAGGAGAGTGGGCGAGCATCTAGGAGATATACGCCACAAAAGAGATACTCCCATAGCAAGGCATATCAACACGGTACATGGGGGAAACTAC